>VZTE01003361.1:0-21859 GCA_013397775.1 Eulacestoma nigropectus
CTTCCCATGCTTTTGCCACCTGGGAGCTGACAAGCCCTTTGTGAGTCCCGGCGGCCCCCCTGCTGCAAACAGATTCAGCAACTCAGGACAGCCCCCCGGGTAACTGGCACCGCCCCTGGAATCCGGGTTGGGGCGGCGTCAAAGTGTCTCTGGAGCCTTCTTTTCTCCAGGCTGAACAGCTCGAATTCTTTCAGCCTTTTCTCATAGGAGAGGTGTTCCAACCCTCTGATCATTGTTGGGGCCCTCCTCTGGACCTGCTCCAACAGGCCAATTCTTTCTTGTGTTTGAGAACTCTAGAACTGGACACAATACTCCAGGTGGGGTCTCATGAGAGTGGAGCAGGGGAGTAGAATCATCTCCCTCGACCTTTTGGCTATGGTCTTTTGATTTAGACCAGGACACAGCTTTCTGGGCTGTGAGCACATTCTGGTGGCTCATGTTTAGCCTCTTATCCACCAGAACTTCCCGAAGTCTTTCTCTGCAAGGCTGCTCTCAAATTCTTCATCCTCCAGCCTGTATGGTACTGGGAGTTGCCTCAAGCCAAGTGCAGAACCTTGCATTTGAGTTTGTTGAACCTCATAAGGTTCCCATGGGCCCATTCCTCAAGCTTGTCCAGGTGTCTCTGGTACTTTAGATGAACCAACCATCTGATCTGGCGTCACCTGCAAATTTGGTGAGGGTGCCCTCAACCCCTTTGTCTATGTCTCTGATAAAGACATTATGTAGCGCTGGTCCCAGTATAGACGCCTCCCTCAGGGGTCCATATTGGGTCCCCAAGCTGTTGATCACTATCCTGTGGATGTGACTGTCCAACCAATTCCTCCTCCAGTCAACAGTCCCCCCATAAAATCCATCTCTCTCTGTCAGTGATTGAGACACAGACTTTGCCAGGTCCGATGAGGACTGTCCAGCCCTCATGTCCTGTGTGGCTCACCTACAGCTCTAGTCCCTGATGCAGGGCACCATTTGTAGCGATTGCGACACAGACCCAGACCAGCAGGGAATCCAAATCATTTATTCAAAGAAATGAGCTGGTTTTATACACTTCTTCAAGGCACAGTATTTCCTTACGTGGCAACACTCACTACCTGACCTATCCCATGCTGCCACATCAGCAACACACTTTCTGAATATCCTTCTGTGGGGGGATCACGTGCTGTTCACCCANGCTCCTTTGTGCTGCCGTGTGCTTCTTTGTCCCACAGCCTCTAACTCAAACTCCATCCCATTTCTTCCCACATCTCTCCAATTTAGAGAGAGGATGTTGTAGGGAATCACATCAAAGGCCTTAAATAAATCCAGATAGATTTTCCCTAAATCCAGATTAGATCCCTTCCCTTGCCCACTGATGTAATCATTCCATCATAGAAGGTCACTAGGTTTCTACATCAGGCAGGACTTTACTTTGGTGAAATTGTGCTGGTTGTTTCAACTGACCTCCCTTTCATGTGCCTTAGCATGGCTTCTAGGAGGATCTGTTCCATGATCTTCCCAGTCTCAGAGGTGAGGTTGATAGGTTGGTAGTTCCCAGGATCCTCCTTTCTACTCTTTTTAAAGATGGATACATGTATCTCTTTTTTCCAGTCACCAGGGTCTTCACCCGACTGCCACAACTTCTTGAATATCATGGAGAGTTGGCTTGGCGACTACATCACCCAGTTCTTGCAATGCATCTCACTAGGTCCCATGGACTTAAGTACAATCAGGTTCCTCAGGTGGTCACGAATCTGATCTTCACTTACAGGGGGAAATGCTTTCCTTCCCCAGCACCCATCTAATAGTTCATCCACTCAAGAGATGGAGGAAATGTTGCCACTGAAAACTGAGACAAAAAAGTTTCTGAGTGCCTCTGTGTGGGAATGGACAGCTGTTCTGAAACTCTCACAGACATCAACTTGGACACAACTACTATATATCCTTGAGAATTCAGTTTGTACCCGTGAGAAGCTTAGCATCAACAAGAAGCAAGAAATTATAAACAGATGAAGAAAGCACAGCTGCTCTAGGGAGGCTGTTATTTACTTAGATTTGTTTTAGATGGGTGTTAGTAGCAAGCAACCAATAGTTTGTGGAGTGTTAACATAGAAGCCAACAGGGGGACAGCACGAGTGCCAAAAAACTGTATAAATGAAGCTTTGTAGAATTAATAGAATTAAGCTGCTTTTGCCATTGCCTGAAGTTGTCAGTGTTGTGACCCGCCTCAACAGCGACACCTCAGCCTTCACTTTGTACACTGTTACCAGTTTTCCAACCTTGCTTACCTTCTTTGACCTTTCTTTTCTGGTTCTCATACCCGTAGAAGCTCTTCTTTTTATTCTGTGCCTGACCAAGTTCAGGTGCAGCTTCACCTTTGGCCTTCCTCACCTCATCCTTACAAAACTGAGCTGTATCCCTGTACTGTTCCCTGGATACCTGTCCTTGCTTTCCCTGCCTGTGCATGTGCTTCTTGCTGTTTAGTTTGACCCGCAGGTCCTGACTCAGCCATGCTGGTCTCTTGCTTTCCTTGCCCTATTTCTTGTACCTAATGATCAAGAGTTCTTGAGCTCTATGGAAGGCATCCTTAAAAGATCTGCCAACTCTGTTCCGCTCCCTTTTCCATGAGGGCGGTTTCCCAGGTGATCCTATTGACTAACTCCTTGAAGAGCTGTAAGTTTGCTTTCCTAAATTCCAGGGTCCTGACTTAACTCTTTGCCTGACCCATATCCCTCAGGACTGCAAACTCCACCAGTACACAATTACTGCAGCCCAGTGACTCCAATCTTGACATCCCCAATAACTCACTTGCATTGATGGCCATCAGGTACAGTATCACAATCCCTCTGGTAGGACTGTCTATTACTTGACTTAAGAAGTTATCCCCCATGCATTCCAAGAATCTCCTGTGCTACTTTTCCAGCAGATGTCAGAGTGGTTGAAGTCCCCCAGAAGGATGAGAGCCTGTGAGTATGATGCCTCCTGTAGCTGGAGCAAGAAGGCTCCATCAATAGGATCCCCTTGATCAGCTGGGCTGTAGTAGACACCAACCACAAGGTTCGCTTCGTTGACTCAGTCTCTGATTTTTACCCATATGCTTTAGACCAGCTCATGGCTGTTCCTCAGAGAGAGGAACTCTTTACATTCCATCCATCTCTTGATGTAGATGGTAACCCCTTTGCCCCTCCTTCTTCTCCAGTCCCTTCTGAACATCCTGCAGCCATGCTCCCCAGTCACAAGATTCATCCCACCAAATTTTAGTAATGACAATGAGGTCATGCTTTCTAGTAGCATGGTGGCTTCAAGCTCCCTGGTTTTTGTTCATGCTGCATGCATTGGTATAGCCACATGTTTGAGGCTCATGGGCTGACTCCCAGCACATGGTGTTATGACTGAGTTATTTTCACATTTGGAGCACTGCAGTATCACCTCTATGCTGTAGACCAAGTGGCCAGAAGCTGGGAGGAGCAAGAGTTTACATCACCCACAACCAAATCAGAAATACGGAAAGATTAGCTGCCAGTGAGATTTAAAACCAAAAAAGAGAACGGAAGCTGATAAGGAAAGCAAAACAAACTGGAAAGATAAACTTTGCAGCTGACATAGGAAAAGCAACAGTTAAGGTAAGCAGGGGTGTTACAAGCCTTAAGTAAAAAACTAGAAGTATTTTGAAAGGTAACAGAAATTAGGAACACATGCAAGCCTTGAGCTGAAAAACAGTCTGACCATGAAGGAACTGAATCTGCCTTTCTGGTTCCCAAGTCTTATGGCCTTGGTAACAGACAATATGCATAACTTCCTGGTACAACATTGCTGCATAGGTATACAATAAGGCTTGTCTGGTATGAGACAGAGGGTCTTTGCCTCACCTGCTGCCTGCTACCCTGATTTGTCACTAACATTGTCACCTCAAGGCCCCAAGTGCTAGACAGAGCCAACTGAACTGCTCCAAGATTCCAGACCGACTTTACCTGTCAGTGCAGGCCTTGGAACAAGGACAGGGAGGCTGCCCTGAATATTGTTTGGTTTTTTTACAGATCAGCATATTCATTCTGCCCTGGATGTCTCAGTCAGCTTGTACCATGGTATCTCCTGTCACAAGATCCAGCACAGTCATTATATCCCATAAGCACCACCACAGTCATGTATCTCAATGCAGCATTCCAGGTCTCTGGACTCAAAATAACAGTGAATCTCTCCTATGTGTCCAAACAAGTCTAGGAGAAATCATGACATCTTGGGCATGTGAAATTTTCAGCTGAAGCAGTGCCACCCACTTGTGAACCTTTGAATCATCCAGGCAGTAGTCTGGCGACAAAAGCAGCAGTTTCTCTTGTATTGTCTAATATAAAGAGCTTGCACAAACTTCTATGTGGTGTTTGCAGAACAGCACCCAAAACTGTTTTTAGTTTCTATGCTCACCCTAGTGGGTGCCAGCCCAGCATTATCAAAATGCCTGCTTGGGTAGTGCTTCCAAGGACTAGTACATGGAAGTTAAAGCAGCATATAAAGTTGTTATAAAGTCTCCTTTAACAGCTCCTTAATTGCTGTTGTTAATTCTTATCGATACTGCTCATTACAGGGATCTAGCAGATCAAAAAGGAGATTTAGGAGGAGAGTTACAGACTTCAGTGTTGGTAACCACTGATATCTCCAGCCAATATCCAGATCACACAGCCCTGAAAAGTCCATATGAATATTCCTGGGCATCAATTCACAGTCTTGCACAGCTGTTAAAATATACAATGATCATAGCTCCTGTAGCAGTGAACTTACATCTTTGTGCAAAGAAAATGATGTGTCAGATTGGTTGCATTAAGAGCAGACCAAGAGGCTAATCACTTCTATGTCTCCAATTACATTTTTTCCCTTGTCAAAAAGGGATAAACCACCACAATTCCACTATATTTTCAAATGTAATTCAAACTTGGACCTCTGCTGTCTTTAATAGACAAATAGACTAAATGCCAGTGAGAAGGGATTTTAAAATCTGTATTTTAAGCACTGCAGTAGTATAACCAATCAGGACACAAAATTACTTGTACCTGCTAACTCTGTGCATTACTGCAAACAAGTATATACCAAAATCTCTTTTAGAAAAGAGATAGTAAAATAATTATACAAAAAAAATCAAGACCATCAGAACACTTCTAATTACTAAAAGATCATGCACCATGTGTTTTTGGGATGTAAAGAGAGGGCTGGTTTCATTTGGTTTTTGCTTTACATCTGGATTACAATGGATTATTACTGCAGGAAAGGTATACCTGAAAGCATTGAAATAACCACGTTCCTTTTTTTATGTTTAAATGTGCTTCAAGCTCATATCTGGATGTCAACAAAATCAAATATTGATCTCTTCATAATTTTCCAAGCTACAGAAGATAATTGCACAGTAGAAAACAAGATCTAATACAAGATGTGGCAACAGGGATTTCATGCTGCTTATATGTAGTCGTTTAAAGGACAGAAAATCACAAGAAAGTGTGACTCATTTTAACATTGGAGATTAATTAACATATTTCCTTAACTGTGCATGAAAGGAATAGTGTTGCCATATACTGCTTTAACAGCAGTGAATCAGATGCAGTAAGGGAATTGCTGCATTTCACAGTTTTTTGCAGTCATATTCAAAAACAAGCCTTGGTTCTTCTTTCTGTGAAAATAGTTCATCTAAGCCCAACACCACCCCCATCCCTACACCAAGATTCAGTTATCAGATTTCTAATTAAGACATGCTAGACTGGACAACTTCTAAAACATATTTATTTCCCCAAAAGGCACCAGGGCAGCAAAATCTTCCCCTAATGTCTAGTAAATAAGAAACAAGGAAAGCCCATGTCTACCAGGCAATCACTGGCATTCAGACACAACAGTCAAGAAAGCACTTAAAGATCATGACACACAGAAGACACCAACGAATCAAACATACAACTCTTCATACAAAAGATGCTACTGCCTCCTAAGCCCCAATTAGCACCATAATATCAAGCTAACAAACCAAATAAAAACAAGTAAAAACACTGCAGCATTTTTGTTTTTATTTAGACAGTAATTGCAATGTAGTCTTGCTGGAGGTTAGGATTTTTCCTTTTTTTTTTTCTTTCTCTCAGAGAATTTTGTCCCATTTGTTGTTAAGAGACAATAATGACAGATACTTAAGAGACAAAAGAAATGGCCAGGGTGGGGGGAGGGGTGCAGTTGGCTGCACTCTCATAGCTCAGGGGCATTCTCTTGGGAAGGGAGAGATACTGCAAGATTTTGGCTAGGGGGTGAGGGGCTGGGCTCAGCTCCTCTCTCTGTCTCTGCTCTCACAGGCCGCGGTTGCTGTGGAAAGAATTCGCAGCCACTGTGGGGTTCCATCTCCTGCTGTCTTCTACCATGAGTGAAGCTCTGCTCGTAAGAGCCGTCATTGGACTGGGACCTTATTAACACCCTATCTCACTGGAAAGGACCCTCAACATCTGCTCAGCTGCCTCAGGGAAAAACGGGGCACTCCGAGCCCCCGAGCCCCCCCAAGCTCCCCTCAGAGGGAGCCTCTCCTGGCTGTGTTCGGGAATTCAGCTGCCTCAGCACAGCCCCGCCACTTCTCTGTCACTGCTCCGGGTTTTTCACTACACTGTAACCCCACACCTCCTCCCTGCTGGGACAGCCCTGAGTTTCCTGTTACAGCTGTAGAGTTTCTGCTACATTTTGTTTGCTACTCATGGTGTGCCTGCCTCTGCTTTTCCAGCCGCTGCTCTGAGGTTCCTGCTACAGCCCATTTCTCCATCTGGAGGGGCACCACAATCGGCTGCCCCTGTGGGTTTATAAAGGAAGTCCATTTTCTATCTCTTCGCTGGCGCACCTGCCATTAACCGCATGGAGAAGGCAGCTGAGCTCACACCACAGCGCCCCCTGCAGCCGTGGAGAAATCATCTCACCTGCCCTGCCTGGCCGGGAGCCAACAGCGCCCCTGCCGGCTGTGGCCATAACTACACCAAAGGAGAAAGTCCTTGACAGCCGAGAGAAGGCTGTTACTGGGTTTCTGGTTTGGTTTGTAGTTGCTGTTGTTGTTGTTGTTGTTTGTTTGCCTTGTAATACATATATATATTAGTAAAGAACTGTTTTTCCTTTTCCCATATCTTTGCCTGAAAGCTCCTTAATTTCAAAGTTATAGTAATTTGGAGAGAAGGGAGTCATATTTTCCATTCCAAGGGAGGCTCCTGCCTTCCTTGGCAGACACCTTTCAAACCAAGACAACTCTCTTATCTTCCACTCCTCTGCAAAGCTATTAAGCACACACGGGGCTTCGTTTCTGTAGAAAACTAGGCACTTACTATTTATTTTGTAACAACAATTTGTTTGGAATTCCATCTATAAAGCCCCCCCAAAATGCCACATTATACAGTAGTATCTATATTGATATAATACAAAGGTTCTGTGATGTTTATAAAGCCTTTTAAACGTTATTAGCAAAACTGTTTTGTTAAATTACATTTTCCAGTTCATCAGTCCTTATGCTATACCATTTTGAAATGCTGTGACGCTATTTTGCTGCATTAAATGTTTAAAATTATCTTGACAATGGCAAGGCAAGGAATGCTGCTACCCAGATATTGTTATGAGAAGTAAAAGCTGACAAATACTTAGATCTCTTGAAATTATAGATTTTAAATATCAGAGATACAAAGTTTTTAAAAGTCATTAAATACTATAGGCCATCATAAAAGGAGGATCCAGGTTCTGAAACCTTTGTCCTGAATCATTTAAATGTGAATATTAAAGAATGAAAATCTGCTATGAAATTACACGGTTATTTATATAGACTGGCATAAACTCACTTCATGTATTATGCTTTTAAACATCAAGCAGTATGAACAACTATCTGAAATTGCTACCTAATATAATGACTCAATCAAGTACTTCAAAATAATTAAATGAAGAGTGAAATAAGTTTCACAGACTCAGGTCTGTGAAAACAGATTTTGTCAGGTGATCAAAATCACTATAGTCAGAGAAATTTATCCAAATCAAGGAACATTTTTTTAGAAACAGGTATGTTTAATACAAAAGTAGAGCACGGTTTTTCAACAACCAAAAAATAAGCTCAAAAAACATTTTGAAAAATCAATTCTCCCACTCACTTTGCTTTTTCTGGGCACACCAATTTTCACATTTCAGTCAAAAATGCATTGTATGCCCTATGGCTTCTCTATTTTACCTCACTTCGAGAGAAAAATTTTCAGAAAACATGTTTCCAAGAAACATATGGCAACTGTACATCAACAGCATGAAATAAGAGAGTGGGAAACACAGCTATATGTATCTATATATAGATATATATATAGAAATATATCTCTCTCTATCTCACACTTCAAAAACATAGATATATCACTCTACAACAGCAGAAATCACTTTTTTGCAAGCCCCTAGTCAGAGTTCTCCCCCTTCATGTAGTAATGCTAGACAGTTCTCAAGATACTACATCAATAGGAAAAGCTCTAACTCACCCTTGCATCAAGGAAGCAATCATCTGACCTAAAGCGCAATTATTCATCATTAAATCACTTTCAAATCAAACAATACCAACCTTCAGATGAAACAGCACCAACCTTCAAAGACCTCTTCATATAATGAGCTGGTTTTGGTGATTATTTTGACCAGTTACAGACTTTCTGCCTAGTAAATAATCTTCTAGGGAGGCTAATGAAGTGTGAGAAATTAAAGGCAAATCCAGTCAATATTATTTATGGATTTCTTTTTACACTCTTTTTCAGTACAAAGATATGCAGCATTACAGAATCTTTCGGTATCAATTTCTGCCTCCAAACCCACACTGCAGATTTAATCTTAAAAAGATATCCTCTCAAAGATAAACAAAGTAAACTCGTATCGGTCAGACCTGAAAGATGTTTTCACCAGTGCCTCAGGACTGTCCACTGGTGGTAGTTCATCTGCTAAAATTTCTTCAGGAGGTCTAGGGTCATTGATAATGGTCAGCTTTGGCCTTTCCTTGAGGTTGCCAGTCAGCCCACCGATACTGGTGCTCCACAAGCAGTTTTGTGATTTAGATCCTGAAAAATCAGAGCGAGAAGGAAAATAAATTCATAGGCTTATTGCCCAGCATCTCAGAATTCTGAAAAACAAAGGTGATCTGCTATCATTTTACCTTTGCATGACCACAGTTTGGGAATAAGCCTGAAAATCTGAAAAAAAGCTCAAAGTGGAAATAAGCACAAACATTGGGGTCATTCCAAATGCAAAACTGTAATGCTTCCCATAAAAATATTTTATTACAGAAGATGAAGCTTTCTCACCTCAATAAAAAACATCCTCTCCACATCACACTTAGGTTGTAGCTTAGTATGTGTTGATGTGGCTCTTTAGCCAAAGAACTGGCTAAAAAACAAAGTACCAAATCAATACAATACTCTTGACTGACATTCTTTAGACTACAGTTTATAGTGGTTAAACTATAGATAAAAGAGATCACTGCAGGATTAGTACCAGAAAATATATTTCTTTTCTGTCAAACCTTCAGCTTCTCACAGTAGATATTCAAACGCCAAAACATTTCTATGGATTTTTCTTTTTATTTTACATTTATTTAGAAATGCCATCAAGTGGCTCTTGCATGTCACTCAGAGAATCCATCCTTATTTGTAAGTCTAGTTCCGCTGACAAAGTAGCATCCTTCAGTCAAAGTAGCATCCTTCAGTCAAAGTCCCTGCCTCAGGAGAAGAGAATTACATTACTTAAATTTTGTAAAGTGTCTGTTTCACATTTTCAAATATTTCCAAGGAGTCTCTGAATAAATCAGGCACTTCTGAAAATCCCAGCAATACTACCATACTGAACACCTCTGTCATAGTCTAATTTTCAAGTATTATAGAATGATACATGACTGAGCTAGCAGACCCAAATAAGAATAGCTAAGTACTGAAAATCTGATTATTATTTCAGACTTCCCACAACAGAGGTGCAGCAAGTATTCATCTTACCATATTCCAAAGTAGTAATACAAACCAACTCTGCTAGTAGTCTTTCTCCAAGGCTTTGTAGCAATAAGCAAAATTTTTTAAAAATCTGAAAAATGGGGTATCTCTGAAGTCAGCAGACTTCATTTATTAGGGACTATACAGGTAAAATTTTCTAATATTTTCCCAGCTTTCAGATCAATTATCCAGTGGACCTAATAGATGGATTAAGGGTTACTTTTGATGCAATACACACTGAATACACAAGACGAAACCAACCAGAAGAGCTGTTATCCCATGCCTCATGAGAATAAGTCACAAAAAACTATCCTGTCAGAAGCAGCAATATCTGCTGCTATGGACAGGAGCTGGCAGCACTTTTTTTAGTGATTGTCTTAAATATCTTATTTTCACACAGTCTAAATGGTACAAAGACAGAAGATAAGCAAAAATCCTCATCTGCTTTCTCCATTCCATAATTATTTTCAGACTATTTCCCAGGTAATCAGGAAAACTCTAAACCCTTCTTTCCTCTTAAATGTCAGCAGCTACCTAATGTGCAAGAACTATATTTACTCAGAGTTACAGGTAGCCTTGCGATTCTGTGCCAAGCCCTGTGCTACAATAGCTAGAAATATAACTTCTCACACCAGGTAGTCCAAACCCAAGTAATGACTACACAACAACAACAGAAATAAATGCAACATCAATACAATTTTATTATTCAAGGGCCTGTAATGTTATGGCTGTTTCTGTTCTTTAGACAACTGTTTAGGAAACTTTTCTGTCTAACCACTCATACTCCAACCATCCAAGACTTTAATTGTTGGGACTGAAGCCCCTTTGCAGAGGACAGCTCTGGCAAATTGACAGCACCCCACTTGACTCACTACATACATCACAATCACACAGGCAGAGAAGATTTCCCTCACCAGCTTGTCCCCAAGTTTCCCATAGCACATCTGGCTCCCATGGTGCTCAATATTATGACATCTGAAGCTGGCTGCTTCCAGGGAAGTATCCCAAAAAAGAAATCCATGGGCTTTTATACCCTTACACTCTATGCATCCATTTCAATGCTGATATTTATTCTGAAGTCTTCTCATCCTTCATTGGCTCCTGCAAGAGTCTCTGGGTGACCAGCCACTCTGACCCTTCTCCCCTAACTGGACTATGGCCCAGGTCCCCATGCCCATTTTTATGCAAATGGTCTGCACCAGGTCATGTCTTGTTGCCTGGGGCTCTCTATTTCTCCACACCCATGGCACAAGCTGTAACTTGCACACCCCACTACCTGCACTAGGTATAGTACTGAACAGTCTTCACTTTCTTTTAATTAAGCATACCTGCTAATTCATTGAAAGGGAAAAGAAAAAGCTTTCAAGACATTTAACCACTACCCTTACATACCACATTATCACAAGTAACAAACATAGCAGAATTAAGGCTAAGATAATTGTCGTAGGGGAGAGTACAAGATTCTTGATTCTTGTGCACAAGTGCTTAAATAATTACCAGTACAGAAAAAGATTCTCAGAAGTCAGTTGTTGCCCAGCTGGTTGGTTATCCACTACTCGTTTGATGTGAGAATGGTGTATCCAATTTTCCTAACCTAAAAATTTAACAGCAGAATAGGAATACCCTAAAACTGTAGGGGCACTTAGAATCATGGAATATCCTGAGTTGTCATACACCCATCAGGATCATTGAGTCCAACTCCTGGCCCTGTACAGGACAGTCCCAAGTATCACACCATGTGCCTGAGAGCATTGTTCAAATGCTTCTTGAACTCAGACAGGCTTGGTGCTATGATCACTTTCCTAGGGAGCCTATTCCAGTGCCCAACCATCCTCTGGGTAAAAAACCTTTACCTGATATCTAACCTAAATCTCCCCGGATTCAGCTTCATGCTATTTCCTGAAGTCCAGTAACTGGTCACGAGAGTGAAGAGATCAGTACTGATTCGCCTCAAACCAGGCCAAGAGACACTTCTGAGACAAAGTCCAAGAAGCGGGTATTTGCTTTATTCAGCGCACTGTGTGTGGGGGGGATTGCTCCTCCTAACACACACACACCAGGTATATGGCAATTTACAATATATGGTTACAGTCTATGCATCTTCATTGTTTTCCTTAGAAAAGGTGTGGTTATGCAAACTATTTCTTAGAACTCATTATTATCGTTAGGATACGCAGAGTGCAGGTGCAGTGCTCCCTGGTGGTCGTGCTGAGGAAGGCTCGGTGGCCGTTTTGATGAAGGCTGCCTCTTCTTCTTCGCTTTGCACTTTTCACCTTTCTTTCTTAGGCATGCACAGTCTCTTGTTAGGTGTTTCAGCAGTTTCTTCACTGGTTTTAGCAAGCTTTGTCCCTCATTTTTGCAAGCTTTGTTCCCTATCTCTTGCCAAGTTATTCAGCTAATTTCTACATTGGTTACAATGTATCTTTTTCTAGCCCCAGTACACCAAAGCATGCCCAAGTACAATGATTTTAACCCTTTCATTACCTGCCCCTCCACTTCCTTTGTTAGGATGTTGAAGACTGCAAGGAGGTCTCTCCTCCATTTCCCTTTCTCTAGGGTGAACAAACCAAGTGATCTCAGTCGCTTCCCATAACACTTTCTCTCCAGACTTTTCACCATTCTTGTGGGCCTTTCTGAAAGCTTAATGTCTTTTTTATATTGCGGTCACCAAAACTGCACACAGTACTGAGGCCTCACCAGAACACAGTAGAGCAGGACAATCACTTCCTTTAAACGGCTGGCGATTCTGCGCTTAATGCACTCCAGGACACTGTTGGCCCTCCTGCCCTCTAAAGCACAGTTTTGACTCATAGTCAACTGGCCATCTTCCAAGCTCCCTTTCCACAGCACTGCTCTCCAGGCTGTCATTCCCCAGTGTATATACACAAACATGGTTGCCATGTGGGAGAGGCTGGAAGGATTGCGGGTTCAAAACATTTCAGGCGCTTGTCAATGAAGGAAAAGGTTGGGCCTTGCTTTGATGAGGTGATTCCCTGCTCCACACACCCCACCCCTCTGGACCTGTGTTCCAGCCCCACAGTGGCTGACAATCCCTGGCACTCTGGAGGCAATGTGCAACAACCTGCCCCTGGAGCCCCAGTCTAGGCCCAGAGTAGCCAGATGACCAGAAGCCCCACCTCGGGGAAGGGCCCGGGAAAGCCAATGGGTACTTAACCCAGGACTTGAGGCAAGCACATTACTTGACCCTACCTCCTCTTGGAATTTCTCTCAGTGGAACACTGCTGGAACCAGGACTGGTAGCTATATTTGTTCTTTTCTATATCTTTTCTCTCTCTTTCTTCTTCTTCTAATTCCCTGTTCTCAGAGTTTTTAGTAAATTAAAATCAGATGGGTTTGTAGTTCGCTAAGTTGAATGGGCTAAGTTACTGCTTGGTCAAATGTTTTATGTAGATTGAATGCTGCTCTAGACTTTTGCCAAAGTTCTCTGATTTTCTGAAGTTGCCAGCGAAGTATTTTTGTGGTTTCGACCTCTTGAGAATATTTTGTTGGTATATCTCCCACGCATCTAACTCTGAATACTTAAAAAAAAGTAAGCCCTTTTAAGTGGCTCATCAAGCCAGTTTTGGGGGCCTTACACCATGTCCCAGGTGCAGAATCTGGCACTTGACTGGTTAGACTTTATATGGTTGCTGATTGCTGAGCCCTTTAGTTTGTCGAGGTCCCTCTGCAGGGCCTCTCTGCCCACAAGGGAGTCAACAGCTCCTCCTAGTTTCAGGTCATCAGCAAACTTACTTAATATTCCCTCAAGTCCTGCATCCAAGTCCTCAATGAAGAGAACTGGGCTGAGGATTGAGCCCTGCAAAATCCCACTAGAGAGAGGTCACTAGTCTGATGTTACCCCCTTTCCTGTAACTCTTTTGTCTGACCTGTGAGCCAGTTTCTCATTTATTGTGTAACATGATTATTCAGTTGTGTGCTGGACATTTTGTCAAGAAGGCTCCTGTGAGAGACAGTATCAAAAGCTTTGCTGAAATTCAAAAAGATTACATCAACTGGCTTTCTGAGATGAACTAAGTGGGTTACCCTGTCTTAGAAGGAAATCATATTCAACGAGTAGGACTTCTCATCCATGAAACCATGCTTGGCTGTGGCCGATGACTGCATTTCCTCCAGTATTTCAATACTTCTCAGAATAATCTTTTCCATTATTTTCCTAGACACTGAAGTGAGACTGGCAGGCCTGTAGTTTCCAGGGTTGTCCTTCTTGCCCTTCTTGAAAATCAGGACAACATTTGCCAGCTTCCAATCAGGTGGGACCTCTCCAGGTTCCTAAGACTGCTCAAAAATCATGGAAAGAGATTTTTCAATGACATCAGCTAGATCTTTGAGGATTCTTGGATGAAGGCCCCACAGATTTTTAGGGATCCAACTGAAGCAGCCGATCCCACACAAATTCAGGTTCAACTGGGAGTTAATCATTCTCACAGTCATGGTCCTCCAGCTCAGGGCACCTCAACCCCCTTGGTCCACCATCTATCTAGACAGAGGCAAAGAATGCATTAAATGCCTCTGCCTTTTCTATGTCACTGGGAGGTGACCATCCTCATCCTGCAATGGGCCAGTGTTATTTCTACACTGCCTTTTGCCATTAATATATTTTTTAAAACTCTTTTTATTGTCCCCTACTTGCTGGCCAGCTTCAGCTCCAGTTGAGCTTTGGTCACACAAATTTTCTCCCTACAGCAGCAAGCAGTATCTGTGTATTCTTCCCATGTCACCTGACCTTGCTTCCACTGGACATACACCTTCCTTTCTTTGCCTTATTTCCAAGACAAGATCCCTATTCAGCAAGCAGGCCTTCTGCCTTTGCCTGCTTGACTTCCAACATTTGGGAACGCCTACTCCGGTACCCTTAGGAGATGATGTTTAAAAGTAACGAGCACTGATGGACCTCAGCACCTGCAAAAACATTTTGCCAGGGGATTTTACTTACTAATTCCCTGAGCAGTGCAACGTCTGCTTTCCTCATGTCTAGTCGAAGTTTTGCTGGCACTTTTTCTCCTGTCAACAGAGATTTCAATCACTTTGTGGTCACTGTGGCCAAGATAGATGCCAATCATCACTTTGCTCATGAGATCCTCTCTGTTGACAAGCATCAGACCAAAGAGAATCATCCTTCTGAGTCAGCTCCCTTGGACCTGTTCCACAAAGTTGTCATGCAGGCTTTTAGCAATCTTCTGGCCCAGGCTGGACCAGCTGTGTGATGCTTACAGCTGATTCAGGCCAAGTAGATGTCCACCATAAAGACAAGGGCAGTTGACTTGAAAGTGTCCCTTAGTTCGTCAAAGAATAATTCATCAACATCATCATCCTGGCAAGGAGGTCTATAGATTTCCACAGTGACATTCAGGTTATTTGTTTATCCCTTGATTCTTATCCAGATACTCTCAACTGTGCCATTGCTAACTGTGAGCTCCATACATTCTGACCCCTCTATTACAGGACTCATCCCAGCAGGTTTCAGTTATGCCAGTGATATCAAATCTCTATGACAGGGCCAAAGCCTCCTCTTGTTTGTTCCTCATGCTGTGTGCATTAGTGTAGAAATATTTTAGGCATAGTACATGTAGCCAACACCTCATGAAGCAGATTGAGGGATCCTATTAGTTCTCAGTTGCTTCAAGTTTTTGGCACACCATCCTGTTGCTCATGACTGGCAAGCCTGGTATTTTCCCTTTCCCCCTTCCAAGCTTGTTTAAAGCTCTATCAACAAGACCTACTAGCTCCTGTGCTAGAACTCTTCTTCCCTTCTGAGAAAGGTGCATCCCATCAGGTGGCAGTAGATGAGGTGTTGAATACATCATCCCATGGTCAAAAAACCCAAAATTTTTCCAATTATACTAGGCTCAGAGCAACACATTGACCTGACGCATTCTTATCAATATTATTCCTTGTTACCAGAAAGATCAAGGAAATCACTACCTGTGTTCTTAATTCCTCAACTAATCATCCCAAGGTATCGAAGTCTCTTTTAATTGCCCTCAGGCTTCTCTTTGTTATTTCATTGCTGCTGGTTTGAAGAACCAATAATGGATAGTAATCAGAGGATGTTACTTCACTACAGTTTTCCAGTAATGTCCTTTATTAATGTCCAGTAATGTCCTGGGAGACAGCAGACATCCCTGTGAGTCGGGTCCAGTCTGCATATCAGGCCCTCTGTTCCCCTTAGAAAGGAGTCTTCTATTATAACTAACTACCCTTCTTTTCCTCTTACTTGGGTTCTAATTAGGATTTTCTAGACAATACCTTATTTAAAACTTCCTTTCTGGGCTGTACATTATGTACCTGTGTTTCAGGTGGTGTGGGCTGATACCACACCACTACTGAGATGGTGAAGAGTCTGGAGGGGAAGCCATATGAGGAGAGGCTGAGGTAACTTGGCTTGTTCAGCCTAGAAGAAGGAGGAGACATCTCACAGTTGTCTACAACTTCCTCACAACACAAAGCAGAGGGGCAAACACTGATCTTTTCTCTCTGGTTACCAGTGACAGGACCTGAGGGAATGGTATGAGGTGGAGGTTTAGGTTAGCTGTCAGGAAAAGGTTTTTCACCCAGAGGGTGGTTGGGCACTGGAACAAGCTCCCCAGGGAAGTGGTAATAGCACCAAGCCTGCCAGAGTTCAAGAAAGCTCTCAAACGTGTGGTGTGATTCTTGGGACTGTCCTGTGCAGGGCCAAGAGTTGAACTTTCATGATCCTAGTGGGTCCTTCCCAACTCAGGAAATTCTATGATATCATTGTGCATACTTTCTCTGCCCTTCAAACCCTTTCTTCATATATAAAACATACTGAATCAAGTGATCATCTCTACCCAATAAGCTGGTCTTCTCTGGGATATAACTTCCTGGAATAGCAAAGTGCCTCCCAAGAGATTTTACACTGGGAGTCCTACAGGTCACCATAGAGCATTTTGTACATCCCACAGAACCAAGTTCAAGGCTTCCGGCCATTTCAGATTAGAGGATGCACATGCTTCTACTAATTTTTCTTTTAACATTGTATTCATTCCCTCTACATTTCATGAACACTGTGGGTGATACGGCATATGTAATTTCCTCTCTCTCTCCAAAGATTTACACAGTTTGTTGATCATATTTGCTGTAAAATAAGCACCTCTGTCTCATTAATTCAATTTACTCTGGTATCCCATATTCAGATACTACTTCCTTTAGCAAGGCTTTCACTACTCATGTGCCAATCCTTCTTTTTGGAAAGGGTTCTGCCCAGCCTGACAGATGATCGAATATCACTACCAAGGAGGCCTATGATCTCAGAGCTCAGTCTGATACTTGAGAATTTTTGGCAAGTTGGGCAGTTATTTGTGATTCATTTTGCAGCAGCAAAAATTCCTGGAGCCACCCATACTTTCTGTACTTGGTTAGCTATTGCTTCCATCCCTCCATGGGCTTTCTCATGAAATCATCTAGCCACAGTGATTAAATATTTCTTTGGCAGAATTTGTTTTGCTCCAACTGACTATGTTCCATCATTATTTTGAGTTGCCTCCCACTTTTCCCATTGGCTTTTCTGTTGAGCAGTCCTTCTCATCCGTAGTCTTCTGGTGTCTCAAATTTAGCCATTCACTCTGGTCAACCATCAGAGTCAACGTTACATTGCATCAGAGACTGCCTGGCTGCAGCCTTTGCAGCTGCATCAGCTACAGCATTCTCTCTTCCCGTTTCTGTAATGCCTCTAGTGTGGGCTGGTGAGTTTCTGCAGGTAACTTTACTGATTATAGTAAATTGCATATTTCCTCTCCATTAGATATTCTCTTCCTGTTAATGTGAAAAATTCCTGTTGTCTCCATAATATTCCTGATGCATGACATAGCCTGAAAGCATACTACGAGTCTGTATAGATGTTAACTTCTTGACCCTCTTCTCAGGTGTGGTGCATGTGTCAAGACTAGAAGTTCTGCTCCCTGCACACTTATCTTTACTGGGAGTGGTTCTGCTTCTATTACTTGTCCCTGGTTTACTACAGTGTACCCAGTCCGTCCCTGTCCTTGAAGGTAGTAGAATGAAACATTCACAAAAGCAACTAGATCTGGGTTACATAACAGAACATCAGTTAACTTAATCTGTGTTTTACCTGAAATATACGTGACTTGCTCACAATGGCGATATTCTCCATCACAGAGTCTTTAAGGCCGAGAAAGACTGTCAAGTCCAGCCATTAACCAAGCATTGCCAAATACACCACAAAACCAGGTCCCCGAGTACCACATCTACATGTTTTTTGACCACTTCCAGGGATGGTGATTCCACCATTTCCCTGGGCAGCCTGTTCCAATGCCTGACCATCTTTTCAGTAAAGAAATTTTTCCTACTATCTAATGTAAATATTCCCTGGCACAACTTAAGGCTGTTTTCTCTCATCTGGTCACTTGTCATCAGTAAGAAGAGATCAATCCCACCTCAGTACAGCCTTCTTTCAGTTAGCTGTAGAGAGTAATGAAGTCTGCTCTGAGCCTCTGTTTCTTCAGACTAAATAACCCCAACTCCCTCAGCTGCTCTCATAGGACTTGTGCTCCAGATCCTTCATGAGCTTCATTGCCCTTCTTTGGCCATGTTCCAGAACTTCAATGGATTTCTTGTATTAAGGGGTCCAAAACTGAACACAGGATTCAAGGTGCAGCCTCAAATCATCAGGCAAAATTATTACACTTGCTGAATTCAAGGTTTTTCAGCTTTTTAAGATTGTGGCCATTAGGAGGATTAGTTCATATCTATGTGCCAATTGTGTCCACAGAGCTTAGGCTGCCTACTGTCTCAACATTATTTCCATCTTACCTGGGACATGGACTATTACAGAATGATTCAGGACAAGGAGGCAGTTCTTCTCCAATATTGTTGCTGTTTCTGCCACTGATTTGGTATAGGCTGATGATTCCACTGCAACTGGATCGAGTTGAACTGAATAGTATCCAACTGGTTTATGGTGAGGTCCACTGGCTATAACTCATGTTCATGTACTTACAGATTAAAGCAGTTAGATGTAGTCTGGGAGCCCAAGAGCTGAAGCAGATGCCAAAGCTCCAAAGCTCCTTTCATTCCTTTAAAAGTTCTCACTTTTAGAGGGCGCCATGCAATAGACACTAACTCTTCATTGTTGGTTGTCTCAGAGACTTAATCAATTCTCCTAATGCGGGAATTCACAGCCAACAAAGTCCCACAGCTCCAAGAAATTCTCATGCCTGCTTTTTCATGACCAGACATGGGAGTTTAATCATGGCCTCTATTCTTTCTGGGTCTGTGTGAGGAGGCAATTCAGTTTTGATTTAGCCAATTTAGTTTGTCTCAGCCCTGGTTGTCCGGGTTGTCAGAGGCATGTGGGGGGAGGGAGTGTACACCTGCTGCTTGCAGGAGGCAGTCAGGAGTGGGGGAAGCCTCGTCTCTGGGGTGACTTCGCCTGGCAACACCTCACATGAGGCAGTCAGTGGGAGACACTATGGAGGGGCTTCTCCAATCAGGTCGTGAAAGGTCTCCACCAATGGACAGCAAAGAAAGGTTGGATTGGACCAATGGTCTCCTGTCAGCAGGCGGACTTTGGGAGGGGCCGGGGGTATAAAAACTAACTGCGTCAGGGGCTTGCTGCTGTTTATTGGTGTTTGTTGGCTCCTTGCTTCCCTCTCTCCCCACTTTCTTCCTTTGCCCTAGCCCCAGCCTGCCTTTTGGCTCTCCTGCCCTTGCTGGCTCTTGCTCACCCTCGCACCTATCCTGCCTCCCTGTGTCCCTGACCACCGCCTTGCTGCTTTGCCCCCGCATCCTTGCCTGGGCTACCCGCATTCAACCCTGCTGCACCGATCCAGCCCACCCTGCCGCCCCGATCCAGCCAGTCGTGGCAGTTCTGGCCACGACCCTGTCCAGTGTCCTGAACCTCCGGTCCAAGCACCTACTCACAGCGTGTCAGGTGCTGTTGCCGCAGGAGTTGCGCCTGTGAAGCCGAGCCTCTTCCAGAGCTGCGCAGGCTCGTTAAGACCCAGCCCATCTACAGGCAGGCAGTGTGCACATCCCCCGTCGCCTGGACACCAACGGCCCTTCCCTGACTTGCCAAGGGTAACATCGTCTATTCCTCTCTGTGTCCTCTCCCTCTCTCTCTCTCTCTCTCCCCTCTCCCCCACACCTTTTCCATTTTCCTTCCTTCTTTTCTGTCCTTTCCAGTGCTCTTTCATTTGGGAACTCCTTTTTCCTTTTGTTTTTTGCTACCAATAAACAGTTCTCAAATACAATGTTTGTCTCATTTGACTTAATTTCGTTCTTGACCATCTATATGTAAAATAACTCCTTGCAGCTCCCCACAGTGGAACATGACAGTCTGTTATTCATTGTCCCTTTACAAAATAAAGATGCAATAGTGTAACTTTATTTTGAGACAGCTGAAGTTTAGATAGAGGTGCAGGCTGTCCCTTCTTTGCTAGGGCAATATATAAAGGTATAGCATCTAGTATACAAACATTCTCACCCCTATTTGCTAATAAGAAGTCATCTCCATATTGTCCAAAAACTAATAATGTTATACCTTAATTGCAGTGCAGTAAGTACCAAAATTCTCTGCAGATTTGTTGTGGTGTGTTCAGTTTGCCAGCGCCCAGCAAGCCACACACCCAGGCAAATTATGTAGATCCGTCCTCTTCTTCCTCAGTTTATGGTTATGTTCCGGAAAGTTCCTTGTCCTTCAGTATCCCACTGGCTCCCAGTTATCCTTCCCCGCCTACCCTGTACCTCATTGGTTCATTGTATGTTTCCCCGCCTATGTACAACCCATTTGCCCTGTATTGATTGGTCTTCTGCAGTTTACTCCTCCCATTTTGTAGGGGTATAAAACCCCATGTCAAGCCCCTGCTCTTTGCTCTTTGCTCCCCTGTTCCTGGACTCCTGGACCCTCGCACCCCAATAAACCAGTCCTGTTCACCCTGCAAAGAGCCCCTCCTGATCTCTTCGTCTCCTCCTGCGCCTTTAACATCGGTGGGCTAGGCGAGCCCTTTCGCGGACCTCGCCAACCCTCCCTCTTCACGAACTTCTCCACCAGCTTCTCCCACGCGGAGAGAAAGGCCAGCTGCCGACCACTGGAGCTAGCCAAAAAGGTGGTCGCCAAGACGCGCCATGTTACAGATTCAATAGCTTTACCTCTTGAAAACCACAACAGAAATTTAAAGCACCTTCTTATCAAATTTTTTCCTTTGTTTCTTGTAATTCTAATTCTTTCCTTAAATTCTTCTAACAGCAAGATTATTTTCTTTTCCTTTTCACTGAAGGAGCAATAAAAAGCATTAGGCAATAGAACGACAGTTCCTGGGAGTACTCTTTGTACTCTTTTTATCCTCCTGATAGCATAGGGTTAAAATATTTCTAAATTGTAGTAACCGAAGTAGGCCCCAAGAGCAAGATGGACATTCTGTTCAGGCCAGCCTGAACTTGTGTACTTGCCTGGATGGTAGGAGGCAAGCCTGAACTTGAGTATTCATCTAGGGGGTAAGAGACTAAGATAGATGAGTTAATTGTGTAGCTGCACCCGGGAAAGGGGGCTGAAAATTATGCTTGAGTGAAAACACATAATAGATGATCGTTTGGGGGGTTTTGAGATTTATGCTTGGGTAAATGATTAATATATGATTATACAACAAGAAGGGTATATAATGTAAGCACCTGAAATCCATGTTGGGGATTGATTTGGGTTTGTACCCCTCTCCCCCGGCGCCTTAATAAAAGCACCTTGCATGTAACCCGTCCATGGTTATGTGTTTCTACGCTAACACTCCTCCCCCTAGAAGAAAATAAAAGTGTCTCCCAAGTTAATATAAGTAACACTATTTTGAAAAGTGAAAAGTTTTCCTGCTGCTGTGACCATGCTACTAAACTGGGTCACAGGTGTGTAGTGGTTTGATCAC
>VZTE01003362.1:0-34163 GCA_013397775.1 Eulacestoma nigropectus
GACCGATTTGGAATACTACAATTCAGACTCTTCTTGACAGCTCACTCCCCAGCCTGTCCGGGTTTCTCTGCAATGTTGGCTCTCCCTAGTGCTGTGTCCGCTTCACCACCCAGTCTGGTAAGAGTGCTTCCAATCCCGTCACCCAGGGCAGAAGCTCAGGAATGTGGGGACCATCTCTGGGGGAGCACCAGTTGTTACAGACTGCCAGCCTGTGCAAAAACCACTGATCACCACCCACTGAGTGCAACCTGTTAGCCAGTTTCCTACCCATCTTGCAGACTACCCATCCAGTCTGTATATTAATAGGTTGGACTCAGAGTCTCTGGAAGATTCCTTTCACTTTGTTCTGAAGTGTGAAAATTGTCTTACAAAGCAGCTTTGCCCTCCTTAGTGGAAACCATTTTAACGCTAATCTTTTAATGGGGATTTAAATATTTAACTTCAGGTATGCAGGCAATTCAAAGAACCAAACCCTGAAACTTTGGTTCCTATTTGGAATTTTATACCACTCACTATGATTTGTGGATTTAAAACAAAATACTTTTGTGGGCATATGTCATATATAGTATATAGCATGTATTTCATCTTACGTGTGTCGGCTTTCTTTCCTTGTTAAGCAGGTGTCACCTCTATAAAGCTGCTAATACTTAGGAGTCTGTAGATCTTGCCCTTTTGTCCTCTAAAGGATTTCTGATAGATTTTCTGGTTCAGTTCCCTGAAATTCCTTTTGTAAAATAAAACTTAGCTAAAATATGAACAAAGTAAATAGAGCTGTAATTGTAAAAACACATCTATGCAGGTGGATGTTTCTGCCTAGGGCTTCTTAACTGTTCTGTGCAGGCAAAGTCAGGTTGAGGAACTGTGCTGGATGCTTCTACAGAGTTCACTGAATTCCTAGTCTTTCTTAACCACTAGCTGAAAATAATATACAACACTTTTCTCTCACGGGTTTAGGCAACATTTTTGGTCACTAGAGAACAAGTTCTAGTGAGTACACTTGTCAGTGAACATCTTTCTAAATAAACAATTTATGGGCTTATTTGCTTGGGCTGCAGTAGAAAACCCTTGTGTTTAAACACTGAGGGACAATGCTCAAAATTACTTCTAATTGGATAGACCATTTCGTTGGACATTATGTTTGCCCTTGTCAACATCTACTTGCTTCCACAGTCTCATTTGCTTCACCTATCAGGAAAAAAACATGCTAGTTTCATTAGTAAAATCCATTTTAAGGTCTACAGGAGGTAAATTATTTTTAAAATTAGTTTTTTATTTTATTAGTCAGGTTGCATTGTGTCAAAACCATGTTAGAGGCAGTGGCGCTTCATTTGACCTTGATAATATTGACACAGTCATGCTATGTCTCTGTTCGGTATGACACCATTAACCCTCTGAGACGAATAAATATTTTTTAAAAGACAACAGGCAATTTTTAAGTAATTACTTTAGAATAAATTCTTACACTGTGTTTTATTTCTTACTAGCTTTATTTCCAGACAAAGATAATATAAGCAGCAATTTAGTTAATTTATCATATGAAAATCAGAAGAGAAACACCAGAATTCAGATATAGAGTGTTATATATATCCTTCCAGAAACTTTGACCAATGCATTTGACTCCCAGGTACAGTAAAATAAAAGAGGTCAAGCACAAGTTTGCATAAAGCAATACTGTCTTCCTTGGCATACAAAAGTAATATGAGGACACAGTGAACCTTTTTAATAGCACCTCTGTTATTTAGGAGGTCATTAGTCACCCATGTCATACACACAATTTTGAAACTTTACCCTTGCTCTCCTGCATTTTCCTCCTGGGATTGTCAAGTACTTGAGTACAATCCTGATCTATAATTCAATATACTAAAAAGTGAGAAAGCTTTGCACCCTTTCTGATCAACAGAACTAGCTTCCTTTAGCAAATCTGAAATTTTCTTTGCAATTGAACTGCACTGATGGAGGAAATTATAATGATAAGTAAATCAATTTTCATTTCCGCTCTACACGCTTACTAATATATACATTGGTGAGATTATTAAAACCATTATTGTAGGCACTTTGTCCCTTCATCCTTTCTGAAACTTCTGCATTCTTGCATATCAGGTCCATAAAGATGTTTCCAAACCCAAACTGTTACCTTATGGTAATTTAAACTCAGAGAGATACACTGTGAGGTGATGTTATAAAGCTGAACAGTCTTGGAATATGACATCATGAACCTGACAGGCAGGCATCACTTTCATGACATGACAGTAGAGTGAAATTGATAGCAAAGGAAATTAATGAAGACTTATTGAAAATTCTATATACACTGGGGCAAATCCATGATCAAAGGTCACCTCTGAAATTCAGAGTAGGAATTTGGTGATGGCTTTGTTTAATATTACATGCCAAACTATTAATGGACTTATTAAGCAAAGGAATGAAGCAACTAGAGTGGTTATTTATGCTACAAACTTTGATATCGGCCAGCCATGAGTAGGGTTTGATGTGGGCCAGACATGATGACAGAATACAGAAAAGACGTGATGACAGACCTTCACGGTGAAACTTAGGACATTCTTAGTGTTAAGGAGAAAGAAGCATGAGGAGAGAACATGAGTGTGTTTGTGTGCATCTACATACTCATTTCTCTCTTGAGCCAAGTAACAGCTCCTGACCTGCTGCCTCTTTATGCTTTCCATTCACTGTAAAACGCCACATTTGAAAAATACGGGTGTGTCCTCACTGGACAAAGGCTCTGTGAAAGTGTACTGGAAGATGACTCACTGAGGTAGCTCATTTACATCTTTCTTGTATGGAGCTCTACTAAAACAACTATTTTATAATATTATCAAGGGACAATGTTAATTTCGTGATGTGTCTCTGTAATGTTTTAGTATTTCTCGTGGCTGAAGTGTCACTTGGCCAATATTTGCTCTCTGTCATGGTGGCACATATCAAGGGGAAGCAAAGATCACAGATCGGTCACAGTGACACAGAATATACCACAATATGTCCCAACTGTTCATGCAAACCTTCTCTATGATCTGACTTCCATGCTCAACTCTTTTCCATAATGCAAATATGCTCTGAAAAAGACATCTGCTGCCTTTGAACACTTCAATGGCTTGTATCCAGCTTTTATTTGGCATTTCTGTAGTGGTAACTTGCTTTCTCGATATTGGTGGTAAAGTGTTGCTTATCAAAGTGTTTCTAAAAGTGACTCCAAGTGACTTCCAATTCACATGTTCATTTGTGTCTTTCTTACAGATATACTGAAGAAGTTGACCAGAGCCAAACACAACATTATGATACTTTCCTTTCTTTTCAGGGTTAGGTTGTTGGGCTACCTGTGTTGAATATCCATAACGAGTACTGAGAAATAAACAGACTATTTGTAAAATACTAGTGAAGGCATGGTTTATGCTAATAGAAAATTTGGTTCAGTATGAAATTTGAATCCACTGTTAGAGGAAATAAGCCAAACCCCCCCTTTGTGTTCAACTATTCAAAAGGAAGTATTAGCACCTCCTGTACTTTCTCATGCATTGACATTTTGATGAATGATTGTATTTGTCTCTCTAAAAGGCTGGAATGATGTCACTAATCACTGCACTGCAGCACTACAATTGCAAAATTTCTCCGAAGAGTTAATTATTTTAAAAGGTATTTGCAAAATCCTATTACTTGCTGCCAAAATCACTTTGAAATACCTTTATCCATATCTGATTTCAACTTTTGCTATGTCATAACGTGACCAAAAAGGTAAATGTTTTGAAAGCTTTTCTCCTATATTGCCTCTCAGACCAAGATGAGCTATCATAATGTCCCTCAATGTCCTGCCACTGCATGCCAGGGTATACATCTGTTTCCTGGATACCAAATGGCTGTCCATCAAAACTTACCTCTCTAAAAAAAAATTTCAAAAGTGTACAGTTGCAGATTCCTTTCTGCTCCTGATTTTTTGGCCAACAGAATTACTGAAACCACTACTACTGCATAAATGTATAAATAATTTTCTATTCTCTACTGCTTTTTATTTCTCCAGTAATATGCAAAGACTGTCTTGTAGGCACAGTTAGATTTACAAGGACCCAAACGTTTTTATCTCAGTCTTTTCAGCTCTATCAGCAATTTATATGAGTCTCTGGAACTATCTAACTTGCAGTTCTCCGATAGAGCTTAGCTGTGGTTTTAGTTTGCTTTGTAATGTCACCATTGCTTTCCCCAGTACTTTCCTACTAGTATAACATTTGAGTTCATTTTTATGGTTTGTTTTCCTGGAACACACCCAAACCCTTCAAATACAGTCTGGTATGCTGTAAACATGTCAGCATTCACTTCTTCCTGCTTTACAATATTGACTCTACATTTATGCTTGTTACTACTGGCACACCAAGAATTGCTTATACGCCAAACACCACAGTGTGAAATAAGTGTTTGCTTCTGTTCTCGCCATATAGAAAGTACAGTTCAAGTTAAATTTCCCAGATGCTTGCTTTTCCTTATATGAAAGAAGACCTGATGCTGAACAGGGTTGTGCAGCAGTGATTCTTGGCGAAGTCTCAATGATCTGCTCCTCCTTTGAAGTATCACAAACAAGCACATTCATAATTATCACACTTATCTTCTCTTACAGTCACTGCACATTTTTGATAAACAGTTGTGCTGACTATATTTCCAGCAATTACATTCAAACCCAAAACATTGTGTGAAGAGGGTTTTTGTTCACCATCTGCCATACTCTCTCTCATGTCAGTTGTGCAATTCTAGTGAACTTTTATGTATAACTTCCTGCTTTTAGTCACAATTGGGGTTCATCATCTTTCTTCTCTCCCACCACTTGGTGGGCAGTAGTGTAAAGCACTGAAATGAGCACTGTAAGTTAGCCATTACAGCAAACCTGAAGAATGTCCTTGTTTTTCATAGGGTAGCTATACCAACAAGATTGTGATGATTATCCCCATATGTTACAGAACATGTATTCAATTTCTTCTTATAAAAGAGCAAGTTCTTAGGGGTTACTTTCCTCTGCATATACTTAAGGAATGTTTGACCACAATAACTTGTCTTGCAATGGTTCCTCTAAAGACCTGCACACGATAGAATAATTTACATCACAGTTAAACTTAGAAGCTACTTTCAGGTGGCTTCATATGCAGCCATAATTGTACTATATTTATTTTCTTTTGTGCAAGAAAGGAGACACCCACACATACTTTTTGTCTCTAGTGCTCTCAGACATTTTTTGTATTTACCGCAATAAATCTGCTTCCAATCGCTGAAAAATGCTTCTTTAAAAAAAAAAAAAAAACCTGCTTCTTTTTAAACACAGATTTTCTTCTACCACATGGAGAAATAACATCACATATTTTGTTCTGGAACATGTATGTAATGCTTTTATGAAATCTTTGCTGCTGTCACAGGGAGCATTGGTGGCATATCTGCATAAGCAAAACGACCTGGCTTAGTGACACACAATCAGACATGAATTTCCTAAGCACAGTGGGTACAGTGAGTGGATTGCAATTCCTCTTCTAAGATTTTTGTTGTAAGATACACTCACACACTTCACACTTACATGAACCAGCCGCTGCCCCACAGACCAGCACAGCCCAGTCCAGCACGACAGGCCCAGGACACTCCAGCCTGCATCTGGACAAGTGACCTCCATACACCACAGCTGCAATGCAGGCTTTGCCTTAATACAGTGTTGGACACCCGTGGACATGTGTCCCTACGTGAGGAACTGCTGGTTTTGCTGTTATGTTACATGTCAGGTATCCGGCATGCACTGAGGACATGGCTCAGGGCCAGTCTCTGTGATTCCTCATCTGAGGCCAGTCGGCAGCTGTCACCAGGGTTTTTGTCATCTGCTGTTCCTTTGCTCCAGATGTCTTACACAACTGTGAGTCTCGCAGTGGTTATGTGACAAATTTTTTCTGTTGCTTTATTCTTCAGCTCACATTTCAATGATCC
Organism: Eulacestoma nigropectus; assembly: GCA_013397775.1. NCBI lineage: Eukaryota > Metazoa > Chordata > Aves > Passeriformes > Eulacestoma > Eulacestoma nigropectus. The sequence continues at coordinate 5,959 of VZTE01003362.1, forward strand.
AATCAGTTAGAAATGGGCAAATATTGTTGAAGTCTCCTTGACCTGAGCCCTCAGGTAGGCTTTGCGGCAGCTGCAGTGTTTTCTTATGTTCTGTAGAAGTTTGTTCTGAGCTTAACTTTCTTGGTGACTTTCTCAGGCTGTCAATCATTGCACTCTGCTTTTGTAATTGGGTGTCAAATTTTATTTGTGCATTTAAAATAAAATGGGCCCTGCATTCAATTTCTATCAACACAGTTTCTTAAATAAATGTGTAGAAACTCTCAGTAGATACATGGATATTCAATACATTTCATATATCATCTTTATTAAAAGTATTTGATCCATGCATACTTTTTTTCATACAGGCAGAACTAGATCTGTTATAGTCTTACTCAATACAATAATTATTTTGATTAATTTGATTATTATTTATGCCAATGTTCCCATACAGAATCACAAACCACATTCATGAGCCTAAAACACGTGAATTACTAGAAAAAGAAATGGAGGATGAGAGCATTTCCAATCTTACCTAATTTCAGAACTTGAAAATTACAGCAGAGCAAATCTGGCTACTTCCATTCAGTGAATGCATATGAAATATGAACAGACATTTCTCAGCTTGGAGGAAGAATGTGATCATAACTGCAACCAAAAAAGACCACTTGAGATGTGTAATCTGACCTTTATGATGTGCCAGATTAATTTTTGCTATTATCTTAATCAGAAAAAGACAGCTTTCTTTTTTTTATATGGGAAATTAAGTGTTTTGTTAATGAACAGTTCATCATAAACGTATTTAATTACTTCCAGTAATGATGTAATAAGAGTCTGGGGCTTTGAGGGAGGAGAGGATAGGACAAGGCAGTATATTTAAACTATATTTAATATCCTATACAATATATCAACAGTAAACTCTTAAATACCAAATGCCTTGCTGTTTGCCTTCACTTGTGCTTTATTAATTGCTATACTTTCAATAACCTTATAAATGTTTCACTGTATCTGAAATATACATTCATTATGCAATAAATGATTGAAGCTCAGTAATGGGCTTTCCTTTAAGCATAATTTATGACTTGCCTTGGCAGGCTAATACCTGGAAACTGTTTGCTGCTTCTGCCAAAGAGTGCATAAATTCTTACCCAAAAAAACCAACCAACCAACCAACATAACCCAAGCAAACAACAAAAAAAACCCAAAACTAAAAACCAAAACCAACAAAATCAAACCAAAATGAAACAAAAAACCAACCAAACAAACAAAAAAGAAACAACAACAACAAAAAAAGAAAGGCAAGCTTATGGTGAAACTATGGAACTGTAGTTTATTCAATGGGCATTATGCCTAAGCTCAGAAAAGTGAGCCTCAAAATCTTGTAGCACACATTTTGTACAACTGTTTCTAAGCATCATTGATTTTACAGGTTTCCTGAACAAAGTCTTTTTCCCACTCTTTTGCAGAAAAATTATAAGTATAGAGCTGGTGTAAGTATTCCAAGTATGCAGTGTGTTCCACTTGAAAAGCTTGTTGACAGTTGCAGCAGGAGGAAATGTGCGTAGATATTTAATAGGGAATATGATTGAAACGTCATCAAAGTGGTCTGCACCACAATGACAATAAAAATATGGGGTTTTGACAGACAGTTTTCCCACTGAATCTAATGTTTATAAGTTCAATCACAAGGATTTTAGCTCACTGCAGATTTAACTAACTTCTTAGAAAATGATGGAATAATACCCAGAAAGATAATTATTAGAGGTAACATAGTGAAGAAACTAAGAAGTAGAAGAGAAAGGGCAAAAGGGAAGGGAAGACTTAAAGTTGTGTACATTTAAAGTTTAAAGTACATTGAAGAAGAATGAAATTAAGCAACCCTGGAAACTAAAATGCACCAACGCTTCGTTTAGCGTCCATTCAAAATATTTTAGCTGGACGAACTCCGTATGGGATTTTAAACTGATTTGAGTAATAAGAATGATGCAGAACAGACTAAGTAAACAGACCCCCACTGTACCTGCCTACTCCCTGTGTTAGAAAGTGCAGGGCTGACTTTCTGTGCATTTATCGATGTCTCTGCATGCTCAGGAGCAGTTTTTGGATGCTCTCTGCTTTCAGGCTCGTTCATGCCACCTGCTTACACCGTGGTGCTTGACACCTGGACTATCATGTTACTGATGACAGCAGTAACTTAGCAGACAACATTTAGTTGGATGTCACTGCCTTCCAAGGAAGATGCAATCATTCTTAGGATTCTCAAGGCCTGCACCATGTCCTTGATTTACCTTATGATACAGAGACATTCTCAGCTTGGTGACTTTGTTAAAGGATCGTGTTAATTTCTTGTCTGAATCTTAACAATTGCCTAAACCCTAAATTTCTTAGGTATACAAAGAATGGGAAGGACAGGCATATGCCTGAGTCCTGCTAACATGCTGCTGCTGTCCCAGTAAAGGGTTGCAAACTCTTCAGTGAGCAGCAGACAGATAGGGCAGTGGCTGGAAGGCCACTCAATTTTGTGTGGGAGAAGCTTTTAGTAATCGAAATGTCTTATTACTTGCAATTTTTTTTGAACAGTGTATAGGAGCTTACCAGGAAAACATGCATTTATTACTCTGAAAAGAATTCAGCATCTGTTTTTCCTCACTCACAACCTACTTTGACAACTTTTGGCTTAAATGACTCACTTTAGGCAGATGGAAAATACCAAATATACTTGGCTTGTAAAGGAAAATGTTAAAGAATGCTTTTTAATATAAAAAGTTGTTTCTTTCCATTGCATAAAATGTTTCAGTTCTTACTGAACATGTCTAGATGCCAATCAGATAACAGAAAAAATGTGCCTTTTGAGTACCCTGGGGTTTGGCCTTGCAACAGTTTATCCTTAATGATGTGCAGATGAGCAGTTCCTCATCTAGAGGAAGTGGCCTCCTCAGAATTCAGAGATCATTGCTGATATGGTTCCAGATATTGGGTTAACAATAAATAAGTTCTTTTTCTGTGTAATTCATTGATGGAGCACTTTCATATGTGTGTTAAGCGGTCAGTGAGAAAGAGGTTCCTATACAGGAGTATTATTTTAAGACTCCAAGTCAAGACCTGTAGCAGTGCCAATACTTTTCTTTAGACTGTATAGCTGCTCTAAATGGTAAAAACAATACCTTTCAGACACACACAGCTTCAGGTCACATCTAAGAACAGATCCAAATGGGTATATACTGAGAAGCTATGCTGTGCTTTACTTTATTAGGTGTATACTATTTACTAGGGTTCTTTTTTGACATTTTTCAATTCTGTTACTCCTCATAAAAGTGAATCCATTAACCAGAATGATGAACAGAAAATATATTTTAAGGAGACTGTGTTTTAATTTGGTATTTTGGACTTTCAGGAAAATCTGGCAAAGCTGAAATGAATTTGCAGGTTATTTGGTCTGTATGAATCTGTGCTTCTGCTAAGAGTGTAAACTGAGAAATTTGAGGCAGTTTTATTCACCCTGAATAATCCAGCTTGCAAATAGCAAACTTTAAATAGTCTCGTTCTGTCTACTGAAATCAATATTGTAGAGATTTGATTTGATTTTTTTTTTCCTAAAAACACTTGTACTTACAGAAATGTCAAGGCTTAATTCTACTTTAAATTTTTTATATCCAGAAATGACCTGGCATCATAGGAACTGTTCTGAACTTTTGGCAGTATGGAAAGAAGGTGGTCCTAAGTCAAGGAAATACATGTGATTTTTGTTACTTGTTAATAATTCCCCATGTATGTAATTGTCTGAGAGCTCTTGTAGGATTTGCTAACTATCATCATGTTTATTAATTATTATCCTGGGGCTGTATCATAAGATGTCTCATATGCTTCTACCTTGTCTTGACACAAATTTAAAAGTCCAGGTTTCTATTTCCTTTGCAGAAAACCAATATATTTTACTGCAATAGCACTCCTACTCCATAAAAGATTATATTCATGTATGTCAACTCTGTTCCTTAACAAATATTGCTTTAATGAGAGTGGGCAAAATTATCATGCCCTCATGATTCTGAAATGCATTTTGGCACTGCACATTATCTCATGTTTTGTCTGTTCACATACCCTATGTCTCCTTTCTGACTTGCAGCTGGAAGGTCAGGATATAGAATATTACAACTTGGTTCAGGCAGTACAGCAGTCATGGAAGTGAAAGCTTTGCTGGGTGGTATCCTCTCCTGGAATGCAATCTATGGCTGGTGATCAAGGACAAATAGGAATCTTCACTCTGACAGCTTCAGCCACAGGACAGAGGCCAGTTGCAGGAAAACTGTTTGGAAACAGAGGTCTTCTCCAACTTATTTCCTTCAGAGTATGTGACAAGGCAGGATGTTGTACCTGTTCAGAAGCTCTAGCAAAACTCCTGCAGTGGAAGGGCTGAGTGGAAACAAGAGGAACCAAAGTGGCAGGAGTCATCTCTCTGAATGAGATGTACCAAAAGGTTGAACTGAGAATTAGAAAAGATGTGGTATAAGTCAAAGCCAAACTAAAGAAAAGCAAAATGCTAAATATATTTGCCATTCTTTTGTTTGGGCTAGGGGTGAAGGAGTGTTGGGGGGCAGGATATTTTTGCACTGTTTTTGCTGCAAGGGGTGATAAGTTGAAAGGGGAAGAAATAGCTGATGGATCTCAGGAAGAATTCTTACGAAGTGCTGAGGTTGTCTTTGGGAAGATGAAACGGAGGGGTTGGTGACAGTTACAGCTTTTCAGCACTTTCACTTTTCCAAACCAAGCAACCAAAGGGAAGTATAATTCTTCAGCACTTAAAACTCCTTAAATTGATATTTTAGGATTAATTTCTTTGATTCCTGGCTTTTCACATAATTGAACATATTTCATAAGGGGAACCACTACAAGAAAGTTCATGACATCCATTATATGAAGCATAGTCCATGAAGATACCTGATTAGACAACTCCTGACCACAGAAGGAGGCATTAAAAACCTGTCCAACTAAACGAGATGCTTTACTGTGCCAACTTCAATCTACCATTTCTATCAGCCCTAATTATAGTCAGCTAATTCCGTTAGCTTCTTTAATACATTTTAAGCTACAGTACTTACAAGCTAAGAGCAAGAACTGCCCTTTGATGGAGTTACCATTTTCAGAGCAACCTTTTCATTCTATCAAGAAAATAATTCTTCATTATTTTTGCCGTGACGGAAGTCTGTTGGGTTTTTTTCTATCATTGGAATATCTTACACCAAAAACCGAATAGCACTTTGTTTACCTAACAATATTTGCAGTTTATCATCAGATTAAAAAAAACGTGAAAAAACTTATGTGAAAAGGAAAGAAATAGCTCGATGTTCAATTCTCGGTGAGGTATAGAAGTCACTGTAATAAGATATTGTGCTTGCTCCATCACACCAAATGGTAGACAAAGTGCACCTGTAGGCTGTTTTTAAATGTTAGACTGCTATTCAGAGAAGTGATATTCTCCACTGTAGTCAGCAACTTGGCAAATCATAATGAAATACAATAATTTTTCTTTTTTTGGAAAGAGAATAAGAAATAGGAACCATAAAGTGGAAATGAGGCTGAACCAAAAAATCTTTATCTGAGTTAGTTTATTTCTTATGGGAGTTTGAAAACTTTTCTACTAAAAATCCCCCAACCCTACATTACCTATAGTATTCTATGTATCTTTTTGATCATACAGGTTTTGTGACAATTATACATTATGTATACTGTCAGGCAAAAATTGCATTTAGGAAAGTAATGGTACTGTTCTGATGCAATACCTCAAGAGGCAATTCTTGAAACATTAATTCAATACAATAGGCTATTAATGAAAGGTATGTTTCCTTCAAATATTCCCACAAAAGTCAATACTCGTAAAAAGGTGTATTTTCTACATAGAACTACATTTGTTTCTACCTGACCTTTGTAGGCATTGCGTATACTTATATACAGATTTAAATGTCGTACTTGCACCACTCATATATTATAAGCCAGAATGTTGCTTCCTCTGCGATGCAAAGCAGGCTAGAACTTAGAAGAAAGGAAATGGAGAGAGGCTTTCATGTGTGAAAAATATGTGTGTGTGTGTGGTGTATAAACTTGTTGTGTCATGATGTCAGTACTGTGTGTCACACAGTACTGTGTGTCATTATTCAGGCCTGTATGGACAAGCAGTAACATTCTTGAAGGGGTAATAAACAGATGAGAGAGTTACAAGGGGCTATTATCCTTAAATAATAAAATCATTACAGAAAAACAGTTTGATTAAATGTAGGCTGGAAAGTGATGTTTTCAATGGCTGAGGCAGAACTTTGTTGCAGCAAGCAGATTTCTGATGTTTGCTTTCTGCTCAGATGTACTGAAGAGGTGCAAAACCTAGAAATGGAGACAAATAATATTTTAGCCTTTAAAACAGTTATTCACAGTTCTTTCTTAAAGCTTTTGAGGTAATCTGGGGCATTTTCAGTGCTGTGTGGTAGTCAAAGAACACACAAATTCCCATAAAGAGAACCAAGAGTCAGCCCAGAAAATGAACAGGAGAGGCAACAAAAGTTTGCAAAGCAAGGAAAGGAGCATTGAGGAGTGGAGGATTTTTCCAAGCAGGCAATTCCACTGTCCTGTTGCTGTAGTCTCAAAGAAAGGGAATTACTTCCTATTCATTCATTAGAGGCTTCAGACTCAATTGTCCTGCAGTCCTGTAAAGGGCATTGTCTTCCTTCTACCCAGAGGTGCCATGCAGCAGCACTGGCATACACTTTAAGTGGAGCCAAATGAAGAAGAGAGAGGACTCTATAAAAAGCGGAGTGACACAACAGTAAGAAGCTGGAAAAGAGGATGGGGGAAGGAAAAAATTGGGAAAACAGAGATAAGAAAGAGATTAAAGAGTACAGACAACTGGAAAAATAAAACAGACAAATTGGCACAAGGGAAGAAAATGGAAGCTTTTGATGGCATAAACCTTCACCCCACAGTTGTCTGTAAATAAGTTCCCAAACATACTTAATTCCTGTAATAAAGCTTTTTAATTTCTTGATGTTATGTGTACCAGTATAAAGGAAGACCACCTTGCATATAAATCAAGCAAAGAAATTAGTAGTATTAGTAGAACTGAAAATTAGAACCAAACTGTTATTATTATAAATGCAACTGCAACAGAACAAGAAAGAATAACAATGTGGTTAAAGTTGTTACACACACTTCTTAGTTCGTACCTGCTTTCTTGGTGGTATGGTGACCTTTCTCCAAAGCCTGTGCCTGATGATAGGGCAGGTGTTATGGTGAGTCATCAGCATCTGGAGTCCTCTGCCAAAAGGAATATGGCATGCACGTTGATCCCTCCTGCGATCCACTTGGAGTGTTTTTTAAATGTTTTTTTTTCATCTTTCCCTTTTTTCAGGAGCTTGACATTATATGTGAATTCACTACATGATGCCTTTATGTTTGGTTAGTACTATCTATTTCTTTTTTTTCTTTGCTAAACCATATATCAGTTTTGTACAGTTCCAGATCCGCATCTCTCTTAGTGACTATCACTGAGTTGCTTAAGGCTCTCTGTTCTACAGTGCCAAGGCTGTGCCCCATCTCTTATGATCCCATGACTATGCGTTTTAGTAGTCCTTTAGACAACATCTCATGTATTCACTTCAGCCAGCGCTTCTCTGTTCTATGTCATTGTGCTACAGTTATAAATACTTCATTTTACACTAAATAAGTACTCATTAGAGTTATCGGTATAAAACTCATTGGAAAATATTGCTTTCAGTTACACCAGCCTGTCATCAGACAGTTTAAAAAACTTGGACACAGCAAGTCTCTGCGAACTCAGCCATTGCAAACTCCGTACAAAGCTGGTGGTTTGTTACTGTCAGTCATAATACGGTTATGAAGCCATAGGGCTACAGTGTCTTCTGTAATCCTACCTTGTGCTCAGTGCTGCCACTGTTTCTGGGTTTCTTCTGTCCATGTATGTATTGGGAAATTGTATAGATGCTACCTGGGATGCTGGATATATTAGCCCTTGCTTGGCTGGCCATAAATGGAAATTGATCAATGCCAAATATAATAATATTTATATTATATATAATAGTAATTATAATCCATACAACATTTGGAAGGTGGGAAAAGGCAACTGTTACAGCACTTGAAATATGATACAGACATTTTGAAAGTGTTTAGCAACCATATGGTAAACCCAGGGCCCTCAGATAGGCACCAAGATTCTTGTAGGTTAATGAACAGAGCTGGAGAATTTTGAAACAGTCTGGAGGTCTTGTACTAGCTTTTAAGGGTTGTTAAGAAAGTGGCCATCTCATCCATCTGCTCGTGCCAAGGACTTCCTCCTGCTGGGCTGATGAAGCCCAAACAGGTGTGCCCAGGAACATGGTGCTCTGTCCAGCCTGAGGGACATAACTGCTGCTGTCACATTTGCTGGTTCAGCCAGAGGTGAAGCTGAGCACATATCCGAGGGACACACACACAGACATGAACACGGATGTGCACAGAGCAGGCACACACAGAATACTGAAACAGCTGGTCACACAGCCTGCCACAGGAAGGCGATGCCTTCAACGTCACCCAAAGGAATCACATAAAACACAAACACAGACAGATGAGTACCTCCTTCTCTTGGGCTGGAAGAGGCAAGATGTCACTAGTGCAGTGTACACAAGATACTCTCCAAGTTTACAAGCACATACTCATTTGCAGGTCCTTCAAGTATCGTCACACCCCCTCTGTTCATTCATTGACTCTGCCTGTATCCTAGACCCACTCTATGGGCCCCTCGCCCTCTGGCTGGTTCAGCTCAGTGCTCTCCAGGAAACATGTGGCATTCACATCTTTGTTCCACAGACACCCTCACACCCTCAAGTCCCCCTGGCTGGCTAATGCAGCCTGATGTTAGCTAGTGAATACACACAAACACACATCCCTCCCACGTTTACTGGGTTGAGGGAAGATAACTGCCACTTGACACTCACCAGCTGGTGCAAGACCCGTGGGCTGTGACCGACAGTCTGCTTCAGCTGCCAGCACTGAGCATTTCAATCAACTCTTGTCATGTCAATTCCTCCACAGGTGGTTTTAAGGGTGCGTACCACTCCTGCTCCAGTGAATGGAGGTTAAAGGCCCCAGCTAGGTCCAGTCCCTGGTACTATGACACCACTCACTCCAGTAGCTGGCACCACAGGTCAGAGTTGCCTACAGCTTCAGCCTCACTTCTGCAGTTGGCCCTAAATTTCACTCACATACAAAGGTCTTGCCCGTAGCTGGCACTTAGTCCTTGCAGCACACATATGCAGAGATTGAAGCGTGAGATTTTGCAGAGATAATTAAGACAAGATTTAGTAAAAACCACAAGAAGATAGAACAGACTGTGGTGATCAGGTGCAGGGCTCAGCCAGAAATAACTACAGACTTGTCCTGTTTTAAAAGAGTGACCAGTCCCTTTCAAAACTCTTTTCTGCCTGCCTCCTGCTGTTTGTCCTTGTGGTTTTCCTCCCTTTGCACACACCTTCAGAGGTTTGTATACCTCTCCCAGGCCAGGCTCCAGGATCTCTCCTGGTTTATAATAGTATCAGGTGTAAAGTCCATGTTGATCTTCCTGCAAAGGGCATCTGCAGTTTCTTGCTAGCCCATCAGTTGATGTGATTGGTGAGGCTGTCTCTTGTCATTGTCTCTATTTTTAGTTTGTTAGACATGATTATCTGTATATTTTGCTTCTGGCTTCCCTTTTTTCACTCAGTCTCCCAATTAACCACATCCATTATCAGAAAACTGTGTTGGAACATACATTCTTGTGCTCTTACTTGTCCTCATCAATTACTGTGAATGGGCAGACTTGATTTCTCTCACTGTTTCCTATGTTATTCAGGCTTGTGTCTCTGAAGTTTCTTGTTTATAGTTTCCTCCTTTCCTTATTACCCACTTTTTCAACAGAAAAAGCCCTTGGCCAGATACCCTTAAAGGAGCAGACAGTCTCCTACACACCATAACAATATCTAAAAAACATAACATAAATTGCTGCAATGGCTGCTGATAAACTGTTAAGTCAGCATTGCCTACATTTGATGAGGTGGCTCGAGTTCAGCTATCTCAGTGTTTCTTGGTCAATGGTGAAGTGAAAGTTAAGGGTCCTACTTTGGTGGCATAACAATGAGAACCATTCAAAACAAGTATGACTATGTGAATTTAAAGAAACTTGAATCCAGCCAAACAAATTAATTACTATTTAATATTTTTACATAGTTTAAGCTTCAATTACTCCCAGCAGTCATTGCTACAATTTAATTTCTTTTGGCCTACACTAACAACATTTCATTATAGCACCTCAATTTAGTGGTTTCCTTTCCATTGTTTACTCGAGAGCAACGAGATGACACATCTACAACATGCTAGGAGTTACCATACAATTCTCTCTCACTCTTTCTCCTTCTTAATCTATGTCGCTTTCTCCTCCCAAGGATCTTATAGGTTTTCAGCTAGACAACCCCCTCTTTTATTTAGAAAATTCTGATCAACCCCCTATCAAATCTCAGGATCTGTGGCTGAGAACTCCTCTAGGAGTCATAAGTAAATAAATTACAGAAATAGGACATCTAGGTAATGTATCCATTTTCTTAAATGATTTGGGTTTTTCCTATTAGGTGACCATATCACTTTGTACAATATTCTATTGAACTATACTTTCTAATTGTCCTCCAAAAAAACTTACCTTGTTTTGGAGTTTGCCTACCCAGTTACTGATGTCACCAGTTTTTCTTGACTTAGCTGTAACATCTAGCTGTTGGTTGGAAGACAAGATGGTATTTTATGAAATTAACTTCTCAAATTTCTTCATGATTCATGTAAAACAACTATATAGACCAATACAAGGACACTGCTTATTTTCTACTTGGGCTGGTCTTATGAGATTGAATCAGAAATTTTCAGGAACTCCTTAAGCATAGTTTCTAAAGCTGTTTCCATGTGAGTCAGGGTAAAATTTGCATTGCCCTGAATGACACCAGAGATAAAGTAACAGGCTGAATCACTTTTAAAAAGTTCTGCATAGTTGAATTTCAAGTTTATAAAGTCTGATCAAAGACTGACTTGGGCTACCCAAGAGTTTTCTTACTTCACCAAGCATATCAGGGCAAGGGATAAAAGGAAAAGTTCACTTCCATTTTTGATATGGATAATTATGGATAAATATTCTCAGGAGAAAGTATAGTGACAGCATGCAATATTCATTACTCTAGAATTACCTTTTCTTGACTCTCATACTACTCAAGTCTGTTGGTCAGATTGCAGAAGGGTGCTATCATGTTGAAGAAAATTATCATGCCTGACTCCCAGTGTTCCTCTCCTAACCTATGACTTCAACTATCAGTAGTCACTAATTGTAATTATTCAGCTCTCCTATAATAGAGTGGCTGGTGAAGAAGAGCACTGTTCTTCATTGCAACTGCACAACTGATAACAGAAAGGCAGATTGCTAAAATTACTCCTTTGCTATATATCACATCCAATTCCCTAGGTTTTAAGGAAAAAGATCCATTCTCTGGTGTATCCATTTTTCTTTTTGAAATTGAAATGGTAGGTTTAGAAGTGGAAATACTACTATTATATAAAGTACCGAATGACTGACATTCATAGAAGGTAGCTTTAATCAGAAGATATTGTTGTTGATGTGGCATAAAATCAAAATGAAAGGTCATGGACACAGTGACAAACAGGAAACTTAAGTTCTGTTTTTCTAAAACTGTATTCATAAATGTGAATTACCTTTGTAATTTTCAGTGAAGGATGTCCCTCTTTCGCTTTATCCTCTTAGCTGCAATATTTGCTCTGACATAAATACAGTTCTGACATACCTTGAACAAGAAAAGAGACCTCCACTATAGTATTATTTCCAAAGGTAGGATACTGCTACTACATTGTGGATAGTTCTTGAATAAAGCTAAAGTGCAAACTGAAGAACTGAAATGCTATATAAGATAAACAGATGCTTTTCCCTTGAGAAAATTATGTGGAATTTCTCGTCTACATGGCATAAACTGCAATGAAACAGAGTAAATCCATATTAACTTTTAAACCGAAGTAATGCCTTTGTACTTGACATTCTTCTGTGTGCAAGGACATAATACAGTTAGTAAAAGAAAGCCCTTGGCCTGGAACATTGTTTATAAAGACTGGTAGCTTTTCTGGCAAGGGAACAAAAATCTCATCTAGGGTGGGAGGTTTCCCTGAACTGTCACAGTGCTGAAAAAACACTAGTACAAAAAGTGTTCTCTTTGTTAATAAGAATCTTTTACTTCAAGGAGTCACTGAAATCCTAACCAATATCTAGCAAGAGAGTCCCTGACAAGGGCCTATTAGAAAAAGAGGGAAGTCAATAAAAGTAAAGTATAAGTGTAACATTAATGGCAGGTTCTTGTAGCCATTTTCCCCCAAATTATACCATTCCTATTCAAATACCATCTCAAGAGTCTCAGACAGTGTCAAGTGCAATCATTGTTATTGCAGTTGCCAAGGTAATCAATTGAAATCATAATGAAGGGAACAGAAGGAAATCAATAGAGTCTGAAATTACAAATAAAGAGAAGCTATCGTTTAAAAGCATTTGGCTGAAATCTTCCATATTAATGGAGTCAGAAATGGCTGTGTCATTCAGAAGCAGTGTGGTGCATAATTCACTTGAGTGCATTAGAACACCTAAAAGCTATTGCAGCAATTAGTGCTGCCTACCAAGAAAGTGTCCACCTTGGAAACATCACTGAATTGTTTGTTTGGTTCCAATATGTTTTCATATTTTAAATTGTGATATTTTTTTGCTCCCTCAAAAAACCATCATGATGTAATCTCAATAAACATCGTTTCTATCTCATAATTTGTTGAAGAAGTTTATCTAATGTGTGCTATCTCTTCTGGAGTTTTCTTTCAGTCAAAAGCCCTACCCAGATGCAGCTGCACCCCAATAGATCTTATACCCATTAGGTGCCCCAGTGACTGTGGGACATTCCTACCTAATGGCAGTGCTGAGCATTTACAGTCCTCTTTTACACAGAAATTACACCCATGTCCTCATACATGTTATTTAACACAAATATATGGAGCACATATTGCTGCATTTAGATGAAGGCATTCTAGGCATGGTGAAAGGGGTACTGTCCTTTTCTCCTCTGGCAGGTAGGACTAGCAGGATTCTTTATTTGGCTTCAGAGACAAGCAGGCAGAGAATGAAGTGCTGAATATGTGTTTCTGCTGTGAGTGCTCTACTAACCAAATGTTATTGCACCTTGCAAGGCCCAGTAAATAATTATTCTAGAGGAGAAGCTAAGCGTGATGTGGTAGTCTGTTACTGCATTCACTTGGGAAGGAGAAGACATGGGTCCCAGCTCATGAACCAACTGGAGCAGGGAATTGAAGTATCCATTGGAGCAAGAAAGCCAGGTCTCTTAGAGCTAGCCATTATGTTATGCAGCTATGTCCTCTCCCTCTATCCTTCTGGTCAGAGAGGTGGTGAATATTTAATAGTTTCATGCAAAATGGAACAGTTTCTAGCGGAAGGTTTGAAAAAACCCCTAGAACCTCCTACAGCATTGCTCTTAGCTGTTTCCTGTGCAAAGCAAATTACCATCATGTGAAAAAATTAATCTATTTGAATTCTTCCCAAAAGAAGTACTCAAACTACTTAGTTGCTTCTGAAGAGGGAGAGAGGCAAAGGTCCACTCTACAATTTTTCAGCTGCATCCAGAAAAAAAAGATGATGGGGCTCAGGTGTTTTTGCTTTTAGGCGGTTGCTCTTACCTCACTGAAATGTTACTTAGCTGACTTAAGGATATTGTTCTTAAAAGTCAGATAGAAGGAATAGGAACAAAAATTAAGAAGGCACCTCCTTCCTGCCTGAAATGCTAGTATATCCAAATATTGAGCTACCAAGATCTTTTTTTGCTCAAAAATGTTGATTGGTTTTTGCATGGCGTTTAACAAAACCTTTCCATTACCAATTGCATAACAGCAATTAAAATTCTCATAAAATCCATCCTAACTGTTTATAGTCTTCCACTAGGGAGTATTTTCCTTGATAAACATCTGCAATAAAAGGCTATTTAATCTCTGCAAGTGAAACAGTCAGTTATGCTAATTCATCTCTTCTACTGTCAGTTTACAACGAAATCTCGTACAGATCTGGTCTTCCGCAGTAGGTGAGTCAAGGCGTACTTTGGCTTGCTCTGAGAGGAGAAAAAGCCTTTGTCTTTTTTTCTGTCACACCAGCTGAAGTTAGATCTGATCATTGTGTGTCTCTGTGAAGGACTTCGAAGTGCTTTGGTCTGCAGTCCACCAATGCAAACTGCTAAGAAAAAGGTATCTGATGGACTGACTTCTACAACTGAGGCCAGTGCAAGAGTACATAGCCATGCAACACAATAAAAGCATAAACTAACCATACAATAACCAATAGCACTTTCTGCGTTTCTGTTTGTCTAGATTTATTAACAAAGGAATTAAATGCAGTGTGTTGAAAGCAACACACCCCCTCCTTTCTCTGGAAAGCATTGAACAAGTCATGACAAAAAGTCCTCCATATCATGTGTGAAAAATCATGCATGATGCTTTTTTTCCCATATCACAGTCATAGTCTCCGGGGTTCCTTTAGCTCTCATTGTTCCAAGTTTGTAATCTCTGGGCTGTCACTTTCAGAGTTTTTGGATGAATATTATCAAAAAGCCAAACTTGTAGCAGATTTGAAGATTCCAGGCTGTGCCTTCTAGTATCTCTAGTTTTGCTTTCTGGCATCTGGCTCCAGCTTGGATGATCAGAATAATTTCTCACTTCCTCTTCTTGATGCTCAGTTCTCAGTCTCATCACTTTACAGGAGCATAAATTCTCCCACCACTGCTTTATTTCCTTTTCGTCTTGAGAGGATTTCAGCTTTTACTGATGATAACAGGAGCAAGTCTATCTAAAACAGAGGCCTGAATGCTATTTTTATTTTTAAAGAAAGCTTTGCAAAGGAAGGAAAAGCCACCTTATAAATGTCCAGATAAAAGCTGAATATAAATCAAATAGATATTTATCCTTTAAATAAGGTACTGAATGTTTCTCTACTGTAAAGCCCTCATAGCAGATCAATACTGTTTACACTATTCACTTGCAGCAAGCAGTAAAAGTCTTTCACTTCAACAGTTTCCAGCCATTTAACATTGTTAAAAAGACAGCTAAAACATCAATTGGGGGCATTTTTTCCTAAACTGAAATGGATCGATGAGTTTTCATGACATTCACTGCAATGACAGTGAACCAGGATTAGCAAAGAGGTAATATGGGAGTAAAAAGGGAAAGAAGTCAGTGCACCTCTTTTAAGTTAAAGAAATAAATTACATACCTCTACTCAACAGAAGTAAATCTTCTTGGAGGGATTGACTTCTTTATAATACCGTGTTAATAACTACTTCTCTACACATGTAGTATGGATTGCCTTTTAAATTGATTTCACTATACGTATGCAAAAGCAATGGCGCTGAAAGTCTGGTCTGTGACATTTGTCATGTTGAATCAGTTAGCCGACAGTGTAAATTTGTGATCAATGCCACTTCAGTGAGAAAACGTATTCATTATTAGCAAACTCTAAAAGAACTATGCACAGTAATTAAATAGAAATGAATTGTTCTAGGGTTTTTGGAGTTAAAAAAAAAAAGTGATTACCTTGTTCAGCTAATGAATGCCTTTGTTTGATCTCCTATCAACAAACCACTGTTAACAGTGTACAGAGAAACAATAGGACAGTTAGGACCATTTTAGCACCTACACTGCAAAAGAGAAGACTTCTGCTTGAATAGAAAAGACCAGACATGAATTCAGCATTTTTCTTAATCAAAACATTTTCTTTTTCCCCGACTCTCTCATCTGCCTTATTTTTTAAATTTATTTCTTTCTTGTTTTCCCGAATGACTGCACTGTGTTTAAAAACGAAAAATTAGATTTAAATATTAGCCTCTTGCCCTTTAACTATTTTTTTTTAATACTTTAGCTCTAGGTGACATTATATGGCTTATGACAACAGAGTACAAATCTGAAGCCAAAAAGAAAAGAAAACTTGAATAGGTATTCAAAAAGGCTTGTGAGATGCAGATACTTATGCATACTTATCAAGTATCAGAAGATGATAAATGGTGTAGACAAATGAAAATTAGAGATATGACATTTCCGGTTTATACCACAAATTCATTTTCCACCAAGTACTATGTAACTTCTAGAAAAAAATAGTTGGCAATATTGAAATTTGTTTCAGGAAATATTCCAAGTTTTTATCCTGTAATATTGGGCCTTGAATCTTGTGAATTATGATTTCTGACTAAAAAAATTGAGAGTACCTGTAACCACGTTCCCTTAATCTATCTGTCTTAGGCTTCTTTGTCTCATAAAGTGATTCAAAATGGCACAGGATTCTGCACAAGGATGCTGTGTAAGTATTAAACAAATGTCATTAGGTCTCTGTGTACAATAATAATTAGCCTTATTAAGGGGTATAAATTTGTTTAGGTAGCGTAATGAAATGACATTGCCCTGCTCACTGAAGTTTTGTTCATTGTGCATTTGTTCAATGAGAGAGTCACTGAAAACTTGCTTGGCAGGCAAAACTGATTTCACCATTCCTTCAATATTCCCAATAGTGAAATACCTTTTTTAAGTGCTTAGTTCTTCATTCTTCACCTATGAAGACAATCTGAGAGAGTTGGAATGTTCAGACTGGAAAAGAGATGGTGCTGAGGAAACCTTATAGCACATTCCAGTACCTAAAGGGTGCCAACATTTCTTGTTGGCTGAAGAAGGACTTTTCACAAGGGCATGCAGTGATAAGACAGGCGGACATGGCCTTAAACTGAAGGAGAATAGGTTTAGATAAGATCACAGAAGAAATTCTTTACTGTGAGGATGGTGGGGCACTGAAAGAGGTTGCCCAGAGAGGTTGTGGATTCCAGCCTTGGAGGTGTTCAAGACCAGGCTGGATGTGGTTCTGAGTGACCTGTTCCAGTGTAAGGTGTCCCTGCCTGTGTCAGGGGGGTTAGATCTGGGTGATCTTTGACGTCCCTTCCAACCCAAACCATTCTGTGGCTATATGATTTTATGATTAATTACTAATTTCCCACATTTTCCACATCTCTTTTTAAGTATAGCCAACACTACTTTTTGAAGGTATGAATATTTCCTGACAGTAAGGACTGTAGCTCTTAATTTAATTATGGTCTGATTTTCTCCTCCTACAAGCTTTCACACTAGAATGCTCTTCCAAAACCAGGGAAAAATCAGCTATATAAGAAGTGGTGTCTAAAGACCTAGCAATACAAAGTTTATTCAAATAATAATTTCCTGAGATGCTCAGTGAAATCTAGGTAGTGCAGAACACCGCATTTTGGGGAAAACCAGAAAGAGAATGATACTTTTATATCTTATGTCCAGTTAACTTCTCCATTTCTAGTAGGACTTGGAGTTGTCATTGCTACTGCCATTTGCTACAAACACAAGGTTGGTTTCACATGTATCAGCACTGGTCAGCATTCAGATATCAAAGTCACTTTTAAAAACAAATAAGTTTTCAAACTCCACTAGCTTAGTCCTTGGTGGTATGAGATGAAAGCAAGCATACTATGAGGAAACCATGCATAAATTATTTTTAGTTTAAATAAGATGGAGATTTTATGGATTTGGGTCAACAGAGATCATACTAAAAATGTTCGCTGCTCCGTTCTAATGAGTTTAAAGGATGGCTGTTCTATTTTTCCTTCAATCTATTTTTGTCCTGTTAGTAGGTAAGTACAATATGTTACTGCGGAATAAAACAAACTGACTCCTGAAAAAAAATAATATGGGAGATGCCCCTAAAATTTTGTTCTAGACTGAAGTTGTCTACAAGGGTAAACATCTGAGTATTGAAACAATTACTTTTCTGAATATAAACCTGATATTTTAGCAAAAACCTAAGCTGTGGTCAAGTCTTTCTCCAGCAGAAACACCAGATTTCCCTCTAGGTAGACACATGTATTCCTCCAGGGAAATGTGAGTGTGAATCTAGTCAGACACTAGAGAGAATTTTGACTAACTTTTTTGCATTGTAATTTTTTTGCAATGAAGTGTGTAAGGAAAGACGTTAGGAACCTCTAAAAAGGTCAAGCCCTGCTCTGCCTGTGCTTATGTCTGAAAAATTAATAGGTCCAAATTTCCTAGTGCCTGCCCTTATTATTTGTTCACAGTCAGATAATTATACCTGTGTAGTAAGTGGTCCATTTCCACTGCAGTGGATGTGTGGTAGTGGAAAAGAGAAAACAGATACATCTTGGTCATCCTGTCATTTTCCTTCTTGAGAAGGACACAAGGGTGGTCAGAAATCTGTGTTCAGCCTCATAGGAAATGAGATTTCAATAGATCTGCTTCTCAGAAACACTACTATGAACTCAGGTGTTCACCCAACTGGAGCCAAGGTATCTTCATTTCAGTTCCCCTGTGGCAGGGACAGGTAACTAAAATGTGAGTACGAAAGTCCTTTATAGGTTTCGTCTCTTACATTTCTTCTGCAAGGTTAATAGGAGAATAGCATGTATCACAGTGGCAGTGCAAGTGTTGTCTTCCTTAACAAATATTTTCTTAAAGTTTTCTCATTAAAAACTCCCTGAATAGAAAGCAAGCCTAAAACTTAGCCTTCAAATCTATACATTTTGCTTCAGTACTGAGCAGCTGAATGCATTATACAGCACATCAAAAAAGTAAAACAATTTCTCTGCAAATACAAAGTGAAATAACACCAATCAAGACCCCAAAATTCTAATTCTAATAACTACTACTAATTTGCAAGATATATGTTTACATGAAAGAGGAGGAACATCTCTATGATAATATGCTATTTGTCAGCAACTGTATAGCATATTTTTTAGATTTTCTTTTGCATGAAGAGCTTCCTTAATTGTCTCTACCATACTTATTACAGACAATGCTTGCACTTTGAAAATATAACTTGGTCAAACATACACTAAATATAAGAATTCTATTTCACATATAAGTTACTAAAAATGCCAGGTTGCTGTTCACGAAAATGCCTTTTCAAAAATAGATTCTAAAAAATCAAAACATGCCCCTTGTGTCAAATTCAGCTAGCTGCCAATAGCTCTTTACTGGGTTAGTCTCTGGGCTGACTGGCTTTTGCAAAAGAATTCCTGGAATAGATATAACTTGAAATAAAAAAGTAACCTTTGAGAGTTTTTTCCTAAAAAGTAAGGCAGTTTCTGTATTCAGGCTAAATTCCAACTGGGTAAATAACATTCTGCCTCCTTCATTCTTTGATGTCTTTTTACGGGCTGACTCTAGTCTTTGTAGAGTATATGTACCTGTGTTGGTGCAAGAAACCCTTCCTGAAGGTGTCATTTATTTGCATATGCCACTTAAATATTTCAGGATATTTAGGTCCTTATCACAATGTAAATATTAAAAATTCTTTTCGTTTATTCTTTTTAAATATAAAAATTGTTTATAGTTAGGCTTTCAATAGACTAATTTTATTGAAAAGGGCATAGCTAAAACAGGGTGAAAGCCTCTGTGATCTGGTAAGATCAGGCTGTGGAACAGAAGTAATGTGTCTTGTTAGATCAGGAGGTATAACCAGAAAAATAAGAAGATCTTACTTAACCAAAAGCTTTGAGTCTGGCTGTTGATTGCTGTACTGACTGCTTAGATTTTCTATCATTTTAAGTATGACAGGTATTATTTTTTCTAATCTAGAGGCAGTGTATTTGGGGAATCCTTCTTGCAGTGTGGAGTTTTCTCTGTAAAGACTCTTTGGAGAGAGTGCGTATTTCCAGAGGTGAATGAAACACAGATGTACAGACACTCTCCATCAATTTACCCCAAGGTGATGTATTTAACTTGCAATTTGAGAGAAGCAGTAACATGTTTATAGGTATAAAGCAGTGATTTAACAAAGTTTCATAGTTGTCATGGTTTGACACTGACCCAACACCAGGTACCCACAAGAGCCACTCGCTCACCCTTCCCTGCCACAGCTGGGTAGAGGAGGGAAAAGGAAAAAAATGTTAACAAAGGCTTCATGAGTGAGATAAGAAGGGAGAAACACTGCAAGGATGAAACAGGCTCAACCTAAGTTGCTAAGTGAATTTATTACTAACAGAATTAGAAGAGGATAATGAGAAGTAAAGCCCTTAGAACACCTTCACCCCCCAGACCCTCCCTCCTTCCCACCAAAAGTGCAGGGAGACAGGGCATGGGGGTTTAGTCAGTCCAAATCACCAGAATTTCCTCTTGCTGCTCCAGGAGAGGAGTCCTTCCCCTGTGAGGCCGTGGGGTCCCTCCCACGGAGACAGTTCTCCGTGAACTTCCGTGGTGTGGGTCCACTCTCAGGAGCAGCAGCCACACCGCACCTGCTGCAGCGTGAGCCCTCCCNCGCACCTGCTGCAGCGTGAGCCCTCCCACGGGCACACAGTCCTCCCAAAACTGCTGCGCCGTGGGTCTCTCTTCCACGGGGTGCTGTCCTCCAAGGCCAGGCTGCTCCAGCCTGGAAGCAGGGGCCCTCTCTCTCCACCGGGTCTCCCACTGGATCACAGCCTCCTCCAGGCATCCGCCCACTCCGGCACGGGCACCTCCCCACGGGCTGCGGGTGGATCTCTGCATCCCCCGTGGATCCCCGTGCGCTGCAGGGGCACAGCTGCTTCACCATGGTCTGCACCACGGCCTGCAGAGGAACCTCGGCTCCGGTGCCTGGAGCACCTCCTGCCCCTCCTTCTCCACTGACCCTGGTGTCGCCGTGTTGTTTTCCTTCACATGTTCTCACCTCCTCCTCTTTTCTGACTAGAATCCCAAATTCTTGTGATTTTGTTTTGGTTCTCTTCTTAAATATGTCATCACAGAGGCATTACCAACCTCTCTCATTGGCCCAGTTTTGGCCAGCAGCGTGTCCATCTTCAGAGCCATCAGCCATTGGCTCTGCTGGACATGGTGGGAAGCGTCCAGCAGCTTCCTCACAGGAGCCATCTTTGTGGCCCCCCTGCCACCAAAAACCAGGCCATGCCATACCATACCAATACAATAGTAAATGTGACAGTGGTTTAATCAGATTCGATGGCAAGGAGCTCTTGATTGTTTACTGCATGAAGGACAGGGTCAGGCAGACCTATCAGAGACCCTGCTGTTGAGTCATGAGGTTCAAAAAGGACCCCATTGCTTTCTAAATTTCTTTCATGAGGAGAGCTCACATGCAGCTGGATCCAGACTTAGTCCCAGACTTAGTGAATGGTTCATGTCTGAATGATTACATGGGCACAATCAATCTTTTATATCACTTAGGTAAAATTTCAAAGTTTAGGAACCAAGGATCAATATAATTGATTATTGTTAGAGCAAGAAATCTCTCATCCTTGAGGAGTAACCTTGAGAGGTGTCCCTGCTCAAGGGGAGATCCTGGCTGCAGCCTACTGTCCCATGGGAGAGATCAAGGGGCCCTGGGCTGTCCTTTGTTTGTGGAGGAGGATAGTAGACTTACACAAGCCGTATTTGGGGTTGCCTCATGCTCAACTAGCCCTTGGCTGTTAACAAGAATTATGGCCCTTTGCTTCTCAGATCTGCTGTTTGCACTGAGGAGTGCAGAGAAGTGGTTTAGGTAAGTGTTTTGAAGTGGGTGGCACAGCTCCATGAGTAAACTGAAATAGGGACAGAAACGTAAAAATTTGCATTTTAACATCAAGTCCAGATACATTAGGATGTTCAAGAGTTGTTCATGTTTGAGATCTAACAGAGACAGCACACATACTGAACAATTGCAGACACCCTATTGCTTTTAACAAGAGATTCAGGGTGCTGAATATTTCTTTATTAAATATAGCCATGTAATAAACACTTGAGAACAGATCTGATCAGCTATTAAGGGCTTCCCAAAAGTGACACATCCCCTTAATCTCCTGTGCAGTTCAGCTGCTGTTGCTAAGAACACTGCAGAATTGGAGATTTTCATGTCTGACTTTTAATGGGTGTGAAACTGGAATAATAACTAATAATTAGTTGTCTTGCAAGGATGTTGTGGAGATCACATAGTTAATAATTGTACAAAACTTCTAATATGTAAAGTGCAATGAGCTAATTATGACTGTATTAGGATCTTCTGTGTAGGTTCTTGTACATTAAATTTCTGCAATACAGTGAGATTCTTTGTCTGCTTCTGTGTGTGAATGAAAGTGCAGGAAAAGTGCAGCACTCTGTGAACGAAAGTTCAGGACAAAAAGCAGATCAAGGAGGTTTTTTTTTATTGGCCATGTCAATTCTATCACTGGCATAGTCAGCAGGCAAGAACTAGCCAAATGATACTAAGCAGAGCTTCAAAGAATGATAGTAGCCTTGGAGATTTTGCAGCTAATCACAGATGATTAATGAGGAAGTTACTTTAAAAAAACCAACTACTTTTCCTTTTTGATTGCTAATTATTCATGAAAGACTAAGAACAAGAGTTTGCTGAAGCAGGACAATACATTTTTAAGCACTACAATAAAAGAAAAATTGATCACCTATTTAGTATGCAAGCAGCTAAATACAGCAGGGTCAGCTATGCTAATTTGAGAGTCAGATTGGGAGTTTAGCAAAACCTCTTAGTGCCAAGTGGCTTATTTCAAAGTTTCAATTAAAGATGAACTGAACAGGTTTGCACATACCCATGTAGGTCTATGATGGGATGCTTGCCCACTGACACTGTTACCAAAGAGAAAACTGGACTATTCCAGCAAATATAACATCAAAATTTGTTTGTTTGTTTGTTTGTTTTTAAAGACATGGATGAGTATTTTCTATGCCTATGAAGACACTGTTTCCTGACTGGTTTGCATCTCAAAAACAGATATATGTGTAAGCTTTTTTTATTATTCATACTTTTCACTTTCACTTTCTTTAAGAGTGGATTATTCAATAGGGTAAAAAAAAACCAAAAGCAAAACCAGAACATAAAGGTCAGATAAGTATTTAAAAAATCAGATAAGTATTTAAACAATGACAGAAGGTCATTAAATAAAATCTTCTGCTTTTTGTCTCTTTCGAGTGCAATATCTTCAGGGCTAATATTTTGGGTATGTGGTTTCACTCTACCTCAACTCATTGGATAGGCTGAGCTGCTAGATTTTTTTGTTTGTAGTTTTTGGTTGGTTGGTTTGGTGTTTTTTGGGTTTTTTTGGTTTTGGCTTTGTTTTTGTTGGTGATGGTTTTTGGTTTTTTTGTTGGTTGGTTGGTTGATTGATTGGTTGGTTGGTTGGTTGGTTGGTTTCTTTGTTTGTTTGGTTTTGCTTTTGCTTTTTTTTTCGTTGGTTGGTTGGATGTTTTTTGATTTTTTTGGTTTTGTTTCATTGGGAGTTTTTCGTGGGGTTTTTTGGGTTTTGGTGGGGTTATGCGTTGGTTTTTTTGGTTTGTTGTTGTTATTTGGGGGGGTTGTTTGTTTCTTTGTTTGTTTCATGTAAGAATCCTTAGACCAAAAAATCCTGATTCTGTTTTATGTGGATGACTTATTACAGGAGTAGTTCCTAGGCTTCTAAGTTCCTCAGAGAGGCAGAGATGCAGGGGTTGCCTCAACGGGCTTTTAATCCTCTATTTATCACAATATAAACAATGGTCATCTACCTAAGAGCAAAGAAAAGAAATAATAAAAGTGCCAAACTACACTGTATTCTCAATTATTCCAACTGGGTTGGAAAGAAATTTAGTTTTATTGATATATAGAAGAAATATCAATCCTATTTCTGTATCAAAGCTGCAATTCCTTCAGGGAAAATAATGTAATTTAGCTTTGGTAAGAACACCTACCCAGTTTTATGTTCTATGAAAGTAACAGGGTATTGATTAGGACTCCTGTCATTTTAATTGAAGGAATAAAATTTGAGGAAGAATATTAAAAAAAAAAAGGTAGTAATTTCATAGGAAGTGTTTTTAGAGGCTTTCTCCGCATATGCTCTTCTAAAGTCAAAGAAGTAAAAATTAACTGAAGGAACAAAGAGGCTCTGGTGAAAATGGCCTCTGCTGTTCAGGGAGAAGGTAGCAGGACTGAGGATAAAATCCTTTGACTGATGCTGGTTTAGCCACTGCAAAGCAGTGAGCAAAGAGTGGCATATTTCTGCTCCAAAAGCAAGAGCCTCTCTCAGCCCATCTGCAGTGCTACAGCAGATGTATGAGAGTTCGTGAGCAGCTGATCTTCTCAGACTTTACCCAGGAGTGGCAGATCCCATTTATCACCATACCACAAAGCTGCAGACTCCAGATGAGACAAGAAAGGTTACTGTTTGAAAATACATCTGAGAGCATTG
Organism: Eulacestoma nigropectus; assembly: GCA_013397775.1. Lineage (NCBI taxonomy): Eukaryota > Metazoa > Chordata > Aves > Passeriformes > Eulacestoma > Eulacestoma nigropectus. The sequence continues at coordinate 30,249 of VZTE01003362.1, forward strand.
TCCTTTCCTTTTTCTGTCCTTCAGTTCATGAATGGGAAACACCAAGGCTATAAGCTACCACAGAAATTACAAGAGGGAAAGCATTTTCAGCAGTCCTTTGCTCCTGATCCCAGATCAATCACTCTGCCTTTTAGCTGAGCAAAAGGGCATCAAAATTAGATTTGAGTGTGACGAAAGTTTAGAGGGAAAGAGAAGGTTCCTTAAGCGATTGAGCCTATTAGAAATATAACCAAAGCAAATGCACATGGGTAAATATGTCTGCCTCTTTATTTGTCAGTGTTCCTACTTCCCAGACCATAGCAAATGGGGTTACTATAAGGCCCTCTGGTAACTGCAAGAAGATACCTGCAGTGGAATGTGTGAATTGCTATTTAACTGTGGAATTTAGCACTGCAGCTGATATTACATTTTAGAGGCATTAGAGAAGCTTTTGCTGTAAGAAAATAATAATAGTAATAATAATAGTACACTTATGGTGGAAAAACACAGCTGTAATTCTGATCTTGGTGAATCAGAAGTAATTGTCATTGTCCCACTCTGAAAATATATGAATTAGTGGAAATAAAACCTCGTTATAGTTTTGCCACTCCTGTTCTTGTTCCTTTCTGCCATGTAAGCGATGCTGTACACTGGCCAAAAAAGGCCTGCCTGACTGTCTAAACACACCACTCCCCTCCACTAGTCAGCTTCCCGGAACAGATAGTTAATGCTCCCATCAGCACAGATTGCCCGGATTTATCAGGAAGTATACATGAGATGTGTGCAAGATGCTGACTCCTAGTTTGAATTTGTCACCTTGTTTACAGTATAGGAGGTGATTTTGACTTAAAAATCCTAACAAAAAGCCCAAACAAACCTACACTTATCTGCAACCCTAATTTGTGATATCACTCTGAGACATAGTAAAAATACTCTTTACCACTCTGTGTTGTTGGATTTCTTCTATGAAAAAAAAAGAAAGTAGAAGCAGTTAAAGCCCACAAATCTTTAAAGACTTTTTCTTGATCTCAGAACATAACAAACTTTGCCCTTCTAGCTCTCCAATTAAGGATTTTTCCTTTAATTGTTGAAAAACTTAAAGGAAGTATTAGAGATGGGTATCCATGTGGACATTAGCCAGAACAACTGAGAACCTGTTGGATATGCTAGTAGAAAGTTAACCCAGGTGGGGAGTTTTTTGTTGCTCCTTATTCAGAATATTTTGCAGTTTTGTGAAGCCAAAGAGCATATCAACCTTTTTGTGCACTAAATAAACTTTTAGAGACTAACTCTGTTTTAAGGTTGCAGAGGAAACAAGAAGATACTAAATCAGCACAGAGAAGAAAGTCTCTGTGTCTCAAGACTGTCATTTTGCACTTTGTACTTCATGTATTTCTTGATCCTTTTGCTTGAGCATTATAACTGACATAAAGATGTGGAACAATAGAAAATTAGATTCCCATAGAGTTTAAATAATGGTTCTCATTAAAAACTTTTAAGTAGATGCTTCTATAAGGACTTTTTATTGTGTGAGGACTTTACATCTCATGAAAAGAAAAGATAAAGTAGACATACAAATGCAGTTTGCTACTTGTGAATGATACAGTGCAGTTCAGGACTGTAGGCTGGTGTCTCTCATCCTCACTCATTCTTGTTCCTGTATTAACCTAGTCTTGACCTTATACGTAACTGAGTAATATTAGAAGAGTTTATAATTAAAGTTATTATTTTCTTGCCAAGAATATATAGACAAAATTGCACTGTTGGTGTGCCCTTCTACCTGACACAGTGCAAAATCTGTTTTTCTATCCTGTTGGTCCCTGCTTCCCCATACTACTGTTCCTTCTCTTGAGGCAAAAGGAGTAAGGGGGACCACAAGAGAAGGTACATATCTTCATCTGTATAACATCCTCCTTCATTAATCTCTATCTCTGTAAATCTGAGGCAACCTTCTCCCCATTGATAACAACTACCTACAAAGGTTATCGTTTCAGCAACTTCTTATATTCCTCCAATCCTAGCATTAAAAATACACTCACCACACAACAGCTAAACCATTTTTGTTTTCCCCAATAAATGCAAATCTTTTCTGAGTTATCTTTAAAGCAAACCCTTTCAAGTCTGAAATTAAATATTGGAGTCACATGGGCAACAGCAAAGTGAATGAGTGATCTTTGCTGTTGCACTTGTTTCCATCACACCACAGTGCCAAAACATTAACGAACAATTTAACTGTATTTAATTTGTAAATTATCATGCCGTTATTAACGTAATGCCACTTACTGACCGTAGTCATGCTTTAGTGACTGAAGAACAAAAGGTACAGTGATGGTTGGGGTGCTTTCAAGTTTGATACCATTTTTTTTTACTATAAGCACCATTTGGTCAAATTAGGTTCCCTAAGTTAGCCAGGAAGTGAAGACATGCGATTAATTGGCCCAAAGTTCATGAGTTCTACACAGTTTAAAAACCCCTCCACAATAAATGAGAATGGCAACTCTTCAGCAGCTCTAAAAACCACACAAATTTATACATTTAGACACCTTACTGCAGGTGTGAAAATGGATCTTTCCCTGGATTTTGGCTCAAACTCCAAAAGCAATACTTAGATGTAAAGTTATGTGGATTAAATAGATGCTTGGGGATATACAGCAAATAACAGCAGGATTTGTGAGGAGCACTCCATTTCCTCCCACTAGCCTTTGAAAATAAAGTTTACCTTTGTATTTGTGATTGCAAAATTCCAATTTCATCTGAGCTAACTGGCTACGTTTCTCATTTCCTGTTACCCAATGTCTGACTGATGGAAGGATGTGTTTGCTGAAGAAAAACAAGCCCTTTGTGTTCCAGCAGCACTGAAGGATATGTTTTCAAACATATCTATTCACTCACATGCTATTTTTCCCACAGACTAGCATCACAATTCTCGATGTTCTTACATTTTTGTGATCAGAAACGTGTGCTGCTTTTGAGTGCCAATAAGTAAACGTGTGAATTAAGTACTCTTCAGTCTCAGGTTTTGAGGAAAAGAAAAAGTACAAGGGATTGCACCCATTCCTCCCCTCCCCGCAGTGCATTCTGCTAAGCTTGTCCTTTTATTCTCTTTATTAGAACTCTGAACTCAAAATTTTGAACAAGGCACAAGAGACAGGATAGTGAAACAATGTAAGCTCTTTTCCTTATTCTATTGAAGTTAGTTCTTGAGAACTTTCTAATAAGTTTTGTAAGATATTGCAACTGCAAACTCAAAAGCAAACTAGAGAGCATGAATTCCATGTGCATAATTTGTGTTATGCTGGGACACGATGACTTCTTGTCATTTGAAACATCAGTGGGATAATCTTCTGTCTTGGGGTGGTTTTCTATTCCCTGATCGTCTGCTCTATGCCCAGCAATGGTTGCTGTAGCTTTAAGGTGGGTCCGGAGGAGGGAGAAGCCTTGGGGCTCTTGCAGTGGGCTTTTTCAAAGCCTCGCGCTCACCAGGTGTCCATCGTGTCAGGTGGACTGGGCTCTCTTCATTTGCTTAGCGAGCTTGGGTTTTTGTCAGCTTAGGCAGGAAGGTTTTTTTTTCCTTTCCCTGGCCTTGGAGACTGCAGCAGCAATCCTTCAGTGGCCTTTGGTTTTCTTGGACTGTTTGGTTTGGTTTTGGTCTGAGATCAGAGAGAACAATCAACAGGAGATGAATCGGCCATGGACCAGTGGGAAGCTGAGGGGCTGCTCCATCTCAGCCCCAGACCTCGAAAAAGCCAACCCAGCAAAAGAAAGGACATCAAATCCACCAGCTTCATCTGCTGTGAAGAGGGGAACAACATCAGAGATTCACCAGGTTCCCATCTGGTTTTGCCCAAGCTGCTGTGTGAAACTTTTGGGTTTTTTATTCCCTAAGACAGAAGCCAGTGCCATTTTTTTTCTTCCCCACCATGTGGCCAGCTGTTG
>VZTE01003363.1:1404-24776 GCA_013397775.1 Eulacestoma nigropectus
GGGCTGTGTGTGCCAGGCTGTGTGTGCCAGGCTGTGTGTGACAGGCTGCGCTTGCACGCCGCTCTCCCAGCCTGTTCACAGGCTGTGCACCATCTCCAGGCTGCGTGTGTGTGCGCCGCCTGTGCATCCACAGGTTGTAGCTCCCCGGGCTGTAGTTTTCCAGCTGTGCATCCACAGGTTGCACGCCCACAGCTGGTTTCCGGCTGTTCGCGGGCGGGGCATCCACAGGTTGTACCCGCAGGCTGCGGCCGCGGTGGTCGCGGTCCCCCGTGGGTCCCCCCCGGCTCCCAGCGGGCACGGCCGTGACGGGCGTGCGGGACGTGCCCCGGGAGCCGCTTCCATGGGCAGCGCGGCTCCGGCGAGCCGGGATGCGCCGGGCCGGGATGCTCCGGGCCGGGATGCCCCGAACCGGGATGCTCCGAACCGGGATGTGCCGGGCCGGGATGTGCGGAACCGCGGGGGCCCCGTCGGGCCGGGGGATGCGCGGGCGGCTCCGGGACTACAAATCCCAGGGTGCCGCGGCCCGAAGGGGCGGGCGGGCGGCGCGGGGGAGCGGCCGCGGGGTCCCCCCGCCCTGCTGATGTGTCCGGGCGGTGCGGGGGGAGCGCGGCCGGGGCGGCTGACGCGTGTCCTGCCCCGCAGCGCTCCGGCGCCGGCAGCCGGCCATGGCCTCCAAGCTGCTGCGGGCCGTGGTTCTCGGCCCCCCCGGCTCGGGCAAGGGCACGGTGTGCGAGAGGATCGCCCGCAGCTTCGGGCTCCAGCACCTCTCCAGCGGGCAGTTCCTGCGGGAGAGCCTCGGCGGCGGCGGCGGTGAGTGCCCGCGGGGCCGCCCCGTCGGCACCGGGAGCGGGGGGTCCCTGCCCGCGCATCTCCGGCGGGGCAGCGCTGGGATGGGCTGGGGATGAGCACGGGGTAGGGATGCGGATGGAGACGGGGGTGGGATGGAGACGGGGACGGATGGGGATCCATCTCCGCCGCGGGTACACCACAGGTTGTTTTCTTCCCGTGGATTTGGCACCGCTCATTCATCGCCTGCTCTCTCCAGCCGGAGCTCACGGAGCCGCTCGGGAAAAGCCGGATCTGATGCCGTGGGGTGCCGTGGGTGTGCGATAGTTTTATCTGTGCCGGGTGATTACGGCTCCGGAGAGGGCGGTGTGAAAACCCCACCTGGCCGCGCAGCGATGGCGAACGGCCGGCGGTGCCCGGGGACTCGGGGCGGGTGCTGTTATTAATAACTCCATCCTGCCTCAGGTGGTGTCCGGGAAGGGACGGCAGATGGCTGGAATGCTGCTGCCCGCGCGACACCCCGGCGGGAGGGATGGATTGGGAACGGGCATTTGTCCAGGGGGAAAACCTGCCGGGAATATCGCTGCGTGTCACCGGTGCTCCGGCCGGGTGCCAGGAGCGGGGAGCTGCAGGAGATGGGTGTCAGCACCCACCCCGCACGGTCACCCCTGGAGACCCGGGGTTTAGGGCTGGCTGCCCCCAGGCAGGGCAGTGCTGCCTAGCCCGTGTCCGACATCCAAATCCAAACCCCGCGGGAGCTGGGATGAGCTGTGCCTGTGTCCCTCGGCTGGTGAGGGGCTGCTGGTCCAGGCGAGGCTCGGGAGCGGCCGTGCTGAGCCCCAGCTCTGCAGGATTGGGCAATCCCAGCGTATTTCTTTTCCCGACACTTCCTTCTCTCCTCTGCTAATGTGTGAAAGACCGACCCGGGGGGGGGAAGCTGACTCACCGGGCAGGGGAACGGTGAAACGGCGTCGATGCAAAATAAGAGAGGATTTAGAAATGATTTCTGTTCTAGAAGGATGGCAAAAACAGGAAGGAAAAATAGGGAGGGTAAAGTTTTGGAGAGGTGCGTGGTCCGACAAGGGCGTTGCACACAGCCCTGCACTGGTCACTCGTGTAAAAATATCCAGATTTCCTTTTGTAAATAAAAAGGACAATAATATTTCCTTTGGAGGGAGGCTCAAAATTTGGAAAATCCCGAGGAGGGCTTTGGCTGAAGGACAGAAAGCTGGGCTGAAAAGCGAGCAGAGGTGCAGCAGTGTGTGGAGAGGGGTGGCACAGTGAGGCTGTGCCCACCCGGCAACTTCCACAGTCAAGCTCCGAACCACTGACTGTCCTGGATTTCACATCTCAGTTCATGCTCTTGCCATAGAGCTCCTCTGGGGACACTGGAGAAGCAAGAAGAGTTAGCTGAAGGTGTCTTGGGTACATTCAGATGGAAACAACAGGGAGAAACGCAGGGAAAAATCACTCAGGAGGAAACCAGCCGTGGTTTGGTTCATCTGGCGCGGCATTCGGGTCCCACCTTTGACTCAACCTCTGCTTACAGCTCTCAGTGAGCTCCAGTTATTTGGTTTTAGTTATTTATTTTTGTGCTATTTGCTTTGGACAAGCTGTTACATGACCGTGCTGCCGTGTGCCAGCTCCGGGGGAAACGAGGTGGAAGTGGCTCCTCTTCCCAAGTTTATCAGCTGCGTCACCGGCTCTGTGCTTTAGGGGAGCTGGGGCTCTGCAGAACCAACAGAGTCATTACAGACTCATCATCCCAAAGGCAACTGTGCATCCGGTGTTTTTACAGGGATCTTGGCCTGATGTGTCAGTGCTCCTGGGGTTTTCCCGCTGGCCACTGCCAGGCATGAAGCGGCCGTGGCTGAGGGTTCGGGCTCGGGGGCACGGGGGGCTCCTGCTGCTGGAGGAAGGCTGAGCTCCCAGCACGGAGAGCGTTCCAGGTCTGGAGCTGGAGCTGGTGCTGGCAGTCTCAGGGAACAAAGAGTCGCTTTTGAGGCAGGTGAGGCAGCTGAACGCACGGCTGCTGCTGAAGGGCTTCGAGTTGTGCTCCAGCAACCCCGAAGTACATCCGCCCCCAGCCACGTGTCTCCTAATGAGTGTGTCTCAGCAAGTGGCTGCTCTGCTGTGGGAAAAGGCCTTTGTAACATCTTGGAAAAGTTACAGGCTGTGTTTTGGTGTCAGGCAGGGGTGCTGGAGGGTGGTGAGCCGTTTCCTTGGCCAGCACTTCCCCCGGGACCCAGGTGGTTGTCTCTGGTGTTGGCAGCACCCCCGGGTCCTACCGGGACTCTGCAGTTCGTTTGCAAAACAACTGAATCGCTTGTCTTGGCTTTGGCTGAGGGTCTGTGGGTCTTGTGTCTGTCCCACCGTGCCCTTTCAGGTGCTCTGCTGGAGCCAGAGGCGGCTCCAGTCCCCTCCTCGTGATGGATTTCCTTTGTGGGCATCCACCAAAGTACGCACAAAACAGAATTCCCAGGGGAATGTGGGCTGCGCACAGCCCAGCCCCACGCTCCTTCTCCACACCTTTCCCATGGATTGTGGTCTTTGCTGGCCACACTGGCCTGGTTGGTAGCCAAAGCTGAGCCCAGGGATGCAGCCTGCCAGCCCTCTGCTTTTCCATAGGGTCCCTGCCATATCCCTGTGTGTGGGAGCAGCGTTCTGACCACAGGGATCTCTCCCAGTCCCTGCAGACAGACCCCACTGTCCACCCAGCGAGCCTGAATTTGGGGCCACACCAGGCTCCAACCCCCCAGAACGATGTCCTGATGCTGAGGGCAGGGTGAGAGAGAGGGCCCTGGATGCAGCATCCGTGTCAGGAAAAAGGTCCCAAAACTGGGGTGGCATCTGTTGTGGCTTAGCTGTGGTGGTGCATTGGTGCCCTGTTCACTGCCGGGGTTTCTCCTCTCCATTAGCTCCAGACTGTGCTGGTGTAGCCTAAATAATAGGAAAAAAACTCCTGGAAAATGTTTCGGATAGGGAGAAAGTCGGGATCGTGGTGCAGGCTCTGTGTTTGGGAACAACCTCTCCTCCAGCCTGTCCTGCTGGCCCTGAGTGGCTGCTGGGTGGCCTCGGGGCTGGGACATGTCCCTCGGGGCTGGGACATGTCCCTCGGGGCTGGATCTGTGCTGCTCTGATAAGGAGGGACAGATCAGGGTCGTGTCGGGGAAGCTGGGGAGCTGGAAGTCCCGCGAGCTACAGGGCAGATTAAACCCATGGTCATCGGGTTGGTGGGATGAAAGCAGGAGTCGAAAGGCTGGGTTTGAGCTCAGCGCACTAAAGAGCCCTTTGCTGCCTGGAGTAACTGCAGAGTAAAGCCTGCACCCCCTCTGTGACCCAGCCACAGTAATGGGGGTTCGGTGCCATAGGGCGAGCCCCAGCTCCTCCTGGCGGGGACCAGGATCTCCCTCCCTGCTCGGGAGGGACTCCCCAAACCCTGCTCCCCTTTGGAATGAGGCCAGGGAGGGCTGCACCAGGGGGGTCTCACCTGGGGCAGGCTGGGCTGGGAAGGGGAAGGGGATAACAGATGTTAAATTTGGGGTTAAAACTGCCTGGAAGAAACCCCAAGGGCTGGGAGGTTGGGATGATGCTCTCCAGTTTATCCTGGGTGCTGGGAGTCTGGAAAGCTCTGCGGGTTCTTCCTGCAAATCCATGCCCATTCCTGCTTGGAGGGAGGAGATGTGGCGGTGCTTTGGAGGAGGGAGAAGCTCCAGGAGCTGTCTGGGAGCAGCCAGAACTCTGTGCTGGTGCATGGCCCCCGTGGAGCTGCATTCCATGGCCCCACGCTGCTGTGTCCCCACACACGGAGGGGACAGAGGAGCAGCAGGAATTGTCCGTGGCAGAGCCGTGGAGAGCTGTCCATCCATTCCAGGGGCGTGGGAAAGCTGCAGCCTCCGGGCTCCGGGGCTGTGGGGCTCTGCTGTGTTCCCACCCTGTGTTCCCAGCCCCAGCTGTGGCTCGGGGTATTTCTGGCTTGCAGCTCCAGGCCAGGCTCCAGCAGCCCTGCTGAGCCACAGCTGGTCCCTCGGATGGCCATCCGTCCTCAGGTGACAGCGGGACCTCATGTGGCAGCTCCTGGGATGGCCATCCATCCTCAGGTGACAGCCAGACCTGGTGTGACAGCTCCTGGGATGGCCATCCCTCCTTGGGTGACAGCCGGACCTTGCCCAGCAGCTCCTGGGATGGCCATCCCTCCTCAGGGTGACAGCCAGACCTGGTGTGGCAGCTCCTGAGATGGCCATCCCTCCTTGGGGTGACAGCTGCTGCAGCAGCTCCTGGTCCCTTGGATGACACCATTGCTCCTTGGGGTGACAGCCAGACCTGGTGTGGCAGCTCCTGAGATGTCCATCCCTCCTCAGGTGGCAGCCGGACCTTGCCCAGCAGCTCCCGGCTCCGTGGCCTCCGGCTGTTCCCGGCCCTGCCAGCGAGCTCATTCCCTGGGAGCCTCTGGCACCGTGCAGACCACGTCAATAAATATCAAAAATTACAAAAACGATGTTTTTATAACAGCGCTGCCCTCGAGGGCTCCGTGCCGGTTGCATAATCCATCCACAGGGTGTTTTTTCCATCCCCGTGTCCTTCGCTTTCCCAGGCGGGAACGCTGCCGGCAGCGCCGCTGGTGACGTCTGGGCAGTGACAGAGGACTCGTCATTGAGAAAAGGTGTTTTCTGCTCGCTCCCCGCGGGGCCAGCTGGAATTCCTGCCTGGATCGGAGGCAGTGGGATGCGATCCCGGTGCCTGCGCTGACTCAGCCCCGCGGGCCGTGAGTCAGCGCTGCCCCGCTCCCAGGCAGGTTGGATGCTGGATCCCAACATTCCGTACTCCTGGCCCTGGTCCAAGGAGAAAGAGGCTGGACCTCTCTCCTGGTGCCGGGAGAAGGGCTCGTCACACACGGCAGGGAAAAATCTGCGCCTTTCCCAAGCAGATTCTCTGGATTGTGGATTAAACCTGGGAGTGTGGCTCGTCTGGGAGCCCCACCTGCCCGGCTTCCCAGGCAGGCCCCATCCCCACGCTCCCAGGGGGATGTGTTCAGGCTGGTTTCCCCTCAGATCGGATGAATTCTCCCCACGAAGTGTGGATCTGGCAAAAACCCCTCCTGCAGCTGAGGAATCCACGCCCAGCCAGGTACACGTGCTGCCCGCTCTCCCAGCTCGCCGCAGCCTGCGGGTCCGGAGCCTCCTCCAAACGCAGGATCCTGGGGATTATTTTTAGAGAGGACTCGCGCTCGGAGAGGGCTGAAATGTGCTGTCCTCACCAGAAATGGTGCGAGAAATAGATCACCAAATTGTTCATTTCTGGTGGCAAGTGCTATCTCAGCTGCTGTGGGGAGACAGCAGAAGAGGTGCCCATGGGGTCCTGCTCCCAGAGGAAAGGGGCTGGAGCTCTGCTTGGGGCAGGAGCAGGACTGGTCACACACAGGGGTGAAGAATATTTGCATTTTCCAAAGGGTTTCTTTGTGTCTCCGAGGGGCTGAAAGAAAACCACAGCAAACTTCCAATCATGGAATGGTTTAGGTTGGAAAGGACCTTAAAGGTCACCCCATTCCACCCCTGCCATGGGCAGGGACACCTTCCACTGTCCCAGGCTGCTCCAAGCCCGGTACAGCCTGGCCTTGGGCACTGCCAGGGATCCAGGGGCAGCCACAGCTTCTCTGGGCACCCTGTGCCAGGGCCTCCCCACCCTCCCAGGGAACAATTCCTTCCCAATATCCCATCCATCCCTGCCCTCTGGCACTGGGAAGCCATTCCCTGTGTCCTGTCCCTCCATCCCTTTTCCAAAGCCCCTCTCCAGCTTCCAGAAGCAGCTGAAGCTGAGGGATGTGGGAGAGCCAGGCAGGAACCCCGGGAACGTGCACCTACCACAATCACATTCTCAAGGATGTGATCTCGGGAATAATTTTCTTATCTGAGCTTATCTTAAGTGGAGACTCTGAAATCTTTAAGCCCTGGGGACGGGAAGCAGGCTCAGCGTGTTTGGGACAGTCCTTACCTGTGCCAGGGTCACCTGTGAGCACATCGGAGCCATCTCCTGAACCAAAGAGCTCCCGACCCAAAGGAGCACATCCAGTTCTTCTCTCTCCATCAGCCGAGGGCTTGGCCGAGGCCCAGCTCTCAGGTATCTGAGATGTCCCTGCTTGTAGGAGGCTCCAATCTGTCGTTGGGTGCCCGTCTGTGGGATGTTTCTCCTCGGTTGGACGGTTGGGACGGATGGAGACGAGAGATCTCTGAAGTTGGGTCTTAGAGCATGAGGTTTATTGCTCAGGGCTTGGGTATAGGGGGCCTGCTTAAAGCAGCCAGCCACTGCTAGAAGCAGGCCAGAAAGCGTGAGGCAAAGGAGAGAGAGGGTAGAGAGCTAAGAGAGCTAAGAGAGGTACAAGAGAGAGAGGTACAAGAGCTAAGAGCGCTAAGAGAGTGCTAAGAGAGCCAGCTTCTCGTTTACAATACAATAAATTGTCTTGTGTTGAATATTCTAATTTTCACCAACCAATCTAGTACAAGATACAAATCCTACAGCATTTACCTACAGCCTATAAGAATCATTGCATTACCATACTGCGTTATATTTTAAACCCCAAAAACGACTCTTTGGACCCCTTCTGCCAAGCTCGCAGGGTCTGCTTTAACCCTTGGACCCTTGTGCTGGCAGAGGGTATTGTTCAATCAAAGGGGATTACCTTCAGTCGGCCATACCATTGTTTTCCAGTTGTTCAGTGACTAAGGCCTGGTATCTCAAAGTGTGCTTTCATTTCAATCTCACTTATAGTTTCCATATTCTCAGCATCTTTTGCCAGGCAATCATACTTATAAGGCTTTCCTGTTTTATCTTTCCCTACACCTGCTCTCAGGCACCACAGGAATTCCCATTCCTCCAGCCCCAAAAGGACCGTGTGGCCCTTCCATCACGAGCAGAGCGGCGCTGCCAGAAATCTCCCGGATAGAGGAGGCCAGGCAGAACTTGAGGGGGAGTGATATTTTTCGAGTGGAAATGTCGTGATTTTTTTTTTTTTTTCTCTTTTTTTCATCTGTTGCTTTTGGGTTTTTCTTTCTGGCCTGGAGCAGAAGCTGGAGTCTTGGCAAAGCAGTACCTCGAGAGAGGCCTCCTGGTGCCCGACCACGTCATCACGCGCGTGATGATGGCAGAGCTGGAGAAGCGGCGGGAGCAGCACTGGCTGCTCGACGGTGAGTCCAGAGGGAAAATCCCAGCCCCCTTTGGAACATTCCTTTGCTCCTAATGGCCCAGGAGAGAGAAGAGCCAGCAGGTGCCCTTGCTGGAGGTGGGAGGAGAGGCAGGGACATCTTCCCGCTGCCCTCGGCACGTCCGTGTCCCGCTGAGCCCTTGGGACGTGGCCGGGAAAGGGAAGGGCAGGGAGAGGAGCTGGGTGTTCCATAAAGCACAGCAGGGCTGGAGACATGCCAAGAAAAACCTCTTCCCTCCTCCACGTGTGTGTGTGAAGCAGCTCCTCCATCCCAGCCCAAAAGCCACCTGAGCTGGAGGGGCAGGGGACGCTGAGAGCGAACAGCACGGCCTGGGGTCCCTGGGCTGGAATGGGAATCACAGAATCCTGGAATGGTTTGGGTTGGGAGAGGCCTTAAAGCTCATCCAGTTCCACCCCCTGCCACGGGCAGGGACACCTTCCACTGTCCCAAGGTGCTCCAGCCTGGCCTTGGGCACTGCCAGGGATCCAGGGGCAGCCACAGCTGCTCTGGGCACCCTGTGCCAGGGCCTCCCTACCCTCCCAGGGAACAATTCCTTCCCAATATCCCATCCATCCCTGCCCTCTGGCAGTGGGAAGCCATTCCCTGTGTCCTGTCCCTCCAGGTCCTTGTATGAGGTCTCTCTCCATCTATCTTGGGGACTCCCTTCAAGTCTTTAAGGTCCCTTCCAATCCAAGCAATCTGGGATTCTGTGATTCTCTGCTCCAGCTGCTCACTGGCTTTCCCAAGGAGGACAGGACCATTTTACTGCAGTATCCTTGATGCCCTCCACACAAACCAGCAGCTCGTCCCCAGCCTGTGCCCAGCCCTCTGTTCCCTTCACGTTTTTCCTTGCCATTCCAGCATTTCTCCCCATTCTGCCGCTGCCCGTGCCCTCCTGCGTGCCCCCAGCCCCCGTGCAGGAACAGCAGCCACCTCTTTGCAGGCAAACCCGAGCCCTGGGTGTCACATTTCGGGAGCTGGTGCCGTGGGAGCTATTTTTTCTCGGAGCCATATGGTGGTGTCTGCCTTTCACACCGCTTGTGCCGCAGCGGGGCTGGGACTGCAGCTCTGGAGCTGCCTGATGGATGAGTCTGGCTCCATCCTTGCTGCTTTCCAGCCTCTCATTCCAATTTCTGCCCTGCTGCCTGCCCAGGTTTCCCTCGCACGCTGGGACAAGCCAAGGCTCTGGATGGGATCTGTGAGCTGGACCTGGTGATCAGCCTGAACATCCCCTTCGAGACGCTGAAGGATCGCCTGAGCGCCCGCTGGGTGCACCCGGCCAGTGGCAGGGTCTACAACATGGACTTCAACCCTCCCCACACCCAGGTAAGAGCCCCTGGAGCCGCCTGGGAGCCATCCACAGAAGGAAAACTCCAGAGAGGCCGTTCCCTGCAGGAGCTGGGATCCTCGGGAAGCATCGGGGAAGCGATCCCGGGTAGAAGCGCTGAGCGCCGGCAGGAACCGCGCTAAACGTTCACCAGGAAAACGGGATTTCTGCAGGCAGGGCGAGGCATTTGGCAGCTGCAGGGTGGGCAGCGGGGTCAGTGACGTCCCCGTGTGGCTTTGTGTCCCCTCAGGGCGTCGATGACCTGACGGGAGAGCCGCTGGTGCAGCGCGAGGACGACAGGCCCGAGGCCGTGGCCGCGCGGCTCAGGAAGTACAAGGACGCTGCCAAGCCCGTGATAGAGCTGTACAAGTGAGTTGGGCGCCAGCAGAAACCACAGCACGGCTCTCAGAACAGGCACCAGGGCTGCTTGTCCCATGCCCACATCCCAAAGAGCCCTGGCACGGCCCCTGGCAGGTTTTAGGGGCCAAGCCCCGGCCCTGGATGGAGCCTGATCCAGGAGGCTGATCCAAAGAAATTCCCAGCTCCCGTTTGTCTTGCTGGGCTCCACAAATGGGAGGGGTGTTTTGGCACAGATCCAGGGCGCATCCATGCCATGAAAAATCCATCCAGGACCCTGAGGGGTTTGGGTGAAGCACGGGGAGGTTGGCAAGAGGGAGGAGAAGGGAGAGACCCCGGCGCTGGCTCGGATGGAGCTGCTGGGAGCGCGGGAGGGTTCCAGGCCTTGTTCCCCTTGTGGGGCTGCTGTCCCCTGGTACTGTGGGATTGTTGTCCCCTGCACTGTGGGACTGTCCCCTGCACTGTGGGATTGTCCCCTGCACTGTGGGATTGTCCCCTGCACTGTGGGATTGTTGTCCCCCTGCACTGTGGGCTGTTGTCCCCTGCACTGTGGGACAGTTTTCCCCCACACTGTGGGCTTGTTGTCCCCTGGCCAGTTTGGGAATGATGGATTGCTGTAGGGTGGCAAATCCACTGCTCAAAGGGAGCAGAAGCCCAGGAGTGTTTTCAAGCACATGAGGGGCCAAAACCGCCCTTGCAGGGGACGGGGGAGAATCACAGACTCCTGGTTTGGCTTGGAGGAGCCCTTAAATCCCATCCCATTCCACCCCCTGCCATGGGCAGGGACACCTCCACTATCCCAGGCTGCTCCAAGCCCTGTCCAAGCTGCCTGTGGACACCACTGTCCTTGGCATGGGCTGGTCCTGACTTCTCCCACCTTTTTTCCAGGAGCAGGGGCATCCTTCACTCCTTCTCTGGCACAGAGACCAACAAGATCTGGCCCTACGTGTACACCCTGCTGTCCAGCAAGATCCCACCCGTTCTCTCGGACGAGGAGCACTAAACAGCTCGTGCCAAGGACCAGGATTTCATTCCATCGTGGATTTGGTTCCCAGCGCAGTGCCAGGGCTGTGCTGGGGTGAGGTGACCACGAACTGGGTGACGTTGGTGGATACCAGTTAGAGCCAGGATCAGATCTTTGTTTAGAAGGCCAAGTCTGCTGGAATAAGGGGCTTTTTTCCCTCTTTTGGGGCTATGGAGTTTTCCTGCCCCTGGTCCATCCCGGATTGGTGATGCTGACCAGGGCAATGGTCATTCCAGGTTTACACAGCTTTGCCATGGTGTCCTTGCCACCCCTTTCCAGCTCCCAATCCCTGTCTGAGCCTACACGTGCCATCCTGTTGCTCCACAGGACCGATTACTGCTGAGGACTCTCTAGGCCGAGGGTTTTTTCTATAACTTATTTTCTATAAAATGGATTTCTCAGAGGAACAAAGCTCTAGAGTGCAACACTCAGCCCAGTGGGGATTTTGGGAGCAACGTGGGAAATGTGTGTACGGCAAAGCTGAGAGACGCGAGGATCACATTTCCAGCGTGAGCACACATGAAAGAGGGAAAGCATCGGGAGTGAAACACTCCCTTGTACTCCTTGCATAGGGAGAGCTGAATTCCCTGATAAAAAGCTGCTGTACAGGTTTTTATGGAATGCTGTGGGGCTGAGCAGGATCTGGGCTGGGGATGAGTTGCACTCCTTTGTGCTTTCCCGGTTTATAGCTTTTAATATCACAAGATGGTGATGTCCTAAGAGTTTCTCCCAAAGATTTACCTCCACGTGTGCTTCAGTTTTGGGGAGAAATCAGCTCATTCCACCTCCTGTGCTGCCTTTGTCCCCGAGGTCCCCTGGCCAGGGGTCCCTTCAGCTGTTCCTGCTGCGTTCCCCAGCAAAGTGACTCCCTCCCCATGAAATCCCAGAGCTCTTTCCTTCCTTGGGATGCACCCAGGGCCACGCCCAGGTGTTTTCCCACGATTTACAGCATCCTTGGATTGTGTTGGGGCCAGGCTTTTCTCAACTGGAAGTGCTGTCACCCTCTTTTCGTAGGATGCAGTACCCGAGCAATGGGGATGTTCTCCTTGTCCCCTCGAGTTGCCTTATTTTCTAAACACTATATTTAAGGAGAAATAAAAGCAAGATGTGCGTTTGTAAAGGTTTAAAAACAAAAGAAAAACCCGCTGAATTTTAGGATCGCCATTTGGGAATTGTGCGTGGAGCTGCTGGATCCGCAGGGAATGCTGCTTCTGCCAGGGGGGGTCCCAGGAGGGCAGGAACGTGGCACTGCCTGGCACCTCTCGGGTTAATCAGAGCAGCCTGGGCACCTTTCTGCTCCTGGATGTCCCTGGGTTTATCTGTGCTTTCCCACAGCAGGGAAAAGGGAATGACCGGAATTCCGAGGGATTTTTTTCCACGCGTGAAGCTTTGGCGCCTGCCCGGGTTTGTTTATCCCGGCTGAGCGTCCTCGGGCTGCCCAAGGATCCCCTGAAGTTTGCCTCATCCTGGTGCTCTCCCAAGTGGAGCCAGAGCAGGATCACTGCCCACATCCCACCTGCTCCTCCCCTGCTGGGGGAGAAGCCAGAGCGCTCCCACCCTGCCCTGAGTGGGAATTTTCCAGTGGGAGCAAAGGGATTGTCAGGTCTCACTGCTGCCCCAGGAGGCCTTTCCATGCCCCCGTGCTGGGAGGCCACAAATCTTCCAGCCGGCAATGAAATCCTATTTCAGAAAGATTCGGGATTTTCCCATGACCCTGGGATGAAGGTCTGGGCTGGTTTTAGACACAAATCCACAAAGAGCCAAAACCTGCATGCTGCTTTCTTTGGAACAGCTTGGGGCAGGAGGGGAGGAGATTTTGGGGTTTTTTTTTAGGCTATAAAAGCAGCTGAGTGCTGGGCAGAGGGGCTGCTCCCTGCTTTGCCTTGCCTTGTCCTCGTGTCCCGTCCTTCCCTCCTGCAAAATTCCTCCCGAAGAGAGATTTCCATGCAGCCCAGAGGCAGGACAGGGTGTGCAGATGCCTTTTCCAGGCTTCGAGCCCTATATTAGATGTACAATCCCGTGGCTGTGCATGCATCCAGCCCTCGGGATGGATTTTTCTACCAGACTCGTTGCATTTTCCAAGACCAAATTCCAGCAGGGATGGGGCCCTGTCCCTCGCTGTCCCCCCGCCGCGCTCCCCTTCGGTATTTTACTGTGAACCCCGAGCCTTTTGTAAAGCCACAGCAATTTTGTACTGACCCGAGATACTGTGTGGAGGGAGGAGGCTCTCCCCCCTGGAATGTCGCGCCGAGTTTTCTCCCCGGAGTTTTTTTCCCCGGAGTTTCCTCCCGGTGAATCGCTGCAGCTGTGTTACTGCTCCCAAGATGTAAATAAAGATTTTTCTCCCGCTGATCCCTGTGCTGGCAGAGTCTGTGTGAGCTCCACCTTGCCAAGGCAGCAGGGCAGTGTTGACCTGGAGTTTCTTTGTAGGAGCTGAGGAGGAGGAGGAGGAGAAGGGAAGAAGAGGAATCAGAGCATCCCTGCCCGAACATGGAAAACCCCTCAGGTTTTGGGCTTGGACACAACGCAGCTCTTTGGGTCCTTTAGTTGATATCATCCAAAATATTGGTTTAAAAGCCAGTTGGGATGAATCCATTTGCTCTTGCCCTCCCATCCTTACCCCAGAATCCCAGAATCCCAGACTGGTTTGGGTTGGGACAGCCCATCTCATTCCACCCCCCCACACATTGCACATGAAGTGGTTTAAATTCCCTTTTTAACTTCTCCCTGGTAAAATCCCGGGGAGCATTAGGACAGGGAGGCTCTGGCTGCGTCCTGTGCCCCGGGTAAGCCATCTCGTGTGGTTGGAATCGGGAATTAAACTCCCGGAGCTGCAGAACCTGCTCCCAGTGCCACCAGTTCGCTTTTTGCTTTCATTCCCCAACAGCAGCTCGGGGCACTCCCTGTTTGGAGTGAGCAGAGCCTCAGGAATGATTAGGAGAGTGGGAAAACAGGGTGATAAGCAGGGAAAGCCGCTGCCTGGGAGGTGGGAGAGCACCAGCTGGCGGGGGGGATGTCGCGGTGTAGGGTCGTGACAATCCGGAGGCGGAGCAGGGATGTGTTGCTGCGGGCAGCTCCGGGGGCAGGGGCAGAGAAATCCAAGGAGGAAAAATATCTACGCAAGCTGGAAAATGAACTCAGTCTGGAAACAAAAGTGGGGAGGTCAGAAAGCAGAGGAATTCGAGCCAAAATCCAGCTGGGATCAAAGCCTGGGCTTGCCCCGAGCGCCGTCGGGGGAGCTGGGAGGGCACAGGGGACACGTCCCCGTCCTACAGCCTGACCTCAGCCCGTGCTGGAACAGCAAGCGAAAGGAAACGGCCTCAGGTTGCACCAGGGGAGGTTTAGATCGGATATTGGGGAAAATTCCTTCCTGGAAAGGGCTGTCCAGCCCTGACACAGCTGAGTCTCCATCCCTGGGGGGCTTAAAAGCCGTGTGGATGTGGCACTTGGGGATGTGGGGCGGTGGTGGCCTTGGCAGTGCTGGGCATGGCTGGACTCGATGATCTCAGACGACTTTTCCAGCCCAAATGATTCCATGATTCCATGATTCCATGATTCCAAACATATATTTACGGCATCACTAAGTGCTTGTCTGCCTGGTAGCCAGGGAAGTGCCCCAGGTGTGCCAGGATCAGCCCCATTCCCGGGGCTGCAAAGCTTGGACACGTCACATCCCTGCCGAGTCCATCCAGCAGCATCTAGCACTCTCCAGGGGGCAAAAAAAACCCCCAAAAAATCAAAGAAAAGAAAAAAAAATCAAGGGAAATGAAAAAAAAAAAAACTCGAGGGAAGGAAAAAAAAATCGAGGGAAAGAAAAAAAAACGAGGGAAGGAAAAAAAATCGAGGGAAAGGAAAAAAAAAAACAACCTCGCTGAGGTTTGCTCTGCAGACTCCAGATCCCACTCCAGGCCACATTTTAGACGATGTGATATGTCTGCCTCCATCCCCATCCTTCCCTGAGTCTCTGTAATCCCAAAAATAACCCGGGAGCGGCACGCAGTTCCCAGGCAGCGGCGGCAGCAGCGCCCCAGGCGGGCCGGGAGCCGGCCCCGCCGCCGGTGCCGGGCGGAGAAGCGGCGTGCGGGACACGGCCACCGCTCCCCGCAGCCCCCGGCAGCCGCAGGATGCACGGGGCTGAGCAGCAAGGTAAGGGAAAGCTTCCCGGAGCCCACGGGAATGCGGCGAGAAGGGAGCGCGAGCAAATCGGGGATGTTGTTTACGGCCCGTTTGTGCTGAGTAATTGGGGGGGGCAATCCCGGCTCGCATCCCCGGGATAAAGCGAATTCCCTGCTTGCCAGCCCGTTATGTAACAGGGCTGAGGGAAGGGATTGCACCCGAAACTGCTCGGCCGGGCAGGGAAGGCGAGCTGGTGGGGTTTGGGGATGAACACCTGGGCATGGAGTGTTGGATGACCCCGGGCTGCGCCGGCTCCCGGCAGGGACGCGGACACCTCTCCTTGCACCCCAAAATAGGGGCTCGTGCTTTTAGGGAGCCCCGGGAGCCCTTTTTCTCTCTGCGGGCATAGGGAATGAAAGGAAGGGCATTTTCAGGCTGAAATAATAAGAGTAGCTTCTCTGTGGCCGGAGCTGGACCTCCCGCAGGAGGGGGATTGGCGGAGATGTCAGCACAGAAACGCTGCCCCCCAACGCTGCTCCCAGCCCTTCCCTGCCAATCCACCGGGAAGCTGACCTTCACCCCCCCGCTCCGTTATGCCGAGGCAAACACAGAGCTGCATTCCCTTTAAAAATCCCATTTCGGGCCAAAAAAAGAGCTAAAATCCGTAGGTAAATGCAGACATCGCTGCCCCGGCTGCGGCGCTGCTGAGGCGGCCCCGGGCGGGTGCTCCGGGAGGGGACGGCGGTGCCGGGGCGGCCGGCGGAGCCTCCTGCTCCCCACGGCTCCAGGTAGGTGTTTATCCCCCCCGGCATCCCATATTCCAGCCCATATTCCCCGTCTGGCCGCTGGATTTGCGCCTGTCATCGCCATGGTCCTGCTTTGGATACTGCCAGGGAGAGGAGGAGGAGGAAGAGAGGGAAAAAAAGGAGGAGGAGGAGGGTGAGGAATATTTTGGGCAGACCCTCAGGTCTGCAAACTCCCGACTTTATTCTCCTTCTGCACTTGGACCAGGGCCTCCATCTTCTGCTATCCCTCCAGCTGGGGATTTCTCTTAGTCACAGCCTTCCCCGAGGAGAAAATAAAAAATAAATCCCATAAAAGCAGCGTGCGGAGCGATTCCGGCGGCACAGGCGGCGTGACGGCAACCCCGGTGCCTCTAAATTTAGCCAGCCGTGCCACAGCCGCCTTGTTTGCGATCCCAGGAACGCTCCGGCTGAGGGATGCAGCATTTTGGAGTGGCTGCAGCCCTTAAGGAGGCACCGGGTTTGTCCTTGAGCCGGGTTCTTGCCGGCAGCGTGAGCGCCAATGTTTAATTGCTGACCCAACTAATCCCCGCTGCAGCCTAATCCCGGGGCCTCCCGCCGCACCCGCCGCCCTCAGAGCTGCACTTTTGGGGCAGGATTTGCTCAAATCCCTCCTGCTCTGCTGGAAAAAGATGGTGGAAGCCCTGTGGGGGTGTGTGGGAAAGGGAGTCGATGGATTGTAGGGTGGGGAGGTTGGTACCCAGAGGCATCACCCAGGTTTTGGGATGGAAATTGGGATGTTGGGGAGGTTGGTACCCAGAGGCATCACCCAGGTTCTGGGATGGAAATTGGGATGTAGGGGCTCAGCCCTGTGGCTGGGTTGGGTTTTAGCACATCCCCAGCTCTGCTCAGGGGGCTGGAATTCCCCTTGGGAAGGGAATTAGGGCTGTCAGCACCAGAGGGATGTGGCAAAGGATGCAACCCATCCACAAACATCCAGACCCAAAGGGGTGGCTGCTCCTCTCCCAGAATCCCAGAATCATTCAGGTGGGAAAAGCCCTCTGAGATCATCCAATCAAACCCTGAATCCAGCTCTGCCAGAGCTCCAGAGATGTGAGGATGCTCCAGAGATCAGGAGATGCTGGAAACCACTAGAGCTGCTCATTGGATCCCACAGCTCTCAGATTTTTGGGAACATGGCCTGGAAATCCCAGAATTCTGTGGATGTAGCAGGCAGAGATACTGTAATTCCCATAAAAATTGGATTATAGATGCTTCTTCAGGGGTGCCTAAAGCAGCCATGGGAATGTCTCCAATTAAAATGCCATAAATAGGATTTTATTATTTATATGAAATGATAAATAATTAATGTTTTCTACTAATATTTCTATGATGTTAATTTTTTACAAGAGGTTTAGTATTTTATTATAATTTTAAATATTATGATACTAGACTGTGAACAGTATTTTATGAGCTCTCACAGTCCCAAAAGTGGATGAGGCCCTGTTTGATGGACACAAACAACATATGGATTTCTTTCTCTTGAATAACTCCTCGTCTTCAGCAGCCAGAAATAATAAGGATGGGAAATGGTATCATTTAGATCCCTGAATTGTGGCTGGGAAAGGGAGAGATGGAGAAATTGGGGGTGCAGGACAAAATCAGGCAGAGAGACCGAGACCAGGGGCAGGATTTGCTCCAAATCCTCTGAAATGGAGCTTTTGCCATGCAGGAAAATTTGAATTTATTCCCTTCCCCAGACCAGGCTTGGAAGCAAAAAAGAAATTATCTAAAAACCGTTTGAATTCCTTTTCCAAGTCAGAGTTTTCACGGAAAACTTTGCAGGAAGCGCAATTTGCTCTGGGCCAGCAGAGGTTTCTCTGGTGTCTGTGAAGGGTGGGATGCAGCAGGCTCTCCCTCCCATCCCTCCTGGCATTCCCTTTCCCCCCTGCCAGCTTTGGGAAGGTGTTTCACCCCCACACAGCTCCCAGGCTGGGAGCACACGGTGAATTATTTCAGAGCCACGTGGTTCAGAGCAGCCCCTGCACTGGCACTGCCTGCTGGGTCAGCATTCTCCGGCTCCGTGTCCACGGCGTTTTCCATGGATTCGTGTCTTGAAGGCATCCCAGGAGAGCATTCCCAGATGGGTGACCACTGAGGCACCCACAGGAGGCTGATGCAGGCAGTGCTGAAGTGGGGTTTGTTGCCTGTCCTGGTGGGAATGGTCACCAGGAGAAGGGTGAGGGACCATCCCAGCCTGATCCCTGCCCGGCTCCACAGGGATGGGATATCCCCAAGGATGTCCCCAAGGACCAGGCTGCTGGCTCCTGCACCACTGAATTTCCATCCAAAGCCATGGAATCCTGGAATGGTTTGGGTTGCAAGGGCTTAGAGCCCATCCAGTGCCCCCCCTGCCACGGGCAGGGACACCTCCCACTGTCCCAGGCTGCTCCAGCCTGGCCTTGGGCACTGCCAGGGATCCAGGGGCAGCCACAGCTGCTCTGGGCACCCCGTGCCAGTTGAAATCTATTCCCACACCGAACTGGGTGTGTCTCCCTTTGAACCACGTCCCAAACCTCCGAGCACCACATGGACTGAACCAGGAGCTGGCAGAGAGCAAATGCAGCCCTGTGGAGTCTGTTGGAAGATCCCTTTGGAAATGATGATTAATTATAAACCTGAACCCAAACTGCCTCAGCCAGGGGTGATGCAGGACCTGAAAGTCACCATCAACTGAGACAAAGACAATTTCTTAACGTTTGATGTCACCCAGAGCAACAAAGCTCTCATAAAATCACTTTTCCCGTTAGTTTTAGGTAAAAACCGTGCTACCAAATTCTGGCAGGAGGTAGAACCACCTTAACGGGCTTGTGCTGGGTTTCTGGCCCACCTTCCTGTGCTGCCAGACCCCTCTGTATCTCCCCACCCTGGGCCTCCTGACCTCTTTTAAATATCCACCCAGGATAATCCATCCCAGTGAGGCTTGGAGTGTGAACACATCCCCTGGACCGTTCCCCCACAGGAAACCCTCACCCCATCCATCCTGAAGTGAGGGGATGGCAGTGGGTGGCAGCCTTCAGCTGTGATTTCACGGAAAAACTGATTTCATGGAGGGGTCCTTGGTCAGAGGTACCTGAGAGCCACGACCTGCCCATTTTCATCCAGTTCCATGCTGCTGGAGCCTGACCCTGAGCTCAGCAGCTGCAGCTGATGCAACCCCACGGTGACACTGGGTTGTATAATTTTCCTCCCTGTTTTCCCCACCAGCCATTTCCCAGCGCAAACAACACCCAGGGCCCAGATTTTCCTCAGGATTCGACCACTTACCTCACAGTGAATGGGAAACGATGAATAAACAGCAGTCAGGCCACAAAATATCTGATTTTTACCAGAATACCTGGTTGTGAATGGCTGTGCAGCCTCTGATTTTCCAACATTTTGCAGGCTGGGGACTTCCTGAGCCAGCATTTCCTATTTAATGGCCTCTTATAGATCCGCTTCCCATCCCTTTCTCCTCTTCCTTTGTGAACCATGTACATTTTTAGCAGCTACAACAGCCCTTGGCAAGCAGCTCCGCAGCTCAGCGTTGCTGAGGAGCCAGGCAAATCCTTGAATACTCCAAAACCAAGTCCTGGGCTGGGATGAGTAAGTTGTGGATCATCCCTGACAGCTTTTGAACAAGACTGAAAGGCAAGAAACAAAAGATGTGCTGGCACAGCACTGTAGTTAATGGGTGTGCTCTCAGAGGGAGGAAAGGATGTGGAAAACAGAGGGAGTGAAAACCTTGTCACATCCTAAGTCATCCTAAGTGTCATCCTCAGAGGGGATACTCCAGCTGCCAGCCAGGCCCTGAGAGCTGGGCTGGGTTTCCCTGCAGCAAAGGCTCTGCTGAAGGTTAAATTGAGTTTAACACTTAAACCCAGCCCAAACCACCTCAGAACCGCCTTTGCTTCTTGTTAGACATGAACGAGACGGGCAGAGCCAGTTTGGAAGTTCCTGAATGCCAGGGGGGGTTAAGAAGGGTTTGGATCATTTGATGCCCCTCTCTGTCCACCTGGATTCCCACAAACCATCCCAGTTTTCCCCCTGGCACATCACATCCCACACTGGGAACGTGCTGCTGCCCCGAGGAGCCACCGCGCAGGGGCAGGCTGGGACAGCTCCTTGTTCCAGGCAGGGACACATCATTCCCACATCCAGAGGAAGGAACCACACGGCCACCCCTGCCTCCAGGCCAAACAGCACCGATTTATCCCAGCACAAGCCTGGACACTGCTCTGAGATGGAATTTCTGGCTCTGAACCGACATCCTGGGCCTGTTGTGCTGCCACAGTCCCAGAGCAGCGCAGGGGCCTCCTGGCACTGCCCAAGGGAGGAACGGAGCTCAGATGGGAGGGCAGGGAAGGTGATCCCTGCTGGGCAGGTCACACCACGCAGGAAGCTGTCCCTGCCCTGGGAGATGAACTCTGAGGTCCCTCCCAACCCAAACCATTCCATGATCCTGTGATTCTGTGGCTCCACACCTGGGCTTGGCCTTTGTGCACAAACACTTGGTGCAGGGGGAGCTCAGCCTTCCCAGGGGAGTAACTTCGGAACAAATGTTCAGTATGGGGGGTTTTAAGGGTATTGCTCCAGGTGCTAAATTAATTTTCAAGCCCTATTTGCAATTCTAGCAACACTCTCCAGTTTAATTGTGCTCCTGAAGAATTAAGGGTGTAATATTTCACTGGAGTTGTTCAGCTGATGGGAGGAGAGGTGCAGAAAATGGAATTGCACCTCAGGACGGCTGGGGCTTGATTACAGCTATGAAGAGAGACTTTGCCCAGGAGAGGCTGCAACTCAGACAGAGAAAAACAGCCAGAGGGCAGCAAATCAATTTTTTCCAAGGTCAGCAACGGGGAGAGTTTGTATCTCTCGAGGCTTGGGCAACACAAAATCCTCCTCAGCGTGTCCTTAAC
The DNA here is from genome assembly GCA_013397775.1 of Eulacestoma nigropectus. NCBI lineage: Eukaryota > Metazoa > Chordata > Aves > Passeriformes > Eulacestoma > Eulacestoma nigropectus. The sequence continues at coordinate 21,915 of VZTE01003363.1, forward strand.
AACTCCCCAGCCCTCGTGGCCCCTGCCAGCCTTGCCACTCAGTCAGGGCACCTCAAAGCTGCCACCAGCCCCTGCTCAATAAATGAATATTTCTGAGGGGCTCAGTCCCTACCTCTTCCTTTTCACTTCTGAAAGTCACGCGCAGTTCAAAGTGATTTGATTTTGGTTGGGTTTTTTTGGTGTTACAGCATTTTTTATAGCGTAGCTCTCCAAAATAGAGACTCCACGTGGCCCTGCTTTAGCCCAGCTCACAGGGAGAAGTGAGGGAGAGGGGAATATTATCTTATATGTTCTTTTCAGCCAAACTTCCCACTGGGTAAGTCCAGCTTCACCTGAATCCCACAGGATTCCCTAATCCCGTCTCCTTGTGTTTGTACAAGAAAGGGTGGGACTTTGAGGTGGTTTCCTCCTCCCCTCTCTGCCCCAAGATGCCCCGGAGTGGCTGCTCTGTCCCTTTGTGCTTTGCAGAGCCCCCTTTTCCCAGGCTGGAGCTTCAGGCTGTGGTGGTGATGCCTCAGTGACCCCCCAAAAGCTGGGACAAACGTGGAAAGGAAGGAATTAATAACAGATTCAACTAGAAGGAGCAATTTTTTTTTTTTTCCCCCCCCAGAAAAAAAACTGACGCAGACAGTCCTTGGCTGCTCAGCAGTGAGGGAGTGGCTGCTGGATTTAGGATATGGAATTTTGTCCAAACTGAGCCTCTGGAGCTGAGGGATGCAGGCAGCAGAGCAGGCTGGACACCACAGGTGATGGGTTTTAGGCCGTGCAGGCTCTGTGTCGTGCCAGGTTCCTCAGCTCAGTCCCTCCAGAGCAGGAGGGTTTGAGCACTCCTGGAAATGTCACACAGCCTCCATGTGCCTCCTCCACCTGCTTTGCTTTACCTGAGCAAGAAAAACAAAGGAAAATTTACCTCCACCCCCCCAAATTTCCCATTTTTATCCCAGAACACAGGAATTGTTGTATCCCAGACTGACTAGGAGAGACTGACAGATGTGATCCCTACTAAAGATCGTAGGCTCCTGGAATGGTTTGGGTTGGAAAGGACCTTCAAAACCAACTCTCTGCCATGGGCAGGGACACCTCCCACTAGGCCAGGTTGCTCAGAATCCACAAAATGGCTCAGAAAATGTGTTTATTTTTATTTTATTGACTTGCTGCTGGTGGGTGGCAGGAGGGAGGGGCCCATCCCAGTGTCGCAACCCATGAATTGCTCCACACAGCCCAAAGTATGGAGGGGGTAAAAAACACAACCCCAACCCTGAGTTCAAGCTGTTCCTGCTGCTGACAGGGAGCTGCTCACGTCAGGTCAGCTCAGTTTTGGTTTGCTGCTTGTAAATCTGCCGGGTTTTTTCTGGGGAAATTCTGGGTCACAGATGTACCTTGTCTGCTCCACAACATGAAATCACAGGGCTTACATAAACAACAGCACATGACAAGGTAGGGCTGTACCAGATGTCTGCTGCCCCGGAGTGTTCCGCAGGAAGTTTCAGCCAAGTGCCAGGGATATTTCAAGGTTTGGGTGCTGCTACACGAGTGATTGGAATCAGAGAATCCCAGAGTTATTTGGGTTGGGAGGTTGAACTTAAAGTTCATCCAGTGCCACCCCCTTGCATGGGCAGGGACACCTTCCCCTATCCCAGGGTGCTCCAAGCCCCGTCCAGCCTGGCCTTGCTTATTGCTGTCATTGCTTTAGAAGCAAAGCTGGGCTATTTTTTGAGCAGAGAACTTCCCTTTCTGCAAGAGATCGAAGGCATGCTCATGTCTGCTTGCTAGGGCTTCCTTTCGCCCTTAGTTTTCCTTAAATTACAAAGAAATCCACTTAGAAGAGTTTAATAGCGCTCATTTCCTTTGGAGCATCCCTCAGTTCCCCTGTTCCATGCAAAATGAAATTATCATGCACAAGCCCTGGCTGAAAACTGCATCTGAGCAAGGCACAGCTCATCAGTTGTCCAGGGCCACACTCTGGGCCGGTCCAGAGTCTGTTTTCCTGGGAACAGCCGAAAATAGATGGGTGACAACAACAAAAATGGCTTTAGCAGTCGGTGGCACTGCTGGCAGCCACCAGTTTTGAGCCAGCAGCGGCACAAGCCAGATCTTGGGATGTTGATGCATCATCCCACCAGGATCCAGCTCCCGGGATCCCTCCGGTTACCCGCCCACACCCGGCTGGGTGTTACACCGGCCCAGGGATGCTCCTCAGGATTTCGGAGGCTCGGTGGGGAAGTGCCGCGCCACCCCTCCTCCTCCTCCAGGCTGCAGCGCGGGCCGTGCCAGCCCCTAACGCGGTGACCTTGGAAGGAAGGAAGGAAGGTGACCTTTCCCTGGCGTGACACAAAGACCTCGGTGTCACCCACCGCCTCCAGAACCTACGCAGGGCCGCGCAGCCCAGCCCTGGAGCCGCGGGCTGCGCCGGGATGAGAGGGATCCCTACCGGAACGCAGGGACAGCAGCCCGGAGGAGGAAATGGTGTCGAGCCAGCACTTTTAGCCCGCTAATGGCTCGCAGCAGCCGGCGCCGGGGCAGCGCGGAGCCGCTCGGCCGAACCCCCGCACCGGCACCGCGCTCCCGCCGGGCGCCGCGTCCTCCCCGCCCGCTTCCGGCGGCTGCAGGGGGCGGCCACGCTCCCGGCCCGCCCTTCCCCTCCCCTCGGGGCGGCCGGAGCCTCGCCGTGCCCTCCCTCTGCCCCTCCATCCCTCCTCCATCCCTCCTCCCTCCCTGCCTCCCGCGGCGCCGGAGCCGCTGGCCGCCCGGCTCGCCCATGAGCCTGCTGGGGAGCTACCGGAAAAAGCCGGGCGCTGACGGCTATGAATCCTTGCAGCTCGTGGACAGCGGCGCTGAGCGCGGCGGGGCCGGCGCGGGGCC
>VZTE01003363.1:25063-76734 GCA_013397775.1 Eulacestoma nigropectus
CCCCGCCTCCGAGAGATCAAGCGTGTGCGTGAGGTAAAAATGGATGGAGCGCTCTGGGATCTTTCCCCCGGCTGACTGAATTCCCGGGATCGTCCTGAGTTTTTTTGTTTTCCGGCCCCCCCTCCCCTCCCCTCCTCTAAAAGGCACTCGTGGAAGTGAGTTGGATTAATTCTGGTGGATGATGCGCTGCGTGCACCGTTGTTTTTTTAATCAGGGAGTAAGGGACCAGATGGTCTTTATGGCTGGTAATGGGATAGAGAGCTCTTCACCTCGGAAGGTTCAAATTTGCCTGGATAACCAGGAATGCAGAGTGCCTGTGTGAAGGCTTTGAAGGGATCCCTCGGAAGGGACTGGCTCTGGTTCTGGTTCCCATCCCCAGGAACATCCACAGCCTTTGCAGGGAAGTTCTGAAGCTCAGACCGGTGCAGGGGAACACCCTGGGTGTTTGTGAGGGACCCCATTTATGTCCACCCGTTACAGCAGGGGGGTCTTGCAGCATGGAATCACGGAATCATGGAATGGTTTAGGTTGCAAGGGACCTTAAAGATCATTTTGTGACCGCTCCTGCCATGGGCAGGGACACCTCCCACTATCCCAGGGTGTTCCAGCCTGGCCTTGGACACTGCCAGGGATCCAGGGGCAGCCACAGCTTCTCTGGGCACCCTGTGCCAGGGCCTCCCCACCCTCACACGGAAGAATTTCTTCTGTAAATCTCACCTAAATTTCCCCTCTTTCAGTTTGAGCCCTTTACTTCTTGACCTTTCAGTATAATTCCCAGTGAAAACACCTGCACTGTTCCATGAAAGACAGGGCTGGGCCAGAGGCACTCCACAAGCACTTCAGATACAGCATCTTTTTTTTAACCTGGTAACCTCTTCTTGAGGGGAAAGAAACCCTAATGAGCAGTGGCTGGGCTTGGGCAGGGAGAGCCCTGTACCTGATTTTATCTCCTCATTTTCTCTGATGTAATAAGAGTCATAAAATCCTGGAATGGTTTGGGTTGAAGGGACCTTAAATCCCATCCAGTGCCACCCATACCATGGGCAGGGACACCTTCCACTGTCCCAGGTTGCTCCAAGCCCTGTCCAACCTGGCCCTGGACACTTTCAGTCATGTTTTCCTCTTCCCCTTTGCCATCTGAATTTCCTTCCAAGACTTCTTTTAGGCTTGTGTTTGTTTTGGGTTTTTTTTATAACTTTTTTTTACTCCCGAACTTCAGGAACATCTTGGAATTTGCTGCTACACCATCTCTGCTGCAATTGCCTGTAATCACAGGCTGTGCCAGCAGCTCCTTACTCACAGTAGGCTGCTGTGTTAGAGTGATTTGGGTTCTTACAGCTGCTGGGATGGTGAGATGCTGCAGGCAGGTTAATGTCTATCATCAAGGCCATTATCTGGATGGATTCCCTGGAAGTGCAGGGACCAGAGGCACTGGTGTAGCGGGGGGCGGTGGGGATGCCCAGGCAGGTGTGGGCAGGTGCTGGGGCTCCTCTCAGGCCTCATCCTGGGGTATAATTTGAGTGCAGCTCCATTTGGGTTTTGCTGAGCGAAAAGAAGTGCTCACGGACAGCCAGACAATGCCTTTATTTGCAGGTTTTCTGCAATATTCAGCCATTTCCACTCTGCAGCTACTCTGATTCTAGCCCAGAGCACTAAATTGTATTAATGGCCTCTGCCAATTTCCAGGATGTTCCTCCCAAACACACGGGCTGGATCAAGGGCTGGCTCTGGGATTTGGGAGCTGATTTTTAAGGGATCTGTCTTAGCCAGAGTTTGCTTCTTTCAGTTCACTCTCACTGCCTCAATTTTACAGGTGCTCTCAACAACACACCTGGCACTCGAGCAGCAAAAAACCTCAGGCCTTAATGCAGCCCTTGAATTCTATTTATAGGAGATATATATATATATATTTTAGTAACTTCTTTATTTAATAAGGACTTTTTGGTGGTTGTTCCAAAATCTCCACATGAAGTTAAAACAATTTCTGTGTCGAGTGTGGTGCTCTGTTCCAAACCTGAACTCCACACTTGTATCTCTCTTGTTCATCTGAGCACTTCAGGCTGAGAGATTCCTAATTTCTCCCAGCTCCCTGCAAAGCCGTTTTTCTTTGCCAGCTATGAAATTACAACAGCTTAAAGAACCAAATCCACCCCTCAGGTGTGCCTGTGATTCCGAGCGATTTGGTAATTGAAGTTGCTCCCGAAGTGGGGGATATGATTTATCTTTCACGCAGTCTGCAGACGGATAATTGGGGACAAGGATTAGGGAGCAGCGTAAGACACAGGCAGGAAAATAAGGTGGTTGGGATTTTGGCTTAATAGGAGCAAGGAAAAAAACACCACCCACCTGTGTGTGTGTGTTGGGTTTTTTTAATAGAGAAAATATTCATATTATAAATATTTAAGGCTCCTGCCAATGATGCCAAAGTTGAAACTCCCGAGGTGGGCAGTGGGTTGAGCATAATTCAGTTGGGAAAAGAGACTTGAATTCCTCAGGAAGGAGAAGGGTGGTATGAATTCCATCTCAGGGAAGGGATTGTGCTGCTGGGTTTTGGTGGGGCAGGGGAATCTCTTCTCTGTGTAATTCAGTGTCAGACCCTGAAGGTGAAATCCTTGAGGTGGCCTGGCTATGTCCAAGCTTGTTGGACCTTCCCAGATGTCTGCCTGCCCCTATGCTTATTTTTTTCCTTTTTTTCCTGATTTTAAATGATGGTTTCCTGTGGGGCAGAGCAGCTGCTGTTTGCAGTCGAGGAGGGGAACAGTCTGGATGGACAACCCAGTGTCACCAGTGATGGGGGACACTGGGGCACTGGTTTGACTCTCTGGCAGGGTGATTGCAGTGCTGGAGCTGACCAGAGAATCACGGAATCATGAACATTGGAAAAGTTCTCTCAGGTCATCGAGTCCCACCATGCCCAGCACTGCCAAGGCCGCCCCTGCCCCACGTCCCCACGTGTCACACCCACAGGGCTTTTAAATCCCCCCAGGGATGGGGACTCCACCACTGCCCTGGGCAGCTGTGCCAGGGCTGGAAAACTCTTTTCTAGGAATAACTTTTCCCCAAATATCCAATCTAAACCTCTCCTGTGCAGCTTAAGGCCATGTCCTCTCCTCCTGTCCCTGTTCCCTGGGAGCAGAGCCCGATCCCCCCCGGCTGCTCCCTCCTGTCAGGGAGTTGTGCAGAGCCACAAGGTCCCCCCTGAGCCTCCTTTTCTCCAGGCTGAGCCCCTTTCCCAGCTCCCTCAGCCTCTCCTGGGGTTCCAGACCCTTCCCAGCTCCATTCCCTTCCCTGGACACGCTCCAGCCCCTCAATGTCCTTGTCAGGAGGGGCCCAAAACTGACCCCAAGACTGGGGGACTGGGACAGGCACTGCCCTGCTCCTGCTGCCACATCTCTGGGTGCGAGTAAAAACCATTCCTGATGAAGTTAAAAAGCTGAACAATCAAAGCTTTCTCTTCTTTCCCCTCATATAGAATTTCCTCTGCACCTGGGTGTAGGAAAAGGCCCTTTGCTCTGTGGAATATTTGTGTGTGGGTTACTAGTGAGCAATTCTAGATGGGTGAGGATTTGTGCTGAAGGCAAAGCACTGGCAATTCTGGGGCAAACTGCTGCTGGTTTCACTAACGGGGCTGGGATTGCTGTCACCAACTCCCCTGAGCTGAGGAACTGGGCTCCTGTTTGGTTTTTCTATTAATTTCCTTAAACTAATGCAAAGTATTAGATCTCCAAGCATCCTCTCTTAATGCAGATTTGCAGCCTCATAAACCCCTTCTTGCAAGGGAAATGATCAGTGGTTGCAGCTTTGCTCTAGCTCCCAAGTGCTTCTGATTATTGGCTTAATATTTTTTTTTGGACTGGTGTTGCTCAGAGTGAGAAAAGAAAAGAAGCAAAAGCCAGGAAGCAGAAGCACAGGGTTGCTGCTGGAGGGCAGGAACTCCTCATGGATGGCAGGGAGCTGGCACTGAGGGGCTCCAAGGGGCTCTCCGAATCCTGACATAAAATCCTGGAATGGTTTGGGTTGGAAGGACCTCAAAGCCCACCCAGTGCCACCCCTGCCATGGGCAGGGACACCTTCCACTGTCCCAGGCTGCTCCAAGTCCCATCCAGCCTGGCCTTGGGCACTGCCAGGGATCCAGGGGCAGCCACAGCTGCTCTGGGCACCCTGTGCCAGGGCCTGCCCACCCTCCCAGGGAACAATTCCTTCCCAATATCCCATCCATCCCTGCCCTCTGGCACTGGGAAGCCATTCCCTGTGTCCTGTCCCTCCAGCCCTTGTCCCCAGTCCCTCTCCAGCTCTCCTGGAGCCCCTTTAGGCCCTGCAAGGGGCTCTGAGCTCTCCCTGGAGCCCTCTCCTCTCCAGGTGAGCACCCCCAGCTCTCCCAGGCTGGCTCCAGAGCAGAGGGGCTCCAGCCCTGGAGCAGCTCCAGGGCCTCCTCTGGACCATCCCTCTGGGAGTGCAAGCACAGGGATGGGGGATCTGGCCTGGGAAATTCTATGGAATGACGCAGTAACAGGATCACACAACTCCAGTGGGATCTTTGTGTTCCTGTTAATGGCTGGTTCCTCCTGCAAATGCCCTGGACTTGGGGGTGGAGGTTTGGAAATGGGTGAAGGGAGGTTCAGAGAGAGACCTGAGCTGAACCTCACAGGACACAAAACACCGCGAGTTCAAAAACCAGGTTCCAAGAAGAGCATCTACGCAGAGCTGCTTTTGTCTCTCGCTTTTTAAGTTGCTGCAAGTGCTCACAAGCTGAGAACCAGGCAGTGAAGAAGCCAATTTATTTGGGTTTTTGCTGTGGCATTCAATTCTGCTTTCTTAGCAGCTGGCTGAGCAATGAAAGAAGAGGTTCTAGGAAATAAGATATAAAAGTAACAGCAAGGATAGATGTTAGGAAGGGGAAAAACCCTTTCTGTGCTATTCTGTGGTGTTTATCATCTAGATAAGATAGAAAAGAGCTTTTAGACAGTTGGGGCATAGACTTGCTTGTGCTCTGTGCTTCCTCAGGCAGAGCAACCACGAAGGAAAAGCGTCTGCAAGAAATTGCAAGTGGGAAAATTGAGATTTCTTGAACTGTTTTACACTCACAAACATCATGTCTTGTGCTCTGGTGATTCCTTTTCACTGAGTCAGAAGAGAGACATCTCCATGTCACTGGCGCGGGGACAAAGGCCTGGGCTGACAATGTTGTCTTGTGTTCGTTTTCAAACGGGGAGGTTCAGTTTAATGACTCTTTTGTTTGGTTGGTGTGTTTTGGACACTTGAATGATTCGGTGTTGGCAGGAGCCTTGTCTTTTTTTAGTTGTTTTGACAGGGGGGAGAAGCAGAGAGAATGCCGATCAACTTCCAAGACAGATTCCGTGCTCTGTGCTGGTGGCTCAGTGTCGGGCCCCGCCCGCATCCTGCTCACTGCAGGATGAGTTTCATGAGGGGAAATTTTGAACAAATTAAACAAATCTGGCAGGTACTGCATGGTAATTCCCCCCCTCCCCTCTCAGTATTACTATTCTGGTAAAAAACGGAGTAAAACCCCCTCTTTGTGGAAATCCTCCACACTGGTGGTGCAAGCAGCATTCCTTAGTTCCCATTTCTCAAGCAAAAGCAGAAATACCTTAATTCTTCAGCTTACCATGAAGCTAACATTTGAGCAGCCTCGAATGAGCCTTGGATAAAAAGCCTTGGGCTCATGCAATGTTAGTTCTGGAATTTTATCACAGCAAAGCACAAAAAGAGGGTCTTGAGCTTCTCTACCCCAAAGTTTGCTGCCAGAGGCTCCGAGTGCTTCCCACAGGAGGTCAGGGACCCTCTGTTGCCCAGCAGCAGCACAGAATCATGGAATTGCTCAGGTTGGAAAAGCCCTCTCAGACCATCAAGCCCAACCATTCCCCACCACTGCCCCGTGTCCCCAAGCGCCACATCCGCAGGGCTTTTAAATCCCTCCAGGGATGTCTCCCTCCGGGGCTGGACAACACTTTTGGGGAAGAAATTTTCCCAATATCTGAGCTAAACCTCCCCAGTTTTGAGGCAGTTTCCATCTCTTCCAGGCAAAAGGCCTGGATGGAGCAATACCAGTTAAGTGCTGGAAAGCTGCAGTAAAAAAACCCCAAACAACAACCTCATAAGCAACAACTCCTTGCTCAGCTGAATAAATTATTGAAGATGTCTCGATGCTGGGGATGCTTCTGTGCCTTATGATTGTCTGCTTTGGAGAGAAATATTCTGGCTTTACCCTTTGGATGAGGGTTTGGAGTGACAGGAGAAGGGGGAATATCTTCCCACTGCCAGAGGGCAGGGATGGATGGGATATTGGGAAGGAATTGTTCCCTGGGAGGGTGGGCAGGCCCTGGCACAGGGTGCCCAGAGCAGCTGTGGCTGCCCCTGGATCCCTGGCAGTGTCCCAGGATGGGGCTTGGAGCAGCCTGGGGTAGTGGAAGTGTCAGGATGAGGGAAACCTGGGCTTGGGGGTCTCAGCAATGGTTTTATCAAATGATCAGAGCCTCTTCTGCGGCTGTGGTCCTGCAGTTCTGCTCTGCACATGTTTTGCTGCTTGTTTTTATGGAATAACTCTTTAAGATATCTGTGCTCAGCCTTGTAGGGAACCTAACTCTACCAGGAATCTGGGACAGTGGAGGAGGAGGGGACTGATGGGACTGGTAGCAAAAAATTAGGTAAAAAAATCAGTGTTTAGGGTCTGTGTGAGTCTGAGGAACTTCCCAAATAATTTCTGTAGGTTCTTTCCCTGTGAATGCCCCTTTATCACTGTTTGGGTTGCCTCTGCTGGTGGTGATTTCTCTCCCAAACCATCAGCCAGTGATTATTACAAAGTTGATGTAATTCTGACACTTGGGCTATGTCCGATCCAAGACAGTTGGTTGCAAGTGCCTATAACAGCATCAATGGTTTAGTCTTGGCTTAAATGTGGTAAAGCTCAGCTGTCCAGAAGAAAAATACGTGCTGGAAGGAAGGTTTGGGCTCCAGGGTGTGAGACTGTGCCCTTAAAACATAATTAGAACCAGAAAATCACAGATAATTTGGGTTGGGAGGGATTTTAAAGCCCTTCTCAATCCAACCCCTGCCGTGGGCAGGGAACATTCCATGATCCCAGGTTGTTCCAAGCCCAGCTGGCAGATGAAGCCCTCGGATCTCTCCACTATTGATTCTCACTGGATGCAGAGGAGCCACTGCCCAGAGATTTGCTTTAAAGAAGCTCCTGCCACCCTTCCCCTGGACAGGGAAGGTTCAACTCCTCTTTGCAATCCTCTGAAGGACGGAATGTGGGGAACAGCCGGAGCTGGGAATGCTGAGGCTCCCAGGGATGTGGATTCCCTGCTCTGCCTGGGTAGTTTTGCACCTAACACCCCTCCATCCATGATACAACCTTTAAAGGATGCTCCAACCCTGTTGTTGCAGGAATTCCTGCACCAGGGCTGCTCCTCCTCCCCTCCAGACCCTTCCATGCCGAGGCAAAGCCCGTAAATGTGCTCCTGGAGTTGTAGCAGCCTGGCTTTTCTCCCTGAGCGCTGGTGGGAAAGCACGTCCCACATGAGGCAGGCTTTGCTGTGAGAGCTGGGTGTGGGAGGAACGTGAGCTGTGCTGCTCCTCCGCTGGCTGCTGGGGGGGAGAGGCACAAACAGGAGCTTTTTTTGCTGAGTGTTCCTCAAAAACAATCCAGGCTTTGTTGCTGAAGCCACAACAACAGCGGCTCCACTCCTTTCAGTGCAGGGAACTTTAAAAGGGCCGTTTCTGCCAAGGCACAGGGCAGCCTCCACCTTTATCTTAGGGGATAAAACAAGCAGAAAACCCTCTTTCCCCCCAAAAATACTTAGTGGGGAGGGAGAAGGCTGCACCGAGCAGATAAAACCATCTAGAAATGTGGAATTTGGGACACAAACACAGTTTTTCCTCACTGTAGTGCCAGACTCTTGTGGTACCATTGGAAGAGAATTCAGAGGGGTATTTAACACTCCCAAAGCTCTTTTTTGGGAAGGTGGGAGATGAAGCTTTAATGCTTTTCTGCGTGGAATGGGGAGCTGGAATGAGATGGTCTTTCAGATCCCAAACCATTCTGTGATTCCATGATGAGGAACAGGGAATATTTCGCTCTTTCCTCACTCCCTCCCTAACAAAAGCACAGGCAGCAGCTCCCTGAGCAAAAAAACCAATCTCATTTGACACTGAAGATACTGTTACACACAGTCTGGGCAGACTGAGGGAAACCTGCTTCCTTTCCTATGGTTTCTTGTCTGCTTTTTGTCTGCCCTTTCCAGGCAAAAAGGGTCTGTTCCCTCCCGCTGAGTAACCTGGGAAAGGCAGCACTTCTCTGCTGAGCCTCAATTTTCAGGCGTCTTCCTTTCACCTCCCCTCTCTCAGGCTCAGAGTTGCTTCATCAGCATAAATATTCAGACTGACAGAGTCGTAAATGCCTTTTAAATGTCGGCTGGTTTCCCCCTGGGCTCTCTGCAGAGCTGGAATCCAGGCCCTGTGGTTGGGAGGGTTTGTGGCTTGCCTGGGGGGGCTGCTCAGGGACCTCCCCAGGCAGACGAGGCCTCCAACGTGCAGATTTTGCAGGGAAAGCTTCCAAATCTGGAATTCCTCGCTGGTTCCAGCAGCGAGCACCTCCCTCAGCTGGTGGCAGGGTGTGACCCTCTGGTGCTGGTCACTCTGGGAGACCTCTGGCTGCAGGTGTCGAAATGTCCCCATCACTCGAGGTCACGCCTGTTCCGTTCGCCCATTTCTGGCTCCAAACCCCAAAATTTAAAGCAGGATTGGTCTAAATGTCTTTGTTTTTGGGAATAAGCACATACACTGCTCGTGGCTCTGCGGGGTATGGGAGGAGGGGGTATTTCCCTCCTGGATATGTGGGTTTTTCCCTCTCCCTGGGCAGGAATGAGTTTCCTGGCCTGGCTAATCCAGACACGGATGGCTTTGACCACCCTCAGCTACTCCAGTACAGAGCACTTCCCTCTGAGCTCCCCTGGATCACTGTTCTCTTCCAAAGCTCTCTCTGCCTTGGGAGAAGTTCTCCTCCTGCACATCCTTATCCTGATCCTCTGTAAAATTAGCACTGAAGTGCTTTAATTAAGATTTCTACTCTCTCCAGCTCCCATCGTGTTCAACACCAGGCTGGTGCTGTCAGCAGGGGCTCCTTCAGCTGAAATCCCACTGCTGAGGGTGGACCAAGACAGGAACGCTCCTACCTGGCACATTTCAGTTTTGTAAGGAGGTGCAGCAGGTTGTTGCTGTGTTTGGTGACTGCTGGAGGTTTATTCTGAACACAGAATGGTCCCTGTGTTCAGAATAGTCCAGCCTGGCCTTGGACACTGCCAGGGATCCAGGGGCAGCCACAGCTGCTCTGGGCACCCTGTGCCAGGGCCTCCCCACCCTCCCAGGGAAGATTTCCTTCCCAGTCTCCCATCCATCCCTGCCCTCTGGCAGTGGGAAGCCATTTCTTCATCATCCATCCTTTCTGATTCTCTGCTTCAGGGGACATAGGAGACTTGGAATTGATTCCTGCTGCTTCTCTTAGAAATACAGTGCAAGTCTCGTTCTCTCTGTTTCTCCTCCTCTCTCCTCTTTTTAAATCTTCAGATTGATTTCTAAAGATTTTAGGTTTTCCATACTCTCAGAGCCCTTCTGTTGCTCTCCTACAGCATTTCCAGCTGTAAGAATTTGCCCAGTGCTGTTGAACCTCTGATCCTTTGTCCCCTTTCCCTGTTCCAAGCTACCACATTTCTGCCTTCCTTTCCTTTAAAAGCTGACCCACAGAACTGAGAGCCCCTTTTGAACATCTCCTCCTTCCACCCCTGGCTCTTCCAGCACAGAATAACATGAAAACAAACTTTTTGAGGGGAGATCAAACACTGATTCCACGCTTGGAAGCCAACAAGCTTCTTTGATTTTTTCCTTTCTTATTTTTTTTTTTTAAATCATACTCACAGCAAGTTTGGCAAAAGGAATATTCCTGTGCCTCGAGAAGGCACCTTGTGTTCTGAAGCTGGCAGAGGGTACAGGAGAGGTGGCCTCTCATTTTACCAGTCTGGGACCTGGATCAGGTGCTTGTGGATCACGACCACACCAGAGCAGCATCACTTTCCCAATGGAACCTCCAGCTTAAAGATTTATGGATAGCTCACTATGGGTGAGGCTGCCTGAGAGTGGGGGGTGCAGTTGCAGTTAAATTGTCATTTTCTCATCAAATTGTAGGATGGTTTGGGTTGGACAACCTTCAGTCAAGTGGCAGCTGGGAGGGCTGCCCTGAGGGATGTCCCATGGAGTAGGGAGAGTCTTTTCTCACCCTTGAGGAGGTGGTTGTTGGTTGTGATAAGAAAATCAGCTGCTTTGGGTTGGGGTGGAGGTGAGGGAGCTTAGGGACCTTAAAGATCACCAAATCCTGGAATTAATTAGGTTGGAAAAGCTCTCCCAGAACATCGAGTCCAAGCTGTGCCTGATGCCCAACCTTGTCACTCAGGAAGGCCTGGACAGCTCCAGGGGTGGGGACTCCAAACCTCCCTGGGCAGTTCCAAGGCCTGGCCACCCTTTCCATGGAGAAATTCCTGCTGATGTCCAACCTGAGCCTCCCCTGGCCCAGCCTGAGGCTGTTCCCTCTCCTCCTGTCCCTGTTCCCTGGGAGCAGAGCCCGACCCCCCCCGGCTGCCCCCTCCTGTCAGGGAGTTGTGCAGAGCCACAAGGTCCCCCCTGAGCCTCCTTTTCTCCAGCCTGAGCCCCTTTCCCAGCTCCCTCAGCCACTCCTGGGGCTCCAGCCCCTTCCCAGCTCTGTTCCCTTCCCTGGACATGCTCCAGCCCCTCAATGTCCTTCTTGTCCTGAGGGGCCCACAACTGGACACAGCCCTGGAGGTCTGGCCTCAGCAAAGCCCAGCAGAGGGGAAGAATCCCTTCCCTGCTCCTGCTGCCACACAATTCCTGCCACAGCCCAGCTGCCATTGGCCTCTTGGCCACCTGGGCACACCTGGCTGATGTTCAGCTCGCCCACTTCCAACCCCCAGCTTAGATCTTGCACCGTGTTGTCCTCACTGTGCTGAGACTGAACATTCAACCTACACACAGTGCTGAGAGTCCTGAGCCCAGCGGGCAGGAATGAGCCATCCCTCATCCCTGGAAAATTATGGCTTTGGGAAGGAAAACCACTTTCTCCCCGTGCTTGATGCGCAGCAGCGCATGGGAATGTGTTTGGTGTGGACGGAGCAGAGGGATTGTCCGGGATTTGTTCCCAACAAGTGATGTTGGCTTTGGTTTTGTCGTGCTTGAAGGTGCCTCGTCACCAGACATGGAGTCCAGCTATGGGGGAGGCCTGCTGGACATGGTGAAAGGAGGAGCAGGGAGGCTCTTCAGCAATCTGAAGGATAACCTGAAGGATACCCTGAAGGACACCTCCTCCAAGGTCATGCAGTCTGTTGCCAGGTACAGTACACCTGAAGCAGGAAAAACCAGGAGAGGCAAAGTGCTGGTGCCACTGAACTGATGCCTTGAGGGGTTACCCAGAAACAGAGCCCAGGCAGGAGGGAGGGAATAAAGGTGGGTATTTATCTGAAAGGCCTTCAAAGGTGCACCCTGGGGAGCCAAAGGCCACATCCAAGCTGGGCCCCAAGATGGGCCCCGAGTCCCGAGTTCTTCACACTTTGATAGGTTTGGTTCATTTGCACATGAGCAGAAATTCGCCAATTCAAACTTCAGCTGATGCTGGAATTTCTTCCATTTCTCCCCCTCTCCAGAGGCCCTGGTTTACACCTTTTGGGCCTGGGACAGCCTGAGTGTCCTTGAACAACGAGCTGGGAGAGGCTTTGTTGTGTCTGTCTGGCAGAAGAGAGCAGCAGCCAACAGGCTGCAAGGAACTCCAGAGTCCCACACCAGGCAGGGCAGGATTTAAAAATAGAAAAGCTGGAACCTAAGGCATCAGAACCAGCACAGCACAACTCCCAGGGATTGAGGAAGGAGGGGAAAATCCCAAATGATTTCTTTGGTTCTGTCTCATAATTGGGGTTTGGCCCCAAGGAAGCGGGAAAACCCAAGTAAAACAATCTTAGCTTCATAATGAGCATCAGCGCCCTGAAATCTGGAAAATGCCTGGGAAAGTGGAGCACCTGGTCTCCAGTTCCTGGAGGATTCCCTGTGGGATCCTTCTAGTTAACCACCACTTGAATATTTTGTCACTGAAAACTGGCTGGTGTTGACACCTCTCTTTGCTGGGCAAGGATGTTCCCAGCCCTAAATCCACCTTTGGAATGGAAGAAAGAGCTGAGGTGACTTTGCTTTGGGGACTCTCCTGGCCTTGTCCCCTGCGCCCACCTCTGAGGGATAGGGGGCTACAAGAAATTCGGGAATTTAATGCATGCAAGACCCCAGAGGGTTCGAGGGATCTGCAGAGTGCAAACTGCTGGAGATTTCTCCTGGAAACTGGCACTGAAAATTAATGACAAAAGGGAAAAGGGACCTTTCTTGCAGGTTTTGTGTGCAGTTAATTGCATGTGGAGAGAGGGAGGCTGGGTCACTGTCTGCATCGTAAGAATTCATCTTAGGATGATTTTTCCTTGTGTGATAAGTAGATTTTTCTGGGAAACCACTCTTAATGTGCTGCTAAAGTGCCTAAACTCTGTCTCCTGCTTTGTGTCCTTTTAGTTACACCAAGGGAGAGCTGGATATTTCCTACATTACCTCAAGGATCATAGGTAAGCCCTGCTCCATGGAGAAATACAACCTGTAGTATCCCAGGGCCCATAATTCCATAAACACACACTCCTCCTGGCCTCTCCTTGCTTTCCCAGTGATGTCTTTTCCTGCTGAAGGCGTGGAGCTGGGATTCAGGAACCACATTGAGGATGTCAGGACGTTCCTGGACTCCAGGCACCCCGACCACTACACCGTGTTCAACTTGTCACCCAAATACTATCGCAGTGCCAAGTTCCACAACAGGGTGAGTGCCTTCCATGGGGGAAAATTCCTTTGGGAAAGGGGCACCAGGTCCTGTTGTATCCAGAATTTAAGGTGATGAAGGAGTTATAGGTGTTTCTAAGCTGCTGGGGTGGGTTTGGGGTTTTAGCTGGGACCGCAGGGAGTAAAGAGCTGGAAATTTCAGGGATAATGTTCACGTGAGGAGCCTGGGAGAGTGAAAGGCATTGCCCTGAGTGGAGCCTGGGCTGCAGAGAAATAAAGCATAAAACAGAGTGTTAGAGCTGCTCCTAGAGAGTGTTAGAGCTGCTCCTAGAGAGTGTTAGAGCTGCTGCAGAGAAACAGTAAAATGAAAGGCCTTTGGAAGAAATTACCAATAGGAGAAGGGAGATGATTTCCTTGCAGTTGGGCTTTAATCAAGCAGGAGCCCTCAGCAGGCAGAGCACAGGATGGAAACGGGATCTGAGGGACATTTGGGCTCTTGTGGCTTTAAAAAGCCACCTCCACTGCCTGGCCCAGTTTCCCTCTCTAAAACCAGAGCAGCATCAGGAGCACTGCGAGGCTCTGCTTCATTAATGGCTTTTAGAGGAAATCTCTGAAATGCTGCTGCTGAATGCAAGATTAGATTTAATCTTTCTCAAAACTTCCTGCTCTTTCCCTCTCCCACAAGGGAGGGATGTGTTTGGTGTTGGTTTTTTTGGATTTCTAACTGTTTGGTGCCTTCAACCCAAAAGGCAGCAGCAGTTGCCAGGCTTAACCCTCAGTCAGGGTAAATGAATCTAATCTAAGCCTAATTTAGTTTTAATTTGAGGTGCAGCAGAGTTTATCTTCAGCAATTCTGATCACCAGAAACCACTCACTGATACTTGAAGCAAATTTCTCAGTGGCCATCAGTAACCAGACTTCAAATACGAGTAAATGAACAGGGAAGACTAATTAGGAGGTATTAAGAGCTCTGAATCTTCAGTCTTGATTGGTTTTGGTGCATCACTGATGCTGTTTGTGGGTGGAAAAAGATTTATCTACTTCTGAAAGCCCAGCATTAAAGATCTATTGCTGTATGAGCTGGCCATAACTCCTGAATCCCTGGAATTATCTCCCGCCCCACCCAACACTCAAAAGGTGACTTTTGATGTCACTCTCAAAGCAAAACTCGGTGCTTTGGAACCATTGCCTTGACTCACACAGGAAGAAAATAAAATTATCTTTTAATCAAATCTTGTATATTCAGCTTATGGGCTGGCAAGTCCTGATTCCAAGTATTTTTCATGAGAAAGAAGTGTGAACAGCACAGTACATGAAATAATTACAAGGCTGAGCTTTATATATCTTGGAAAAAATACTAAAGAGCTCTCAAGGAGGTGAAATCCCAGTGAGTTTTGTGCTGGGGGCGAGGATGTCAGCTGAGCTGCACTGATGTACACACTTGTTCTTTGACAGGAAAAGCTTTTGAATCCCTGCTTTCTTTAAAACTTTTTGCTCCTAAGATCAAAGTAGGGCACTGTGCTGCGTGGTGGCACAGGAGGGAAGTGAATTCATGTCCTGCTGGGCCATTTCCTGCCTAGACGTGGCTGAGTGGGTCACCAAGCCCCAGGTGCCCAGTCTGTCGAGGAGCAGAGGGGACTGGGAGGGTGGCGAGGCACTGGGAAAGGTTTTCCAAAGAAGCTGTGGCTGCCCCTGGATCTCTGGACGTGTCCAAGGGTGGAGCTGGGAGCACCCTGGGATAGTGGAAGGTGGCAGGGTGTGAACGAGACGATCTTTAAGGTCCCTTCCAACCCAGCCCTGTCTGTGACTCTGCACAGAGCCCTGGCTGTGCTCTGTTGTCCCCTCTGTGTCCCCGAGAGGAGAGGAGAGGAGAGGAGAGGAGAGCTCCCATCGGCCAGAGGAAGTGAGAGCAGTTTCAAAACACAGAACTCAAATCTAACATTAAACAAACCTAAACTTCAAAGCCCCTCATGGGTCACATTCCTGGCAGTTGCTGCCCTGCTGCTAAAATCAAACAAGTGCTGAGTGCTTATTCCCAGAGCTGGAGAATTCCAGTTGCTTTTCCCTAAGGTTGTCTGTGCTGAGTGCTGGTGAGGTTCTGTTTGATACAAACACCAAGCACACATTTAATTTCCTAATTGCAAACCATCAGGCAGATGTGTAATTAGAGGCAATGTAAATATGTAATTATGGACGGTTGGGAAATGTATATTATTTACTAGAGAAGTGATAATGGCTTTTCCAGATGCTTGGCAGGGAGGTCTGCTCAGAAGATTGTCAGTGGAAGGGTCACTGGATGAATTCTAACAGGGAAAATCAAGGGTTCAACAGAAGGAATGAAACAAACTCTGGAGACAGGAGAAGGTGGAGAGGGTAAACAGGGAATGGTCATTCCCTGCTCTCCGAACTTGGAGCACTGTTTGATTTGTTCAGTGGCTCCTACAACACAACTTTGGCTCACCAGGGGCACAGCAGGATGTTCTGGAGACCAAAACTCTCCTAGGTCTGAGAAGCAATCAGACAGATATCTAATTTGATGAGAGGTTAGAAGGAGCCTCCCCAAGAACAAGCAGAGGATGGATGGGTGGGTTAGGCAGTGCTGCCAGCCTGGCCTGGCCCTGTGTCCCATGGGAGCCTTTGGGATCCTTGTTTGCCAGGACGCAGCCTGGCGGGGCTCTGGTTGGAATCTGGGTGCCTGTTTCTGCTCCAAGAGGTTGTGCAGGTGCCAGACAGGACCTTAAGTGGAAGTTTTATAAAACCTGGAGCATTTCCTTCCTCTGAGAGATGAAACAGTTATGGGGATCATGTGTCTGTTTAAGAACATCTGGGCAAATCATCTCCTTCCTTCCCCGTTCCCATTAAGCAGCAGCCAAATATCAGCTGAGAGAGAGAGAGAGAACCAATTCTTCAGCTGAGGACAAGCCTCAGGACATTTCTCCTTTAAATTTCTTCTGGCCAGAAATGCCTTAAAAAAAGAGCAGATATTTCAATTAAAACCAGATGAAAGGGAGATGTCTGTCGAGGGCTATTTGATGTGCTGCTTGGGACTGTGCTGGAGAGAAGTGGGATGGCTCAGAACCAGCACACTGAGGAATAAGAACCAGACATACTTTAGGATTTGTGGGGTTTCAGCTCTAAGGAGCCATTCATTTTTCTGCCTCATATATTAACATACTTTCTCAGATAGGATTATCTATTTTTTTGGAACGGAACTTTCCCTTTCATCAGTTTAATATCTGTCACATAGGGCTTGGAAATCCTGTGCCACAGAACGATTCAGGACAACAGATGCTCAGTGCCCTGTGCAAATCAGAGCAGTTTTTAGGGACATGTACAAAGGCTTTAGAAATCAATGTGAGACTGGAGCGTTAGGAAGGAGCCACTCCTGATAATCTGACGTGAAATGTAAATTTTGGAGAATGTGCAGTCGGGGACAACACATCAGCCCGATGTGATTTCATTGAGAAAGCTTTTTTTGTCCGCCTCCTCATAACTCATGGGAGTCACGGCGCGGAGCTACGCAGGAGGAGAGGTGGAGTAGGTTTCCAGCACAGAACTCCGGGTTGTAAAGGACGAGTAGGCTTCTTGGCAGGGAGGATTTGTAGAGCAGGCCTTGCTTAGTGCTCCTCCAGAGCTGGTTTTGTCTCTGGTGCTGTTCCTGCAGGTGTCCGAGTGTAGCTGGCCCGTGCGGCAGGCGCCCAGCCTGCACAACCTCTACGCTGTCTGCAAGAACATGCACAACTGGCTGCAGCAGAACCCCAAAAACGTCTGTGTCATCCACTGCATGGTGAGTGCACCCCACAGCAACCGGCCTGGGGGCTGAGGAGTCCCGGGTCACGCTGCTCATGGGGGATCTGGGGTCTGTGTGCGAGGATGGGGACAATTCCTGAAAGAGGAGGGGTGGGATGGGATGGACCCAGAGAAAGGGACATCATCACCCCAAGCTAAGCTGGAAGAGCTGGCACTGAATGAGAAGCAGGAATGCGAAGCAAGAGAGGTCAAAGTCATTCTCCGGGAGAGGTGATGAGTAGCAGAAAGGTTTGAATTTCACCCAAGAGTTGTCAGCCTGCTGTGACTTGCACAGGGTGCCCAGAGAAGCTGTGGCTGCCCCTGGATCCCTGGCAGTGTCCAAGGCCAGGCTGGATGGGCCTTGGAGCAGCCTGGGACAGTGGGAGGTGTCCCTGCCTATGGCAGGGGTGGCACTGGATGAGCTTTAAGATCCCTTCCAACCCAAACCAGTCTGGGATTCTGTGATTTGCATTTTACTCCAAGTAGTCACAGGAGAAAATGCAGCCTTTAGACTGAAGGGGGATGGAAATTGGGCAGAAAACATAGAATTGGGAATTCTGTCGAACTGTGAAATGGAGGTTGTTGAAGTCTCCTGCCATCAGGAGCTGTCAGGCCTGGCTGAAGGAGCCCAGCTGCCTCTGCTCCTCTCTCCAGCACAGCTGAACTGGGAACCCCCCACAGGGATTATTCAGCACTGGGCAATGCTGGGCGGTGTGAGGGTGGTGTGATCCTGGATCACTCCTAATTTACTCCATCCAACCTTTCACATTGACAGCAATGCCCAAAAGCAGAGTTCTGCTTTGCTCCTGGAGCCTAAATTAAACCAGGAGGCTGTCAGCCCTGATCAGCAGAAACTGGGAGGAATGGAGGAAATGACTGATCCCAAATTGCACAGAGCTCCCT
The DNA here is from genome assembly GCA_013397775.1 of Eulacestoma nigropectus. Lineage (NCBI taxonomy): Eukaryota > Metazoa > Chordata > Aves > Passeriformes > Eulacestoma > Eulacestoma nigropectus. Next base: position 42,641 of record VZTE01003363.1, read on the forward strand.
TATGAGTCTGGCATTTCTGCCTTGCACAGCACAGCCAGCGGCTCTGGGACATAAATTCCCTTCAAACAGAGAGGAAGATGCACTTGATGCCTCCAGTCCTGGAAATCTAACTCAAAAATCCAATTCCTTTGCTGTCCTTTGAGCAATGGATATCAGGATAATGTGATAAAGGACAGGGAGTCCTTTCTAACAAGGCTGCAGAAACCCACTTAGTTTAGATGAACCCGAGAGATCTTGTCAGAAACAATTGGCAGGGGCTAAACTTGAAAAAAGCAAACAGCCTGTTCATGTCAGCAGGTTCTTGGGGTCTGGATCAGCTCCATTACAGAAAACCCTACAGAAAATGGCTGGAACACCTAAAAGGTGCCTGAAAGAAACAATTGCAAGGAGCAAGAGTGGTGAAGCCCTGAGGAGCTGTGGATTCCCCATCCCTGAAGGTGTTCAAGGGGGCTTGGAGCAACTTGGGATAGTGGAAGGTGTCCCTGTCCATGGCAGGGGTGGGACTGGATGGGCTTTAAGGGTCCCTTCCAACCCCAACCATTCCATGATTCCATGATTCTGTATAACTTTTGTGTGCCTCCCTCCCTGGTGGGACAGTAGCTTTCCTTCTTCTTCCTTGGAAATGAGTTCTGAGTTGGGGGATCTTTTGTCCCTCTGACACAGGGAAGATGAGCTGGGTGCTACAGCACTCTGGCAGTGCTGAGCAGGTATCCATCCTCTGTGCCATGAGTTTCCAGACCTGCATTTTGGTGGAAGCTGCTGGAAGAGCTGTTTCTTTTTGTTTGGTCCATAACACTCATCACCTTGTATGTTCCCAGGTTCATCAGGAACCCAGGGCACGGGGAACACGTTGATTCTCCTGCTCTTTCTGTGTTTTTGATCTATCAGTGTGACTCAGTAATCTTTCCCCCATAATCACCTTAAAAAAACCCCATCAGGAGCAATCTGTAGGTTGAGGGCTGTGGAGGTGTTTGGGTGAGGGAGCCTGGGGCTGGATTTTTTGTTTGTTTATCCTTTTCCAGGATAAATTTCTGTTAGAGGGCTGTCTGCAGCTGTAGGATGGGTGCACTCTGACCCCTGTGGTCACTTCCAGGCCTATGTTTGAAATAATTGTAAAATTACAGCTGGGGAGCAGCCACGAAACACCAGCATTTGCAGCCAAAATGTTCTTGTGGGCTCTCCAAACAAGTGTAAACCACCCTCAGCTTTGGCTGCTCCCTGGATATTATCTTAGCTTTGATTGTTCACTGAAGTCCTGGGTGTTGAACAAATGCCACAGAACTGAAAATTCCTCATCATCTTGTGGTCTCAATCCTAGTCTTTCTGGATAAGTTATTTTTTTGTGATTCCAGGAGGAGCGGAGAGCTGAAGTTGAAAGGATGTTTCTGATACTCACACAGTGTTTCCCCTCTGCCCCTTTCCTCACCAGGACGGCCGCGCAGCCTCAGCTGTTCTGGTCAGTGCAATGTTCTGTTTCTGTCACCTCTTCTCTCATCCTGGCCCTGCTGTGCAGCTGCTGAACACAAAGAGACCTGGAATTGTACTGTGGCCATCTCACAGGAGGTACAGTATCCTGGCTCAACACTCTGAGCTGTGTTCCTCATGCTCAAGGCTGCCCAAAGACCTGTCAGGTGTGTTTTGGCCCCTAGGCTCAGACAGGTGTCCAGATCCCAGTGTGCTCCTCAGAAATAAGTGGAGAAGTGGGGATCAGATGCTGGAAGAGCTTGTCCAGAGCAGCTGTGGGATTTCTTTCCTTGGAGATCCTTGGTTGGGTATCACACCCAGCACAAAATCCAGTTCTGAGATAGAGCTGTGAAGCTGCTCCTGCTCTGAGCAGGTGGCCTTCAGACCTTCCAACCAGAATTATCCTATTGTTTGAGATGTCCCTGCTCATTGCAGAGGGTTGGATTAGATGACTGCTAAAGGTCCTTCCAACCCAACCATCCCATGCTGAACCCATGGTTAGCAGGGCCTGGGTGAATCCCTGTCCTGTGTCAGCTGCATCCTTACAGAAGCAGAGCTGGAAGTGCAGATTCTGTGCCAGCTGCAGGGATGTTGGAGCACATGGGAACTCCGGTCCTGGGCCTGTGAAGGAATGGCACTGTCACAGGATTTCAAGGCAGATTTTGAGTATGAAATGAAAGAAATGGAGATTTCAGCCCTGGCTTCTCTGCCTGCAGGTACATAGGGTACATTTGTGACCTAATAGCAGACAAACCCATCATCCCCCACTGCAAACCACTCACGATCAAGTCAGTCACCCTGAGCCCCGTCCCCTGCTTCAACAAGCAGCGCAACGGCTGCCGGCCCTTCTGCGACATCCTCAGCGGAGAGACCAGGATCCTCACCACTTCCCAGGAGTACGAGAGGATGAAGTGAGTTCCTGTCACCCCCTGCCATCCTTAGGAGCTTTTAGGCTTTCACTCTGCTGTGCTGCAGTCACTGCCGGGCTGCCTCACAAATGAAGATTTTCATTGAAAGTTAGTGCCTAGGGTGGAAATAAATGGCCAGAGGGAGTCTGAGGTTGTCAGGAGGTGGGATAACTGCACAGACGTCAGGATCTGGGGCTGTCAGGAGGTGGGATAACTGCACAGACATCAGGAGCTGGGGCTGTCAGGAGGTGGGATAACTGCATGGACATCAGGATCTGGGGCTGTCAGGAGGTGGGATAACTGCACAGACATCAGGATTTGAGGTTATCAGGAGGTGGGATAACTGCACAGACATCAGGACCTGGGGTTGTCAGGAGGTGGGATAACTGCATGGACATCAGGATTTGAGGTTATCAGGAGGTGGGATAACTGCATGGACATCAGGAGCTGGGGCTGTCAGGAGGTGGGATAACTGCACAGACATCAGGATCTGGGGCTGTCAGGAGGTGGGATACCCTCCTAGAGATTGTTCAGTGCTATGTTAGTTCCCCCTGTGGAATATTCTTGTTTTAACCAAGCAGAACATTGAATGCTGCTTCTCCTCGCTTGGCCTGAAGGAGGTGAGAGCTTTTATGTGGACATGTGGTAGAAGGGAGCTTAACCACAGCTTTCCTCCTCTTCCCCTCCAAGAGAATACCGTGTGCAGGAAGGGAAAGTCCTGATCCCACTGGGAGCCACTGTCCATGGAGATGTTGTTGTCTCTGTCTACCACATGAGATCGACCATCGGGGGACGCCTCCAAGCCAAAGTAAGAGCTGGTTTTAATTTCTTTTGTGGAGGCAGTGTGGGGAACTAAGGGCTGGCTAAACATGGAATCTCCAGAATTTCCCTGAGGATGTATTTGAAACCTGAATATTCAAGTTGCAGAGTAGGCAGTGAATATTTTCCTCTTCTCCACTAATTTTTGGTGCTGTTTGCTGTGTAGTTGATGCTTTCCTAAAGCCTCTACTCAAGTGAAATGGTTTTATATTGTTTGGGAAACAAACCTGTTGCTCCAATGTGTTCTGTGGGAACGGCTTCATTTCATTGCAAAACTGATGAGAAGATCCCAGAAATAAAGAGAAGCAGGGAAAGAAGGCCTGTTCCTGAAGGTTTTCTGCTGCGTAGAGGCTGCAGCAGCAGGGTTTAAGGCAGATGAAAATATTGAGAATATTTGGGAATATTGAGAAGGAAATACTGCCTGTAGAACAAGCAGAATGAATTAAGTTGTGCAGTAGTTAAGATTAGGGTAGACTTAACTAACTCCTGTATTTAAGCCCTTGTTCAGTCTGGTGCTCTCTGTTTGGTTGTTTTTTTCAGATGACCAACACACAAATATTCCAAATTCAATTTCATACTGGATTCATAGCCCTGGGAACAACCACTCTCAAATTCACCAAGTGAGTGTTTGAAGCTGAACATGAATCAAACCTGATGAGTAAAAGCCTGATGAAGGCTGAGGGAGAACAGTCACAGATGAAATATGAAAAGCATGAATATACTGAAAGCCTTTTTATAGCTTTCCAGAAATATTCTTCCCTTTTAAACTGGACCACTCTTGTTCCCTTTAGGCCTGAGCTGGATGCCTGTGACTCTCCAGACAAATATCCTCAGCTCTTTCATGTTATACTGGACATAGAAATACAGTCTGCAGACAGACAAACTGAATTAACTCCCCCATGGGAGAACTTCACGACAAAAGACATCAATCCCTCCATTCTCTTCTCCTCCCACCAGGAGCACCAGGACACTCTTGCTTTGGCAGGTAAGGGCTGCATGGATTTATTCCCTGGACATGATTTCTTCACACTGAGCTGGCTTTTGCTTGATCCACGTCTCTGGTGCTCTGTGCTGCAGGTAGAGGTGCCACGGATTCCCCCCAGGATAACATCAGGAACGTTGGGCAGAGTGCATTCTTCTCCTCTCTCAGCTGGCAAGGTAGGCAAGGCTTTGTCTTCAGAGTCAAATCTGCTTCAAAGAATGTAAACAACTCCTTTCCCTGCTGCCTGGAGCACGGAGTGAGGCTGAAGGATCCCACCGTAGCATGGCTTTGCCATTAGATCACAGAGCTGTTGCTGGGCACACCCTGATGTTGCAATGGAGTGGGAGTTCATTTCCTACAACATCCTCTTCAAACTGTGCTCTGTGTGACATTTATTGACACCGTTCTAGGGTGAACCTTCGCACGAGGCCTCCTTCATGCTAAAACTTGAAAGAAATAAGCCCTGATGATAAAATTTAGGTTAATCTTTGCAAAGGACTCATGGGATCATCTGGGTTGGGAAAGACCTTCAAGGTCATCAAGTCCAGCCGTTCCCCAGCTCTGCCAAGGCCACCACTGACCATGTCCCCAAGTGCCACATCCACAGGGCTTTTAAATCCCTCCAGGGATGGGGACTCCACCCCTGCCCTGGGCAGCTCTGCCAGGGCTGCAGAACCCTTTTGGGGAAGAAATTTGCCAACTTTTATTTTAAAAAGCAAAATTATTTTCTCTTAGCCAAATGCTGCTGTGCTATTCTCAGTAGCTTTCTGTTCTGCTTGTAAGCTGATTTTTACGGGACCTTTGTGATGACCAAACTAACAGCTGCCTAATTTTATTTTCAATCATCATTTAGATCAGAAATCTGACAAAAGTAGCTCTCACCCCACCTCAGAGGATCGAGCAGCGTTGGTGCATGAGGAAAGCGAACAGTCAGATGACGAACTCTTGTCCCTTTCCAGTCAGCACAGTAATGCCAGCGGTGACAAGCCCCACGGGACACCCAAACACAGCAAAAAGCAGCAAGAGCCTCCAGCAGCACCTCCCCCTGAAGACGTGGACCTGCTGGGCCTGGATGGCAGCCCCATGAGCAAGAGCTTTCCCTCGCAGCCCAGCGCTGCCCCCTCTAACTCTGACCTGCTGAATGATTTGTTTGGGGTCGGTGGGCCGAGCTCCCAGAGCCCCGGTGGAGCCGCTGCTGAGGAGGTTTTCCATGTGGGGGGACCCGGATCTGTGCAGTCGACCCCGCGGCGCTCGGCAGCTTCGGCGTCCCCGTCCCCGTCCCCGAGGGTAGGAGAAGGTAACGGTGGCTTTGCCGAGCGGGGGACTTGGGCTTGGAGGATCCCTCTGGGGGATCTGCTCTTGGCTACCCCCATTTCATGTGGGGGATCCCAAGAGGCCAAGCAGCTCCTCTACTCTAAGCTGGTGCTTCCTCACCAAACCAGAGGGTTTTTCCCAGGGGTTTGGTGGCTCCTCACACCAACAGCTACAGGAGATCCTCAGTTTTGCTCTCATTATGTGTCCAATAATGCATATGAGGAGATTATGAGTTTTAAAAAAATCCTCTCGAGGTTTGGGTAGGCTCATAGCACTTTGAATTTAATTTCTCTTTTAATTTAGAGGGTTTGGAGCTGTGATAGTGATCCTGGACTAGGAAATAGCGAATTTCTGTTTCTTCCAAGACCAGGCTGCAGTTGGATAGATATTAGAGACAGGGATCTTTTGAAGGATAAAGCAAACAGAGCAGAGCAAGTGCAAAGAGAGAGGAGAAGAATCCAAGTTTCAGTGGAAGAAACTGGTCACTTGTACCTGGAGAAGGTTCCTTGTGCTGTGGCTGTTGCAGGCTCAGTCTGAGAGCTCTCACCCAGGGAAGGTTGTGCAGACACATCACACAAGAGGTGCAGCAACAGACCAGGAAAAGATTTAGGGATTTATGAGCTCTGCAGAGCCAGGATCACACAGCTCAATTGTCCCAAGCCAGGAAAGCAAGGATAGGAGTTTGGGAAACGAGTGAGGAGTAGTGATTGAGTAGCATCATTACCACAGTGCAGAGCTTCTAGGGATTGTACCTTTCAGGATGCTTTTTACCTTAAATTCCTTGACGAGAATCTGAGTGACTTCAGAGGAGTTTCTTTTGGTTGGGCTTGTTGGGGTTTTCACATGAAAGAGAGAAGACTGAACAAATTGATCAAAAATGGAATTTGAGAAGAACTGTATTTTTGTAACAAGGGATGCTCTGTAGAAAAGGTAGCTGTTATTTTCTAAAGCTGTTTCTAAAAGTCCTTTTATCCCCAACATGGATAACCTTTGCCAGCCTGACATCATCTTGAGAGGAAGCAAGGGTGGCAGGAATTGCACCAGGGCAGTAACTCCAAGCTCCACCATCTACTGGCAGTTAAAACTCCATCTGAAGTGCCTGAGTACTTAAATTCTCACTTTGCCTGGCTCCAAATTCAGCCTCTCTCTTGCGAAACGAGAGACAGGCTCAGTTTGTTGCCATGACCAAGTCATGGGGCTCTTTAGGTCCCCAGAATTTGGGATATTGATGCTCTCCTGCTGTTCCCCCACAGTCTCACGCTGTCTCCTATTTGCTATGTGCAGGTATCAGATTCCTCTCCCCACAGCAGTGCCTTTCCCCTGGAGCACATTCCTGGTGCACGTGGATGATTTCGTTTTCTCAAATATATTTTCACAGCCACTGCCTTTGATCCATTTGGAAGTAGCCCCAAGCAAACGGGTCCAGACCTCCTGGGTTCCTTCCTTGGCTCCTCGGCTGTCCCTGGGGATCCTTTCCTTCAAGCCACAAGAAGCCCTTCACCAACTGTGCACAGCGATCCCTTTCACATGGGTAAGAAAGGGGAGGCTCTTCCAGGGTGTTTAAATAAATGTAAAATGTAGCTTTGAAATAGAAATGGAACCATTAAGTACAAACTGATGCTTCCCATAAAATGACTCTAAACCACAGAAACCCCACGAAACAGGAAAGAGCTTTTTGTCTCTGGACTTAAAGTGTATTCAGCAGTTGGAGTGTGGTAGGATGAGCCGAGTTTTGCTCAGGTCTTAGACTTATTTAATAGGCTATTTGTATAAATAAAAGAAGAGGCCATGAAGAACGTCTGCCCACATATTCCTGTGGTTATGAGGTCTCCTTTGAACCAAACTGCCATTAATTGCACTAAACACGGCCATATTAAGAGAAAACACACATCCTTTGGTGATTTTAGTTGCAGGCATCAACTTTCTTTAGATCCAGTACTAGCCCTGATCAAATTCACAGCTGAATTTGGCTGGAGAGAAGGATTTTTCTTCTCTTTGTTTAAAATGTTCCTTAATTTCCTTCTTCTCACTCCAGAATTTAATGTGTAACCCTGTCTGAAACGCATTCAGCCATGCATTTGTTTGTGCCTGACCATCTAACACATGTTCCTTGAGCGTATTCCCTAGAAAGTTGGAAGGGATCTTAAAAATCATCCAGTTCCAGCCCCCTGCCATGGGCAGGGCCACCTCCCACTGGAGGTTCATAGACTTTGTAGAGTCCCAGTGGCTCTTGGTGGGCACTGGGCTGTGCTGGTTTTGCTGGGCTACTCTGAGATACTGATATCAATCACTCTGTTTAGCTTCTAGCACTCCAACGGTTTCCATCCAACCAGATGTTTCCAGTGGTTGGGACTGGCCCAACAAAGCAGGTATGTGACATAAAATTTCAGGGTGGTTGACAAAAAAAACCTTTAAGGAGCTCTGAGAGGGGAGAGGCAGAGGGAAAATGCTGCCAGTGACTGCAGAGAACAGGTTCCCTCTAAAGTTTTCCAAATTCAAAAAAATCTGGGTTTGTTTCCTCAGGAGCCCAGAGCAGGACAGGTGAGGTGAAGGTGTCCATAGGTTGTTTCATTCCATGGAGAGCCACAGGAAGGATCTGGGAAGTGCTGTCATCCCCGAGATGCCACTAAATGATTGCATGATTCTTTCTAATCTTGGGAGAGCTTGTATGGCCTCCCAAAGCTGCTTGCTGAAGGCTTCTAGTTCTTAAAATACATCCATGTGTCATAATTCCTCTGTCAGTGCAGACAGTCTGGGAACATTCCTGCTGCTGCTCCTAATTGGGAGTGGGTGTGCAACAAGTCTGAGGCTGCTGAGGAACCTGACAATGGTACACTCGATTTTAATAGCAGGCTTCTAATATGTGACTGAGCACTGGGGAAGGGCTGCACTCACATCAAACAGCAGGAAAAATGTTATTTTTCCTTTTTTTAATACATATTTTTTTCTTTTTTAGGTGGTCTAGCAATGGGAAGTAAGTCTGCTGCCACCAGTCCTACAGGATCCCTCCACAGCACTCCCACTCATCAGGCTAAACCCCAAACACTGGATCCATTTGCTGATCTGGGAAGTCTTGGAGCGAGTTTAGCAGGTTTGCATCCCTTATTAGAAAAAGAAAATGATAAATTACCAGCGTTCTTTTAGAGAAACAGGCTGAGCAGCCTGGTATGTGGCGGGCCTCTCAACCCACCTGCATGCCAGTGCTGCTGCCAGGCTTTCCCTTCTGTCTGATTCCCTGTAAACTCTCACAAATCCATGTTTTTCTGATCCCCAGTCAAAAAATGTGCTGGCAACGTGCAGGGAGCTCAGCAGGCTCCATGGACTGCAAAGCATAACCTCTGATAAGTCTAAACATGCTCTGGCTGAGGATGCTCTGTGTTCAAGTGCTGCTACAGGCCTGGGAGGAGAATTTGGCTCTGCAAAGCTGCTGGGGTTCTTCAGGAATTGTTTCCTTCTAGACTTGACTCATTTTTCTGCTTTGTGAGAAAACCTGTGGACCTAATCTGCCTCTAATTTGCAGTAGTATCTAAAGGTGGGGTATTTGCACCTGGCTACAAAGCTTGACTGCTTAGAAAAACCTTTTCCCTTTGTTTTATTTCATAAAACAATCAGCAAACCCTCAATTCCAATGTTTAAAAGGCAGTTCTGAGAAATTATTGAAGCCTTCCGTAAACCCCAGCATTGTCTGACTGTGGTAAATAGATTTTTCTTGCCTTTGTTGCTGCCCTCAGCTCTTTGGGAGCCCTTGTGGTTTGGTGTGATGTTTGTTTTCCCCTTTGCGTCAGTACCAGCATGGGTCTGGAATTAGGTTTCCCAGTTCCCTCTGCTGGATTACAGGCTGCTCTGCAGGAGCAAAATAAAAAGGCTGCCAAGCCCCAATGTCAGAGCCACCGAGGTCCTTTTCAAACACGCATTCTGTAGGAGAGTGGTGGGGTTTCAAAACAAATGGCTTGGCATCCTCAGGATATTTAAGCACATTTTTGTTGGTCGTGACTAAGTCGAAAGCACTTCATCCAGTTTCCATGACACATTTCCGAGCTGGGAGTTGAGCGTGGATGTCAGTGTGAAATAATAAAACCTTGACACTGGGTACCTCCCACCAACACAAACAGAGCCAGAGGAGCATCCCCTGAAGCAATGAGGTGCTGGGACACATCTCTGTGGGTGGCATTAATCAGCACAGCGTGAGGAGATACGATTTCAACACCACCAGCTTGGTGTTGGCACTGGCACAGGCTACCCAGAGAGGTTCCTCATCCCTGGAAGTGCTGAAGGCCAGGCTGGATGGGGCTCTGAGCAACCTGGCCTAGTGCAAAGTGTCCCTGCTCTTGGCAGGGGATGGAACTGGACGAGCTTTAAGGTCCCTCCCACCTTTAATCATTCCGCGATTCTGTGTTGCCACCATCTACAGAGAGCTGTGGCTCCCTGTTAGCTACATCCAGCTTTCCCTGTTTCCCCAACCTCCAGTTCTTCAAATCCTCAAAGCCAGGTGCTGTGCTATAAACAGCTCACAGAGCAATCTCAGGGCAAAACTGATGTTGCAAAAACTTGCGGCAGAGCTGCGAACTGGGAGATTTCAGTTGGATTCCCTTTAGGGAAGGCGAATCAATTCCCTGTTGGAACTCGCACCGTGACTCCCTCCCGTTGCTCTCCGCAGGTGGCCCCTCGTTCGCCAGCAAGCCGACCACGCCGACGGGCATGGGCGGGGGGTTCCCCCCGTCGCCGCAGAAGCCGCCGCCGCAGCCCATGGGTGGCAGCGGGTGGCAGCAGGGAGCGGGGTACGGCTGGCAGGGGGCACAGCCCAAAGGCCAGCCCAGCGTGCCCCACGCCTCCCCCCAGAACAAGCCCAACTACAACGTGAGCTTCTCGGCCACGGCCGGGGCGCAGGGCGAGCGGGGGAAAGGACCTGCTAATGTTGGTAAGAGCCTTGGAATTCAGCATCCAAAGGGTTGGCTCCCGGTATCCCTTTGTTTGGCAGGTTAGGGCTAAGCAAGTCAGTCATGTTGATTATTTGGTGCTATATCCTGTCCTAGACTCTAAAGTGTGCTATTTAGGAAGTCCTGCAGTCCAAATGAGCTTCCAAAATAATCCTGGAAGTGTCCCAGGCCAGGTTGGACAGGTCTTGGAGCAACCTGGGATAGTGGAAGGTGTCCCTTCCCATGGCAGGGGGTTGGAACTGGATAAACTTTAAGGTCCCTTCCAACCCAAACCATTCTGGGATTCTATAACAATAATAACAACTTAAAAGTAACATTAAGTAACATCTTTTATGAGAAGCTGCAGGCTCATTAGCACTGGGAGATTGTTAATGTGATTAACTGAAAGATGTACCTTAGTTAGAAAACCAGTGTTAAAAGCACCCATACTATGATAATAACTTCAAATCTTCTTGCTTTTCAAGATTCCAAGCCAAAAGTGTCTGCAGATTTTGAAGATTTATTATCTGGTCAAGGGTTTAATGCTCACAAGGACAAGAAGGGCCCCAAAACAATAGCTGAGATGAGAAAAGAAGAAATGGCAAAGGAGATGGACCCTGAAAAACTAAAAGTAAGCAAAATTATTGGTGATGTTCTCACAGTCATTCAATGTCCTCAATAGATTTAAAACTCCAAGGTTACATTTCTCTGCTCAACCAGACCACATCAACAATGGCTTGCTCAGTGTCACTCTCGGGGCTGCTGCTCTTCCACAGCACTCCAGCCCTGATTAGCAGGCGCAGCTAATTGAACTAATCCTCCACCTCATTAATCCTGCCCGCTTTGGAATTCTCTCATCTCTCCTCAATAAATTGCCAAACTACAGATCTCTTATGAAAGGGAAGGGAATTCAGTCTGTCCTGCTCTGTATTTGAAATATGAAACCATGAATTGGAATTACAGAAGGAGAGAGAACTCAGAGGAAAAGCTGCAGCAAAAGCCAAGCAAAGTTCTAGAAAACAGAATGATCCTCTAAAAATGTCCTGGTTTTAGCCTTGTGGAAAGGCTTTAACCTTTGGGAAGGGTGGGACAACAACCAGGCTGAACACAAACATCAGCCACAACAGCTGAACAGATGTCAGGCCACGGAGTGGGCAGGAGTTTTCCCAGCTCCCATTTTTCTCCCCACCAAAGCTGTTGAGTCACTGAAGCTCCCAGCTGATTTGGCCTTCCCAATATGGTTCTCTTTTCTCTGATGCATTTTTATTTCATTGGGGCAGCTCAGCCTTGAACTGTGAAATCTGTTTACCCTTTGGTTTTCAGTTACATTTTAGCTCTAGCTGAGCTTAGTTTAGGTGTGCAGTTAACCTTACTAAAAAACCACATAGTTACACACTTAATTTACATTTTGACTGTTCCATCAAGTGTTACTAAGTCAGTGTTTTTAGCAGGGATATTGCTTAAGCTGTGTCTTAACTTTCAAGCAGTGATATAAAAATTAACGACAATTAGACAAAGGTTTTCTAAAGCATGGAAAGAAATTTAAGATGCTCCTTGGGGTCACGGCTATTCAAATGAAGAAACCTTGTCCCGGTGGAATATCTAATGTGAGGCATAAATAGAGACTTACATTCCTTTCTGCAGGTCCTGGAATGGATCGAAGGGAAGGAGAGGAATATCAGGGCGCTGCTGTCCACGATGCACACGGTGCTGTGGGCAGGGGAGACCAAGTGGAAGCCTGTGAGTATGGCAGACCTGGTGACTCCAGAGCAGGTGAAGAAGGTGTACAGGCGGGCTGTGCTCGTCGTTCACCCGGACAAGGTAAGGCTGGGCTGCTTCCACCTTGGGGGAAAACGGTCAGCGTTCGTTATAAAGTGTTGGATGGGATCGCTGAATTTATTGCTGCAAACAGCTCTGTAGAAAGCGGGAGCTCAAGATTTTTGCTGGTTTCTCAAAGTTGAGGGCTCTAAAGTCATCCCTGGAAGTGTTCAAGGTCAGGCTGGGGCAACCTGGGATAGTGGAAGGTGTCCTTGCCCATAGAATGAGATGCTCTTTAAGGTCCCTCGCGACCCAAATCAGTCAGGGGTTTTGTGAAACCACTCCCAGCCCCAAGACTGTGCCTGGAACCTGCTGCTTCAAGCAGCAGAAATTCAGAGCTTTTGGCACCCTCACTTTGACCCTCAGCCATTCTGCTGGTGGACAACAATTCCTGCTAAAGGAGATTCCAACCAAACTCCTACAATGGAACAATCAGGTTGTTGGATTGCCCAGCTTGTGGCTCATGGTCTGGCTGCTGACCAGGGAGCAGTGACTCCATCTGGGACACCCCATGGGGAGGAGGAGGCTTCTGCTTGTCAGGGAATGGAGGCCCTGAGAGTCTCAAGGCTTGGGAGGATGTGGGCTGCTCAAGGTTTGCAGGAATACTGATTAAATCCAGGAACTGTGTCAGGTGGCAGCTCTTCTCTTTTCATGCAGGTAAAAGTCCTCTCCCAACGCCAAGGTTACATTTATTATTTACAAGGTTACATTTATTATGCCCGTGGGACAGTGCTTTATCCCACTCTGGGGGTTGTCAGCTCTGAGGAGCAGCAAGGCCAAGAAATTCTTAAGGAAAGCAGCCCTCCAGAGCAGCTTCTTTTTGTCAAGGAATAAACGAAAATTCATGGAACTGGCTTGGGAATCTGCTCACATGTCAGCTGCGTGTGGGTGGGTTTGGGAGCTCTGATATCCCTCTTTTCTCTCTGTTTTTATTCCAGGCTACTGGGCAGCCATATGAACAATATGCAAAGATGATATTCATGGAGCTAAACGATGCCTGGTCAGAATTTGAAAACCAAGGACAAAAACCCTTGTATTAGGTACTTTCTCAGTCTCCACTACAGACCCGTGCTAGTGCTTATATAGTCTCTTGTCACAAATGTCACAGATCAACCAAACTCTGGCTGGAAATTCAGAAGTTTCAGAAAACTAAGAGCCTAATACTTATCATGAAGAACAAGAGAAAGGTTTCCTCACATTTGTGTCCAGAATCCTGAGCTCAGAGGAACTCTGGCCACCTGGCTCGCCCTACCAGAGCCACGGGGTTACAGTTTCTGGTAACTTTTCTATTTTATTTTGAATTCCAGTGGGATGAGAGAGAACACATACTGGGAAAAGGTGGAATTGGTCTGTCTCCGACACAGTGTAGCTGGTGAATTTCCTACTTTTTTTTTTTTTTTGGTGAGATGTGAAATGGCAACACTTCAGTTGAGTTCAACAACTGGTGGTGAGGCCCAAACTTTGATGTACTTTCTTTTTTTCCTGGGTTTGGATCAAATTATCCAATTGAAGTGCTTGGCTGTGGTTTAGGCACACTCCTAACAGTCCCCATTTGCTGCTTAATTGCTCATATAGCGTAGTGTGGCTGGATAGAGCCGAAGCTGAATCCTGGGTTAGGTCAGTGTGGCAGCTGCCCGCTGCTTTTGCGTTAATACTGTGCTTCACCTCCCAGTCCCCGCAGTGAAATGTGCAGGCAGAATTCCTCAGCAAGCGCTTTTGAAAGGAAGCAGCGAGTCCCTGCTTCAACAGCACCTTGTTGGTTTGCCAAACAGCAGTTTTGGGGGGGGGGAAGGGTGAATCCACGCTTGTCGAAGTGAGGAATGAGCACGTGCTGCATTTCCCGTGGTTCTCATCAGCAGCTTGAAACCATCAAAGAAATATCAACAACTTAAAATTCCGCTGCCAAGTTTTAGAAACGTCCCAGTCTCTAGGTAACACTTCCCCTCCTGAGGATTCAGAACTTTTCCCAGCCCACTTGTATCACCTTTATGCCTTTATCAGCTCCAGAGCACTTGGCCAAGGCTCTTGGCAGGCTGAAACCTGTTGCAGCTTCATTTTTCAGATCATGGTGCACGAGCTGTCAGGTAGACATCCACAGCCCAGGTCTGATTTCTGAGGTCACTTCAGTGCAAATTGATTATCTGAGAAGTTTATATTGGACCAAAGCAATAACATCACAAGGAAATCTCTCTGATGCTGACGCTGAAGCAGCTTTCCTAGTTCAAAAGCGCGTTCAAATTCAAACTTCACCCCAAATTCTGGCGTTCTTTCATAGAGTAACTAAAGCTAGCAGTTTATTTACCAACACCTATCTGTATTTGAGGGATACTCAGAAGACAGGCAGGAAATAATTTGTGTTTCCTGCCTCAGGAACAGGTTGCCATCGGATGTGAGTCTTTAAGGCTGGTGGTTTTCCAAGACAATCCACTACTTGTTGCACTTACATTTTCAAGTGGCAAAGTTATTACTGCAAAGACAGTGTGTCAAAGTACATAGCTTTCTGTATAAAACTCATCCTTTTGTTGTATTGGTCCATTATTTACTGCCATTAACTGAAAATGTGAAACCAACACATAGGTCTCCTTTTATATAAAAGACCTTAAGATAATAGTAACAAACTGGATGTTATTTATTAATGTTTTGATCCAGTATGTGCTTGTCTTATTTAAAGAGATAACTGGAATGTGAATCATGTTCCTGTGATTTGTTGGTTTATTGTTTCTCATTCACATTTGTAGATATTGTGACCTATGCCTATATAATAAAAAGGATCTCATTACTATAACGTACTTTTTTTTAAATGATGAAAACCTCATTAGCTTTGTATCGGGTTTGTCACGGCACATAACTCTGGATACTCATCCATTCACAAAATACAAATCCATCATTAAACTTTACCAAAAAAACCCCTTACCCCACTTAAGCTTTGATTACTTCCATCCCTAATGTTTTTATGGATGCATGAAAGTATTAGGACGTATGTATATCCAAATAGTTAACTAAAAAAAACCCCATTCTTGTCCTATCTGGTAGTGACAGAGGTTGTCAATGTTCAGGTTTACTGTTTGACTAAATTATTGTAATTTTTGTAAATACGGTATATACTCAATGAAATTGTGACTGGTCTAAAACATTTGTATATACATTAAAAAAGCTCAAATTAACATATCCAGGTATGTTTTGTGCTTGTGACCACGAGGTTCAAGTCCTGCATCTGCTCCTGTGCGAGGGGTGGTGAGCCCTGGCTGGGTCAGTATTGTCACTGTAACACGGTCATTAAGGACCTGTCGTTATCCACAGGTTGGCATTCCAGATGCTTTTCCCAAATTAATTGGGAACAACTTGGCTTTGCTGTTCTTAGGCTACCGCCTTCAGAGACCCGCAGCCAAACAAGTCAGCGAACCCAACATCTTCACTTGAGGCATTCAGCAGATTAGGCCTGTTTTAAAAAGCCTTCTTGGCTCAAAATAATGAAAAATGGGAAAAAAATGTGGATCAGGGAAGATGTAAAATGAGAAGAGCTGAGAGGTAGAGAAGGGAGGTATCTGAAGAAAAGCTCCCTGGGGAGGGGTAGTGAAAAGGCTGTGCAAAATCTCCCTCAGAAAGGCTTTTCTTGGGATAAAAATGCTGCTCTGGGGATAAAAAGGCTGTTCTTGGGTCAAAAAGGTTGTTCTTGAGGCAGAATGATTCATTTTGGGGCAAAAAGGCCCTTCCCGAGTTTAAAAGGCCGTTCCTGGGGCAAAAAGGCTGTTCCTTAGTCTTAAAGGCTGTTCTTGAGGCAAAAAGACATCTCTTGGGTCAAAAATGTGAGCTCGAAAGTGCCATCTCAAAAATCAGAGGCTTGTAAAACACCGCTTTAAAAAAAAGCTGTGCCTTTCTTAGTGTGGATTAGCAGAAGGGGAACGATGCAGACCCTGAGGCGCCCGGGTCCATTTTTTGGGGTGAAAACAGAGGTTTTCAGGAGTACCCACAAAACAGCAATGACTGGGGGGGGGCGGGGGCTCTTTAAAGCGGTGTTTGCGGATTCAAATCGCGGCTGCGCACAAACACACGCTTATTACGCACATACATGAACTTAATGCACACACACATGCATTCATGACACACAGACAGGGGCCACGTATTAAAATAAACACATCTGTTCGTGAGGGTTGCGTGCGTTAAACCTCACCTCGGAGCCGTCCCCTCAGGACGCCCCGCCCCCTGCCGCGAGCGCGGGCGTGGCGGGAAAAGAGGCGCTCGCGCGCCGCCCGCCCCTTTNCGCCCGCCCTTTTAAAGGGACTGGTCACGTGAGGCGGGGAAAGGGGCGGGGCCAGAGGGCGGAAGCCGCGCGGTGCCAGCGGAGCCCGGACATGGCGGGCGTGAAAGGTACCGGGGGCTCCCGCTGAGGGGGCGCGCCCCGGGCAGCGCCTCAGCGCGGGGGCGAGCGGCCGGGAATGGCGGGGAGGGATGTCTCGCACTCGGGGGAGGTGGCAGCCGGCCCTCGCTGAGAGATGCCCGGCCCCCGGTGAGGCGGTTCCCGGTCCCCCCGGGAGGGATGCCCGGTGCGGCGGCCCCGCCTCACCGGCCGCCCTGTGCCGTTGCAGCTCTCGTGGCGCTGTCCTTCAGCGGAGCCATCGGGCTGACGTTCCTCATGCTGGGCTGCGCCCTGGAGTACTACGGGTGAGCGGGCCGGCGCCCTTCCCAAAGCTTCTCCTGCTTAAAATCCATTAATTAAGGTGCTTCTCTCATTTGATTGAGCTGTGTGGCTCCTCCGGCAGCCCCCCGCTTCCAGGCTCGTGGCACGTGGCAGTTTGTTGTGATTAAACACCACTTCCTTAGCCGATATTTGCATTTCCATTTAAAAAAAAAAAGCTGCAAAGAGCCCTGTGCTGCCTCAGGAAAAGCGGTGCCGCCTTGCTAAACAGGCGTTTTTAATCTCACGCGAACATTTCCCTTAATTTCCTGTTTCTTTGAGCAGCCCTCCTCCTCCCGCAGGGTTCCATTTGGAATGTCCCCACCCACGGCAGGGGCTGGAACTGGATGAGCTTTGGCTTCCCTTCCAGCCCAAACTATTCTAGAATTCCGTCATTCTGTGTCTGTGACACTTTAAAAATTCAGAGGAGGCTCACGAGAGCTCTGACACAGCGAGGAGATGCAAGGGTGTGCCTGCTTTATCCCTGTAATTTGGGGAAGCTGCTCCTGTCCTGCTCCAGTGCATTTCCTGCTCCCTCTGTGGTCAGAGTTGAATCAGCGAAATGATGCAAAAGTAAAATAAATTAACACCTGGTCGTGTGAGAGAGTGGATGCTGCTCTATCCGTGCAGGGAAAACAAGGTGGAATTGCCCCATTTTGGGTGGAATCTTTGGATCAATCCACTTTTCAAGCCAAGAAGTAGGATTAGAATCCTTGCAGTAACTCTCTGAGTGAAGTACCTGTTTTAACTGATGATGCATTTCTTTTTTCCCCGTCCCCAGTGTGTACTGGCCTCTGTTTGTGTTGATATTTTACTTCATCTGCCCCATTCCCCACTTCATTGCCAAGAGGGTCAGTGATGACAGTGATGCAGCCAGCAGTGCCTGCAGGGAGCTGGCCTATTTCTTCACCACAGGAATTGTTGTCTCTGCCTTTGGATTTCCTATCATCCTTGCACGGGTGGAAGCAGTAAGTCCTTGCTAATTTTTATTCTCAGACACCACTTGCTGGATATCATCTCTAAGTGCTCTGCAAATCCTGCTTTCATTTCATTATTGTGCTGTCTCCAGGTGAAAATAATCCACTGAAATTTTCCTTTTTGACCTGAACAAAGGACTCCCATGACTGAAAAGTTTTTAGCTGTTTTTTTTTTTCCTCCGAGCCTTGTTTTGGTCCAACACAAGATAATAACTCCTCCTCCACCTCATGCTTCTCTGTCTCATGACCCTTTGCACCGCTTCTTGCTCCAGCTTCCTTGTTTTTATCTCGGAATGTCTGCTTTCTCCATTTAGAATGCTGCAAACGTGGGGAATGGAGAGTGTTAGGAGTTAAAAGATAAAAGGCCAAGCTTCCAGAGCTGCCCTTGTGACTTTCAAGGCATTTCCCAAGCTTTGGCCCCTCAAAGCCTGAGGAAACTCTGCCTAAGTTCTTTCCTCTCTGAACTGCTCTGCAGTGGTGAGATTTTGGTCACATTTGTTTGAAAGGCAAAGAATTCCCCCTGCCCCACGTCCCAACCACCCAGTGACCTTTTCATGTGTCCTGTTGGTTTTCCCCTTCACTTTCAGTCCTTTAAAAACTTTTGTACTTGCTCTAAATTTATTCGTAATGCCCAATTTTTATTTTGGACTTGTTGCAGCAGCAGAACGACCACGAGAGGGAACTCTCATTCACGTATTTTAAGAGTAAATGTTGCTTATTTGAGTTAATTTAGTTGTGCAGCTCATTAAAAAAAAGCTGTTTACTTTTAAATCCACACTTTCCGTGCCTGGTATTCATGTAAAAGGAGATATTTTTATTTTGTTGCATGGCAGTGAAAGGAGAGCACTAATTTCACCAGATTTCTCTCTGATTTAGGTGTGTTTTAATGATTTGTAAGGCAAGTCATTATTTTCTTCTAAATCCTAGCAGTAGCTTGGCTGAAGTGTTTATTAGTGATATGAGTGGCTGCTAATTGAATAATTAGTCACACAAATTGAATTATTCATTGTTTGTCTTTTCTGCTTTTAGCATCTTTCTGTAGTATTCTGTTTTTTTAGTATTTTAGTTGATCTCATGCCTAGAAATAACTGCCCTGAGCGTCTCTTCCAAGAACTGCTTTGATTGTTCCATTTCTTGCATTTCAGATCAAATGGGGAGCCTGTGGCCTGGTGCTGGCTGGCAATGCAGTCATTTTCCTTACTATTTTAGGCTTTTTCCTTGTGTTTGGCAGAGGAGATGACTTTAGCTGGGAGCAGTGGTAGGAGCTCGCTGTGGTGCTGGTAATATTGAATATTTTACAGCCTTTCTGCCCTGCTCTGTGTGTATGTACAGATATTGTAACGTGTGTGGTGCACATCCACGTGGCTTTACATTATCACTTCATAACTTGCTTTTAAAATGCACTTCAGCCAAAGGGACAGTGCTGACAGTTGGCTTAAAGTAGTCACCCAAATCTGGAATTATTATGAATTTGTCCTTGAAGAAGTTTACAGAATATAGGCAGTTTTACCCTTTTTTCACTGTATTTGCATTAATTTTTGGTTTAATTGCAGTGTCATTGATCCATTGGTCACTATTCCCGTTGGGTTTTTAACCATATAATCAAAGTAGAACAATACAAAGATGATCCTGATTGGTATTGTTCAACTTGATCAGTCTTTCTGCTTTAATTAGGATGAGTTAGTATTTCCTTTACATCTCATTCATTGTAATTTGAGTGGTTTCCCTTAATGACATGAAGGCAAACATAAATTATGTCAACTCTTACTCCCTAATGAAAGCAAAAGAAAATAACCCAGGTTAAAAATCCTTCCACTTATGTTTATTTAAAGATAATTTTCTCCCTGCAAAGTTACTCTCTGTGCCTGTTCAGTTTAAAAATTGTGGATTTATTTGGGGAATAATATATTTTAATGCATCTTAAAGCTGACATGACTTCTGTGAAGGTTCACAAGAGGAGAAGCTACCCTCAGGACACTTAAAATCACAATTTAGTGTTCAACTCTATATTTTTGTGGGTGTAAAATGCCTGAATTGCAAAGAATTGAGTGTTCTGGGTAGGATTTCTTAATCTCCTCCTTGCTTTTAAAACACACTTCTTCAACTCCAATTTTTTTGTCTGTAAGAAGGTTGTTATTACATTAAAACACTATATTTTTAAATAGCATTATCCTAGTAAACATTCACATAATCACACTTAAGAAAATACATTTTATTACTTTAGTTGTGTAAGAGTAGAGTGAAGGCTCAGTAATTAATTACATGAGCACTGAAATGGGGACAGAAATCATTCTGTGGTCCCCAGTCACAGAATATGGCTTGAGCAGGAATGGAAAATTGAGTTTCAGGAAGGTTAATTCCATGTTTTCAATGGGAATTTCAGCTGTGTGAGAGGGAGCAGCTGAGTAGCTGTGTTTTATATTGAAACTTTCCAGGCTGTCTCCTGATAAAAGAGGAATTAACATTAAAGGACAGTTTTTTCAGGATGTTAATGCTCCACCCAAGACATAGCAGGATTAACCTGTAAAGATCCTGGGAATAACAAGTTATCTTAGTGTCTTCTTCCTGCTTTTGATGAAATCTGTTGCATCCTGCTCCTGGGGAAAGTATTTGTTTTAATGATAAACCAAATTTTTCAGATTAAACATCATTTCCATGTTTAAATCCTGCTTTGATTTTAAAGAAGTTGCCTTTTTTCCCTATACAGTGGCATTTTTCACTCGATTAATGAAGTAAAACAGTGAAATAAAACCCAGTCAGTGCCTGATGATAAATTCCTAATGCCATTACCAACAGTTCTGTTTAATTCCTGTTGGATCGGGGTTGGATTCTGGAATGCTTTTACTCCATTTATGTACCAAAGGCTGCAATAGAAATCTACAAAAGTACTCAATTACTGGTGGAGTTCTGGGGAGGAAAACCAGCTGAGATTTAATTTTTCCTTCAAATGAATCGTGATTTGTGGGCTCTGTGGCAGTGGGGCTGGGACAGTGAACAAGGACAATCT
The DNA here is from genome assembly GCA_013397775.1 of Eulacestoma nigropectus. Taxonomy (NCBI): domain Eukaryota; kingdom Metazoa; phylum Chordata; class Aves; order Passeriformes; genus Eulacestoma; species Eulacestoma nigropectus. The sequence continues at coordinate 63,521 of VZTE01003363.1, forward strand.
AAAGTGACCAGGAGGACCAGAAAGTGCTCTTTTAAATTGCTTTTTGCCAAATTCTTCCATTGTACTGTGTCCCCTTTGGGCTGTGGTTGGTGGGTACCTCGTGGGTGTTGAGTGGAGAAGGTCAATGCTTTTATTATTACTATTGTTTTTCTTTGGAAGCAGCTACGTGCACTAATCCCTAATGTGAACTTCATGCAGTTTTCACATGGACTTTACATTTAATGTTTAAAATTGTGTTGAACAGTGTTGAAATCATGGAGACCTCCCTTGACCTCTGTAAAAGTAAATTTGCTTTGTTAGCAAATATGGTAAAAAATAATATTTCAGTGGGGTTTTTCTCCAGAGCTTCCTTCCCACAGAGCTCTGGTGGTCTGTACTGGGAATTCTGTCCCATCCCTCCAGTAGCAGTTTACTGTGGTTTCTCTGAAATGGTTTTCCTATGCGGAAGTGAATACTGTGTATCCAAAGTGCCTTAATTTCCACACAACGCTGATTTTTGTGGATGCACCTCCATGGCAGTATCACTGTGTGTTCCATAATCAGCTGGAAATCTGTGGCTGCATTTTCCAAAGCTTCCTTGTCAACTGATCCTGTTTCCTGTAATTGGGAATGCAGTGCAGCTTTTGTACCTTTTATAAACACTGTTTTTATCTTCTGTGATTGCCGTATCCTTGAGGTCATGAAGTATGAAAACATGGACATCCAAATATATTCTACTTTTCATTCCAAGTTGCCTACTAAAACTGACTTTTGGAATTGTCTAATAAACATATCTGATGCTTAAATATGTGTCTGTCTTAAATTTCAAGAGGTGACAAGAGACTGGCATGAGGGGGAAGGTAAAACATGTCCAGTGCTGCTTTCCTGATGGTAGAATGGAAAATTCCAGGAGCTGTGGAAGTGGAATTACTGTAGAATGCGTTGTAAAGGTAAAGGATCATCACTTATCTTTTGTGTACATGGTGAAGCTGGGAGCTTTTTAAAAGCATTCCATAAAAAAGATGGGATGTAAGGTAGTGCTTGAGCTCTTCCCTTGCTTCCAAGGAGTCTGGAGTCCCTTGCTCTGTTGGCAGGGCAGGGATGCAGCGGGCATCAGAGCTCTCCTCCTTTTCCAGGTCACTTCTACTGGTATTAAGGTGGTGAAAACATTAAAGTGGGGGATTCTGATCTCCCCAGAGCTTGGGAGAATGGAGTTATTGAATCCATTTCTGAAAGCCCCCACCATGAGGAGGAGTTTGTGGTGTCTGGAATAGCTGGAGCTTTCTGCTCACAGCAGTGCCTTGAGTAACAAGGCTTTGGAGAAGGTCAGTGTGTTTGGGTCAGAGAGCTGCTGGCTTTGCACAAGGGATGTTTGGGAATGCTGTTCACCTTTGGCAGAGTCACTTCAGCTCTAGGCTTGGTCCTGAGCTCCCTTCTTTAACCTGCTGCTGGATTTGGGAGTATTGGCTGCGTGGGGTAACTTTTATTTCCTGTTCCTCCCACCCTTGTTCTTGTCCAGCTGTTTTTATTCATTTATTCCCTGTCACATACACTTAGCTGGGTTAAAAAAACAGCACAGGGGGTGCTGGTCAGAGTCTGGCACTGGTTTTTGTGGGTTCTTCAATCCTCTAAGAAGTTGGTAACCTTCCTGAGCAGTTGTTATGACCTTGGGTAACTTCCTAAAACCTCTAAACAGCCTTTAATCCCATAAAATGAATGTAAGCTCATTAACAGCAGGGTGATACCCAAACAAACTGTCCTGGAAAGACATTTCAAATTGTGGTGTTAAACTGAAAATGATGGAAAGCTCTAAAATGAGCTTTATAACCCTGATCTCAGTTCTTAACACAGCAGGACTTTTCAGAGCCTCCATCATTTGCTCTGCAGGGATTGTTTCTGGGCTCTGATAAAGGATGGACAGACTCTTTCATTAAGCTGGCTGCTCACCAGGTACTAATGAGCCATTGACTTGTTGAAGTGGCCCCTGCAAGCACATGACCAGTTTGTACTGGAGGGCTTTCCAGGGAAAATCTCCTGAGAAAATGGGTAAGGTAGCATCGGCTGCTGAATTGTGATCAAATCTTAAAGATCAGCTGGAGACATTTTCTCCAAAGGCCTGTCCTGTATTTATCTTGTTATATTGGTTTTCTTTTGCCCTTTATTTTGAGGTTTGTTTCAGCTGTTTCTGGGTTATATTAAAAATGGGCTACAGGTGTTTATTCCCTGTGACCAATACTTCACTTTTTTTAATGGAATTATTACTTCCTATGGACTAGTTCTAGATTGTAACAAATATTTTGGATATTAATCTTTCTAATGGACTGATTGTTCCCTGCTTCCTCTGCCATCCCTTGTCTGCCTGTGCAGGAGATTCCACACCTGGAGGTCCTTCTGGACATCTCTGAGGGAGATCCTGCTGGGGAGACAGCAGAGATTATAAAAAAATCCCTCTTTTCCCTCAGAAAATTCTTAGGGAATAGGTAGAAGATTATTTTCGAAGTGGGATTCAACCCATGGCTTTCTTTAATAGAGTAATTTAGATGTAGAGAACATAATAGTGCAAAATTACACATAATATTAATAATAAATACACATTCTGCATGATAATAAGCCTTCCTTTTGGGGTTTTGCATTCAGGGAAGGCTTTTGTGAAATGCTTGTAAGAGGAATTTCGAATCTGTAGTTGCAGCAGCCCAGGTGTTGGGATCTGAACCCTGATAATTTTTTAGCTCTTTGCCTGCCCACAGCCAAACTGGTGGGAATTCCCTGGTGGAAACTGCCTGTGTTATGTTGTTACATATTTTTAACTGCATGTATTTTTGGGAAATACTGAGAAAATTAATTGCTCACTGTTGTGGGGTTAAAAACACCAAACCAGAAATCATACTCAGGCTGAAGTTTTACATCATTTGAAATCCTTAAATGGAGAATAGTTCTGAGGCACAAACAGGGATGTTGGTGTTTCTGGTGGGTCCAGGAGGTCATTTCTGGTTATCAACACCTTTGAATTTTGATTTATCACTGGCCTGGAGCTTCATTTTCCAATACACTGTGCTGCTTTCCTTTTCTTGGTCAGGGTGAGTAAATGGCAGATGCTGCTTGGATGTTTTTATTTGCTTGAGGGTTTGGGGACAAGTTAAAGGGTATTTAAAGTGCCTTTGAAAGCAATGCTTGGAATAAGAGGATTGAGGGTGACATTTGTATGTTTTGCTTACCCTTTGTTGGGACTGTTTGATCTGAGGTTGTGATTTTGCTGCTCTGGTATTCCCCAGTATAACAGGAGCCTTTGTTCCCAGTTTTCCATCTTTAAAGGGGAAAAAACCCCTTTACACCACTCACAAACAAAAGCTGCAATAGTTGTCGCTTTCTGGCTGCTGATCAAGTTCTCCCTTGGGAAGCTGGTGGGAATTTGGGGTCAAGGAGGGATGAAAGCCTAATCCAGCTGGGTGGTGACCCCTTTAATCTGAGTGGGAGTCACTGTCCCTTGTCTGAGAGGCTGGGATTTCTGGCTGTGCCTCACAGGAATGGGGGGTTGGATGCACAGATCCCTGTTTTAAACACAGGGAGAGGATTTACCAGCTTGTCCTTGTTTCTAGGAACACAATTTAGTGTCACCCTGTGTGGCCAGGTTTGTATCACCAAATAAATGATTGCATGGAGACATTCAGATGTTTTAAACAACTCCAGCATGATAAAACCATTTCCCTTATAAAAAGTCTCAAAAGAAAACTCTGCTCTGTTGAATTTTAACAGATTAAGAGATGCAGAATATTTCTCCTGCGTACAGAAATAAATTTTATCTTTTAAATCAAGTTATACAAAGGAATATAACTCATCCAGTCCAGAGCATGCTGTCTCTCCTTCCCATTCCTTTAAAGATTGCATTCCTAACAAATACTTTGCTGCTTCATTAAAATCTACAGCAGAAAATAAATCAGTTTCCATGGATCTCTTAATAGCCAGCCAGTCATTAGAAACAATTTCAAAATGCCCAGCCTTTGTCTGGGAGTCTCAGAAGTGAGGAATGTGGGAAGTTAATTAGGATTCAGCCAATATCCTCTATTAGGATTGGGATTATTCACCTGCCTTTGGGCACCTCACAGGTACCTCTGTCCCTCTCCTGTGGTACAGAGGTTGTTCCCCAGCATTGATTTGTTCTCCTCATCCCCTTTGATCCTTTTAGCCCCTCCAGGGAAGCACAGAAGGTCCCAGGTCCAAGCATTGAGCTCTGCCCTGACTCCAGCCCTAACCTGAAACTCTTGGGATTGCCCTTGGAGCCCTCCCTGCTCCACTGTGCCTGGAGCTGCTTCCATTAAAAACTAGCCCAGAGCAACTGGCTGGCACTTCCCAGGTCCTCTGGAGGTTTGAAATTCCCCCAGTCAGTCATTCCAGCCATCCTGGCCTCCCTGCCCCGATGGGCTGAGCTGTTGGCAGCTCCAGGTGTCAGGAGGAGCTGAGCCAAGGCAAACCCTGCATCCAGAACACCTCACAAACACTGATTTATGGACAGGGGTAGTGAGCTGGAAAAGGGGCAGGCAAGGGGCAATGTGGGGAGAACTCTGTCCTGAAATACTCGTTAGTTCTGGCTGGGAATTGAGGACTCTGACTCCCAGGTTCTAATAGCTTAAAACTGGTGAGAGGTGAAACTACCCCATGCTCTTCTGTAGGGACTGACTGGAAACCCTTCTGAGATGAGAATTTGCTCAACCAGAGAGAGTTCGGGCAGTTCGAGTTCCTCCTTTTGGGTGCTCTTGTCTCCATTGTCTTGCCCTCATTTGCCTTTTGGTGTCTTTGCTGGTAACATCAGGATTTGTTGTATCATTGAATCCCAGGTTTGGGTTGGAAGAGAGCTTAAAATCCATCCCATTCCACCCCTGCCATGGACAGGGGCCTTTCACTATCCCAGGTTTCTCCAAGCCCCATCCAGCCTGGGCTTGGACACTTCCAGGGATGGGGCAGCCACAACCTATAGCAACATAAAAAAAACCCCCCACACTTATTTACCTGGTTTAATCATAAATTTGAGGTACAGCACTGCCAAACTTCTAAAATGTGTTGTCTCGTCCAAGGGGGATGCTTGGCCTGGAATTTGGGAGCTGCACAACAGCTCCTGTTGAGGTGCTGGATACAAACTCCTCTCCCTTCTCTGTCAATGCGTGAATGAACCAGAGGGTTTGGGGGGGGAAGGACAAATTCATCCCCCAGAAATCCCAGGGAGGATTATCCAGAGCCTCACATTTTTTGATGTGGAAAGACTTAAGCACAGCAGCTGTATGGGCAGCCTGGAAAATGAGTCCTGATTTTCAGGGAAATTGGCACGTGCTCCTGAGGAATGTGCTTTTGGAGCATCCTGTATTAATCCAGGGTACAAATCCAGCATTTCTCATAAGGTCGGTGATCACCATTCCAGGATGCATCTCATTAACTCCCAGTGCAACTGGCCCAGCAGAAGCCTCTGGATTATATCCCTGATTTCCTCCTGTACAGGGAAAATGTTCAAAATTCACCATTTAACCTCCCTTAAAAGCTTAACCCCAAATCCCCTAAAAATCACCGGAAATCCTGGTGGTTTCAGTGAATTCTGCTTGAGATCCTCCTCAGATGTGGACAGGGAACGAAACATCTGAGGGAAAATAAAATTACAGTGGCTACATTAAAAAGTAAAATCTGTTTTCCTGCAGCAAATCACCTGAAAGACCAAAAAAATATCAGAATATCTTTGCTCTTGCAAGTCAATGAGTCAAATTTAACTAAATGATGGTGGTAGATTAATCACTGATTAATCAAAGCAATCAATTAATCAGTCAATCCTATATAGTCCTACAACAGTGAGTTCCTTATGCTAAAACTTTAAGGCTCTGTTAATAATTTTAAAAATAGTTTTGAAAGTTAAACTCTTCCCCTAGCTTTGATTTGGCATTTTTGGTTGGGTGTTAATGTTAGAACAATTTTTATTCAATATAAACCCCTAATCACTGTTACTAAATTTTGAAAATAAATGTGTTTGTTTTACTGTGTGAAGTTTTGAGATGGTTTCTCAAGCTTTGTGGGCTGTGAGGTATATTTAAAATGCGGACCTTTGATTTGCTGTGAAAAATGGCCCAATTAACTTAATTTTAGTCTCATCTTCTTGTTTATGCAGTGATGCTTCTGACAAGTGATGGAAGTCCCAGTGAATGACAGCACTGCTCCCTTTTCCTTTAGTGATGGGAATAATTATAACAGAAATAAAGTCAGGTTTGGGAGATAATTTCCAAATAGATCCCAAACTTTTGGATTCTTAGCAGAATTGTAAGTAAATCTAAGGGTAAAACCCATTTGCTTCCACCTGTTTGTCTGACATTGAAGTGTTTTTATTGCCCACAACTCTTCAGTTTAGTGTGAGGTGCTCCAAGTTCCTGAAATAATTGTATTTTCTGCTCTGTAATGGGCAGGTAATGAGGTAAACTCATTTTGAGGGTCAGTCAATACCTGATTTCCTGTAGCACTTTTAGTAATCTCATTAAATTAATAGCAGCTGACTTTCAAATGGCATTAATAGCTCATTCCTTAGGGCTGTCTTTTTATTTGGAGACTGAGTGTGGCAGCAGGGTTTAGGCTGGTTTGGTCCCATTTAAACCTCAAAACTCCTGACCCAAAATGAAACCTTTTGAATTTAGTGTTATTAATCAAGTTTAATAGTCAGTTTTATCTCTTATTAACCCATGTACAAAGAAAGGAGTGGTGATGTGGAGGGAAAGAGCTGATGTTTAACTGGGATGATTCAGGGCTGCTCAGATATCCTGCAGCCAGATCCAGGATGGAATAACTGCATTAAATGTGACCTTTCTGAGGGGAAAACCTGTCTGCACTGAATAATCAAATTAGATTTGTGTTTGACAGCCTTCAAGTGGAGACCTTTTGCCTCAAATACCTGATCAATAAGGGAGAGCCTTGATGTTTGGAGATGCAGAGCGTCTCTGAAAGTCCAAAAATGACATTTTAAATGGTGCAGGGCCTGGGATGTGAGTGGAGGCTGGAGTGTGTCGTGTGTTTGAATGTTCTGCTCTTGCCTGGTGTGGTACCAGCAGCTCTGGGTGCAAACAGCACAGGGTCTGTGTGTGTGGAAGGGCTGGAATTCCTGTCTGATTCCCTTGGGATCCAGATTCTGCTGTTCGGGGAGGTGCTTTTCAAAGCACCCACTGTGAGAGCTGCTCATTCCCTGCTCATTCCCTGCTCGTTCCCTGCTCGTTCCCATCGTCTCCAGCCCCAGCAGTGCCTTGGCCTCTCCCTCCTCCTGCAGGAGCACTTGGCAGGGGGTGCTGGGGCTGTCTGAGGGGACATTCCCATGTGGAATTCCTGTGGGAAAGGCACAAGCACACAGATCACCCCTCTCCATGTGCCGTGTGCTCCCAGCCTGGTCCAGAGGCACTGAAAACTGGGAGTGGCTGTCCCAGGCAGTGCTGCTCCCATTTTTCTGCCAAGTAAAGCTGCTCCCGTTTTTCTGCCAGTTTCAAAATCCAGCGTCCAAGTGCTCCCACCATCCCATAAATCTGCGGCCAGAGCATCCCTGCCAGTCCCTTTCACAGAGATTTCACTTCCCTCTTGTTGGGACTCTGTGTCCTTGACCCTTTCCCTCCTATCAGAATTCCAGGATCATTCCTTCAGCCACGCTTCCTCTGTGCCAGCACTATTGGGACACATCATTCCCGCCCCAGAAGGATCCATCTGCTTCTTGTTCTTGCCTCTTCCCATATCTTCCCTTCCCAGCCCAGTTTTTCCTGTTTTCCCACCACACACTCTATATCCCTGTATTTTTTCCCCTCATGCAATTCCTTCTCATCATTATTATCTAGGAAATAAGCAGAAAATCAACATCTCAGCAGATGGATCCAGCCATTCCACACTCCAGCTTAACAGGGATGAAAAGCTGCCACATTTTGGACACTGAAACCTGAATCTTCCAGGGATTTACCCTAAAATTAGTGCCCAAATGTGTGCTTAGGAGTAGCTAAAACCTGGACACTACGCCAGGACTTCCCCTGATGTGTAGGTGAAATAATCTGATTTTTGGGAATAATGCAGCTGAAAAGAGCCATGAAAGATGTGCAACGTTGTCTCTTATTTAGGAATTTTTTCTCCCTTTTGGGATGGTGGGTGAGGATCCTTGTGCCCATTTTTCAACTTCCCCTGCTCTAATGAAAAAATGGTGGCATTTTAAAAAATCTTTAAGGCCCCTTCCAACCCTTCCATGATTTTCATTTATTGTGGGCATGAGTAGATGGGGTTTCTACTTCATGTTGGATGAAACTCATCACTGAGATACAAACATTTAAGTAAAATCCTCTCACCATAGCCAAAAACACAAAAGTGGCCTCAATTTGGATTAAACCACTCATTTGATATTTTTTCTGTGACTATCACAAGCTGAATTTTTGACAGATTTAGAAACGTTTAAATTGATAAAAGGTCTAGAATTTCAATTTTTTTTTTTTTTAAACGAAGGCATTTATTCAAAATACCTTCTCATTTTCTGCAGCATTTCTCTCTCTGCCAGCTCTGTGCTGTGAATTCCTGGCCTCTGTGTGAGATCCCACTTGAGAAACCCAGATTGGTGCCAGGTTTTCTGAAGTGCTGCTGGAAATAGATTCCCACCACCACCCCCTTAGGGAAAAAGTCGTGGTGTTTACTTTCTCCTCCCTGAGACGGAGCCGAGTGACGCTGTCACCCTGGCAGGGAGTGTGGGGATAACAGACCAAACAATCCTTTGGAATCTAAAGTAAATCCCGTTTTTTTTTCGTGGCTGTGACGTCAGCAAAGAGCAGCTTTACATGGCCAGCAGTGTTTGGGTTGTGCCACAGGCCCATCCAGGCAGGTCTTGACTAAAATCTGATTTAAAATGATGCACATCGGGAAAAAAGAGAGCAGGAAAATCAAGTCAAGCCGTTGGAGAGGTGTCTGATGGCTCTAAGTTTCCTTCACTCTTCCCGTTATCCTCTTTATTTCCCAGCTGCTAATTCCTGTTAGAGACATGCACGGCTAAAAAGCCTTTAGGGTGGAATTGAGAACCCGGGGTGGTTTCATTTCCTCATCCGAAGAGGGCCACGTTTTGCTCTGTAAGCATTCTGGTTCTGTAGAGTGAAGGCAGAGTTGGACCAGGAAAACCTCATGGAGGACTAGAAAAGTGAAATTTGTCTTATTTAATGGAATTGTAGAGTCCTGGAATGGTTTGGCTTGGAAAGGACGTTAAAGCCCATCTCATTCTCATGGCAGGGACACCTTCCACTATTGCAGGTTGCTTCAGGAGTCCAACCTGGCTTGGAACACTTCCAGGGATGCAGGATGGATTTCCCCACACTGCAGTTTCCTTTTTATGCACATCCTTGTTCTCCCTGGCACCACGAGTCCTGTTCCCACACACAGGGCTTAGTCATTGCAAAGCCAAGCAGATCAAATATATTCTCATTTACAAGCTGAGAAGGAAAATACTCAGAAAAAGGAAATTATTTATTAGAAAACAGGTTTGTAATGTAAAATATTGGCGTGAAGTACAAAGGTGAGCAGAGCAGATTGGTTTTCTGTACCTCAGAGGCAGCATGAGCACAACCTCTGATGTAAATGTTACTATAGTAACAGTGGTTTTATTTAAAAGCCCATTAAATAGACATATCAAACCCATCCAGCCTGTCAAGATGAAAGTTAAACTGCACAGCCTGCTGCTTCAAGGACCATTTTTTTTTTTTTGCCGAACTTGTGTTTTTTGCTGCAATTTCCCCCTTGAATGCACTCAGGATCATCATCTTGCCAAATGACACTGTGGCACTTGGGAAATAAGCTGCACTAATGGTGACAGCACTAATTACCTGGGACCTCTCATGCAGCCATGTGAAGGCTTAAAAAGGGCTGAAAATTCCTTCTGGGGAAATTGCTGTAGATCATTCCCTTCTGCCTCCCTCAAAAGCTTATTCCTAACAGAGCTTAACTATAAAAAAAAAATAAAGAATATGTTGTGAAATATTATCTGTTCATCCTTCCTATTCCACTGGTTCAGCTGAACCTTCCCTTGGGATGCCAAGGGTGTTTAGTGCCACTTGGTTTTCCTCCCCTTTTTCCTTCTTCCCTCTCCATGAGCAGCTCCTGGGGCTCTGTGTCCCTCCTGGCCCAGTGTTGGGGCTGCTCCCTGGGGTGTCAGTTCTGCCTCTCAAATGGTGCTTTGATTAGAAAGTAATTACAGATTTGCATAAATGAAGAGTCATATCTTGTGAATATCAGGGTTTTATGGTTTTTGTGCTCATATTTTTCATTTTGGAAACTGCCCTGTGCTTCCTGTGGTGTAAACTCCTCGTGTTCTCTGCCTGAAAGGTGAATAGTTTGGACAATGGCTTGGAGTGACAGGAAAAGGGGGAATGGCTTCACGTTGAAAGAAAGTAGGTTTGGATTGGATATTGGGAAGGAATTCCTGGCTGGGAGGGGGGGGAGGCCCTGGCACAGGGTGCCCAGAGCAGCTGTGGCTGCCCCTGGATCCCTGGCAGTGCCCAAGGCCAGGTTGGATGGGGCTTGGAGCAGCCTGGGACAGTGGAAGGTGTCCCTGCCCATGGCAGGGGTGGCACTGGATGGGCTTTGAGGTCCCTTCCATCCCAAACTTCCTACATATTCTGTGATCCTTTTTAGATAATCTATATGGATGTAAAACTGGGCAGGAGGTTATTGACTGGAAAGCTGAGCAGGGAATTAGGAATTTTTATTTGTAAGAGATCAGGGAATTATTATTATCTGCTATACAGAGGCTCTGTGACTGTACCCAGCATAATTGGTGGAAGGACTTGCTTTAATGTCACATTTTAAAAATAAATAAACCCTCAAGGCTAGAGTTCTGTTCTGTGTTTCTTGCTCACACTTAGATTCAAAACATGCACGTAGGTCACTGAAATCTTCTCATGTGCTTTGCAAAACCACTTGGGGCTTGGTATTTTACGGTATTTTGCTGTTCTTCAACATGAAACTCGTTGAAAGGCTTCTGGACCCTTGTTATTTTTATAATGCTTTGAGGGAGAAAATCTGAGGTGAAATGCAGAGGCTTAGAGAAAAAACATTTCCTTGTTTGTATTTGTAATAAAAGACTCTCCAGAAGTTGTTCTAATTCCACAAACAGGGAGGCCCTGAGCAGAAGGGGTGCTGTGCTGAGGCTGGAGAACATCGTGGATCCTGGATGTCCCTATCCAAGTGAATAAAGCACGGAGACACTGAAAATCCTGGAGTCAAAATGGTGACGGCCCTGGCAAAGTAAAAACTCGGTGAGGTAATTCCGATGTGAAGGGAAACAACAGAACAGGGACGGAAATAGTTGAGCAAGAAGGTGTCAATAAACTCAGTTGTAGAGTAATAGAATCTTGGAATCACTGAAGTTGGAAAAACCCTTCAGGATTGAGTCCAAGCTGTGCCTGATTCCTACATTGTCCCCAGCCCAGAGCAATGAGTGCCACATCCAGGAATTCCTTGGGCACCTCCAGGGACGGGCACTCCAAACCTCCCTGGGCAGCCCCTGCCAAGGCCTGGCCACCCTTTCCAGGAAGAAATTCCTCCAGATGCCCACTCTGAACCTCCTGTCTTGTCCTGTCCATCGTTCCCTGACCCCCACCTGGTTCCCCGCTCCTGTCAGGGAGTTGTGCAGAGCCAGATCAGCCTTAGGAGGTCTCCAGGAAAGCTGATCTATAAAGAGAGACAGAAAGAACTGGAATTTAAGTTTACACAAAGGATGGTCGGTATGAAACAACAACGTAACACACGTCAAAGAACTCTGAAAGGAGGAATTACCTGTCTTCTGTCTTCCTCAAGCCTATGAAAAGGTAAGAGGATTAAACTCAAGGAAGATTTAGTTTAGGTATTATGGGAGGGGAAAAAAAAAACTTGATAAATAAATAAACATGCACTAGCGGAGGCTTTGGAGGGGATTTTTTTTTTTCCTGGTTCGCTGAACAGCAGTGGCACATGGGTAAGTGAAAGAAAACTCTGCCAAATGTTAGTCTCAAGATATTCTAAATAAAAGGATTTTCTAGTGGCAGCTTTTGACAGCTTTTGCTTATGCTGTGAAAGTCTGGGATACAAAAGCTTCAGTGGCTTCTTAACCTCAGACACGAGTTGTATTTAGTCATATTTCCCAAACTGCCTTGTTAGAATCTGGAAATATTTTAAAAATAGAATTTATCAATTAAGAGATGGTTATTTTAATAGGGAGCAAAATTGGCTGATGCTGCTTTGAGGAAATGGATCGTGAATTACAGAAAGTCAATAAATAAATTAAAGGCAATCATTGAGTTTGCTCATGGGAGAAGTGTTTACACCACCCAAAAGATAGTTCCAGTCTGGTTACTTGAGAAGAGCTTGCAATAGGGAAACAAAAATGTTTGTCTTCATACCTCATGAAGGTTTTGCATTTCTTTTAAAATAATATTGCTGAAAAGAAAACCATTGTATAGAACCCTCAGTTGAGCCTGGCTGGGACTTTCCAGACTCTGGTTTAGTGGTTCTACATTTTGCTGCCTTTTACAGAAGGATGAGCACAAGTGAGATTAAAGGTGCATCTTTTCTAGCAGGGCTCAGTCCTCGCTTGAAGCTTGAAATAATTTTGGGGTGTTGTTTTTTAATTGCAAGTTCCTGTTAAATACATGGTATTGCTTTGCATCTGTCAACTCCTCAAACGCTGAAGTGCAAAAGGGTCAAAAATGTGATTTAGTCCATTACTTGTGGAGTAAAAGATGATTTATATCAACTGCTCTTAAATTACAGCCAGCAGCATGGGAATTACAGCACAACCAGGTCTTGAGATATTTGAATGAATTAACCTCAGTAAGAGCTGCCAGGCCAGGCTGGATGAGCCTTGGACAACCTGGTCTAATGGAAGGTGGCAAGGGTGGAATGCGATGCGATTTAACTCTTCCGAGGTTCTTCCTGCTGTGTCTGTAGGAATTTTAGTTTCCTGCTCCCTTTGTTATCCTCCCTGCTGCTGGTCAACATCGGTGTCTTTATGCTAAAGAGGAGATTCTGATCTAACGTGGGGAGCAGAGCCCGACCCACCCCGGCTGCCTCCTCCTGTCAGGGAGTTGTGCAGAGCCACAAGGTCCCGGCTGAGCTCTCCCAGCTCCCTCAGCCGCTCCTGGGGCTCCAGCCCCTTCCCAGCTCCTTCCCCGCTATCCCGTGTGAGGGTCCCGCTGCTCCGGCCCCTTCCCCGCTATCCCGTGTGAGGGTCCCGCTGCTCC
>VZTE01003363.1:77398-207122 GCA_013397775.1 Eulacestoma nigropectus
GGGTCGGGGCTGGAGGGAGCCGGGGGAGCTGAGGGGAGCCGGGCTGGGGACGGAGGGGTCGGGGCTGGAGGGAGCTGAGGGGAGCCAGGCTGAAAGCTCCCGTCCGGGGCTCGCCATCGGAGCAACACCGTGGCAGCGTCGCTTCAAGCCGCCGTCCCTTCAAGTCGAGACCTCGAGAGCGAAGAGAAGCAGGTTGGTGAATTTACTTTTTGTCCCCGCTTTTTTCCCCTCTAATTTGCTGAAACATCCCCCTGAGCACAGCCCGCAGCCGGTTCCTCATCCCGCTGGCAGATCCAGGCGATTTTAGTGTACCCGAATCAGCCCTTTCCCTCATATTCCCTGAGATTCAGTGTCGGAAGGAAAAGAAAAATAAATCTCAGTGAATGTGGGGTGTGCGTCTCTGATGCTGCGGGAGCCGTGATAGAAGAGCGCTTTGGAAAGTTAACGAGTGGTACAGCATTTATAAATAGTTTATAATGAACACACTGAGAGCTCTTGACTTCCAAGCGTGCCTATAACGTGGATATAACCTTTAAGTGCCAAGGAATCCCAGGAGCTCTGCACGTCAGGAAAGACAGATCCACAGCGTGAATGAGGAGTGGTTTCACTACAAACAGGAGAAATTCCACGATGTGGAGAAACTCTGAAGAGTTCGGGACGTTTTGCTGTCGAGTCTTAGGGGAGAGGCTCCACCAGCAGGTTTAGAGCTGGGTTTGTAGCTGTGCTTCTGCCCAGCTTGGGTTGCCTTTATTAAAGCTTTAATATTAGAAAGCAAAATTATTCGGCGTGGGTCATACTCATTTCTATTTTGTGTGTACCACTTACTCAGAACCCTTTACTAAGAATGATTGCTGATATACTCAATGGCAAACGTATGCAATGAAATTCCATACTCAGGAGGGTCTTGGCCAAACCAACAGGACTGGAAAGCCCTTGGCACCCTTAAAGGACAGGTCAGATGCTGTGCATGGACATTATTACTAAAATTTTTTTTTGCTTTCTAGAGATTTTTAATATTTAAAACCAACTGTAGTGCAGTGCTTGCAAAAGTCAGGGATGGTTTATATGGTTTTCCATGCCCAGTGCAGGTATTTGTGGGTCCTGCTCATTTCAGGTTGTGCTGAACATGTTTTTCATGCTGATAAGCCAGGGGATTTTATGGTTTCTCACCTGCCCTGTAAATAAAAATGGTCTTATTTCGTTCCTCTCCTCCTTGCCTGTCATATCTGTTGTGTTTTGGTTTCAGTCCCAACTCTGCTTGCTGAGCTATTCTGTGATTCTGTGGTTGGTATGGAGAGGAATATAGTATTTACATAAGAAATCAGAAAATTTCTTGTACACAGCAGCAGCAAAGGCAGTGGTTCCAGAATAATTTAAGATGTATTTGTTAAAAAGGACTCCAGTTCCTTCCTTTTGTATGAACACTTCCCCAGCCATAAATAAACCAGTTTGTCCTGGCTGTGTTAATTTATTCTCTCCAGGAGAGAGCTTACAAGTTTTAATAATTCTCTTTATTGAACTTCCTGTTCCCTGTAACTGTTCTTATAAAACTTGTATTCTTTCTTCCACTGGAGTTAGGAATTCTGGCAAGTTCACTGTTCTCCATGGAAAAGATTTTGGGGACTCCTGTCTGCTCCAGTAGTGCATTTATCCTGCCCTGGGATTTATCTGTAAATATCTCTTTTTACCCAATTCTCCTGTAAAGTTTACACAAGGAAGACTGAACTTTGAACAGAAAAGGGGCTAATTCTGGGGACATGCAGCTTACAGGGCTTTTTGGTCATGTACAGAACTGGTCTTGTTCAGGAATGTTGTTGGAGCCAGGATTGGAAAAACACCTCTGTGAAAACCAGCCTAGGTGGATGTGACAGAGGAGATTCCAAGCTGGGCTGAAATGTGGTTTGGCCTTCTGCTCCAAATATTGGGAAATTACTGCTGACATCAGAACCTCTGATTGCTCTTTATGGTCATTTTTATGGGAGAATCCTGGAATCATTAAGGTTGGAAAAGCCCTCCAAGACCATTAAGTCCAACCTTGTCCCCAGCCCAGAGCAATGAGTGCCACATCCAGGCCTTCCTTGGACACCTCCAGGGATGGGCACTCCAAACCTCCCTGGGCAGCCCCTTCCAAGGCCTGACCACCCTTCCCAGGAAGGAATTCTCCCTTAATTTTTTTCTCTTCCATCAGGAAATTAAAAAACCCTTTTCTTCGCTAAACTACATATAATTATAATTTTCCTTCAGTGTGGGATTCTGGGGCTCTCTGGTTGTTTTCTTTTCGGTGTAAATAGGTATTTCATGGGAGAAACTCTAACACCCAGGACCTGTGGATAACTTTATAAGTTTTGGAAATGGATGTCCAGTTTTCTTGGAAGTGATCTCTGCCAGTTTCCTGCTGAGAAGTGGTTGACGTATGAACAGGGAATTTTTGTTGCACCTGTAAAAGAGGAATATGGGCTGTTTCTCATTAAACCATTTAATAGCATGAATAATGTACATTTATGTCAAATAAACTCTTTTAAAAGTTTTTTTTCTTTTACTTCTGTCAGGAATTAGGGAAAATCTGAGTCACTTCAATGATAGGCTGTTGGAAATAATTCCTGCCTGTATCTTTGGGAAATGACCTGATAGCTCCATAATTCCTCTGGCCTTTCTGGCTCTCCTATTAGGAATAAACTAATGGAAGAGGAGCAGGTAAGGTGGGCCACCTACCAGCTGTGCTGAGAGCCAAATTGTCCCCTGAAACAGGGGCTGGGAAAATCTGAGATTCCCTCTTTAATTGCTGAAAATGGAGCTTAGAAAGCACCTGGTGGATGGGGAGAAAAGTGGATGGGATTGACTCATCCTGCAGAGCACAGTGCTGGAGAAATGCCTCCTGCTCCAGCTGAATTTGTGGGAGAGCAGGCAGGGAGACAAGGATCTGGAAATTGTAACTTCACCGGGCAGCTGGCTGCTGCTTCAGGTAGATATTGAATATATAAATACATTTATTTTACAGGACATGCAGCCCCAAACTGCAAGGCCAGTGCATTACATAACCTTGGCACTGCCTCTTTTGGCTCTATGGATGTTCTCAAGGAAACTGTCCTCAGAAATATTTAAGGAATGGAACACTTTGGAGGGATTCCCTAACTTGAATTTCTTGCCCTGGCATTTGCTGTCTGACTCGAGCTGTGAATTTTACTCAGCACTCAGTTCTTGACTACCACAGCAGCCAAACTCTCCTCTATGGAGCTTGAAGTATAAAAATATATTTAGATTTTAAGAGAATTTATGTCACTATTGGATGAAAATAAAAAAGAAGCAAAGCATCTGAAATGAAAGAACAATAATGAAATGTTGCTGTCAGGTTTAGTGAAGTCTTCCCATTGGAATGGGTGAGTGTTTCTGTGTACGCTGCACTTGGAAAAATTCAGGTTTTTTCTTCCTTTCTGGCCTGTTCTTCCTTTCCCAATCTAGAGAGAAGTGTCTCTCCCCATCCCAGAGTGTTGGAATTAGAGGATCTTTACGTTCCCTTCCATCCCAAACCATTCTGGGATTCCATGATTCTGCTTACAAAGGTGTGAGCATCAAATGAACTGAAGTGCACCAAAATGAAATAATAGACTGATAATGACAAGCTCTCCATTAATTTTCTGTGTGTTTTTCTGGTCAGCTCTACAGAACAAGATGCGCTGGCAAATCATCCCAACCATGTTTGTGCTGATGGGTAAGTCCTTAAAAACTATCCCAAAAAACAGTTTGGGATAACTTTTCAGATCAGGAAGCATCAGTAAAAAATATGTGGTGAGTCCAGACACACCCAAATAAATGCCCTAGACAGAAATTTGTGGGGAATTTGTTTTGTTGCCCTAAAGTGTAAGGAAAAATCCCATTTCCAGCAGAAGTGCAGTTTTTTAGCTCAGTGCAGCCAGGAGTGAGCTCTGCTCCTGGGGGATGCTGCCATTCCTGCTTCCATGGGCACACGGCTGCCAAAGGGTGCTCAGCTCACTCCAAATGCTGGATTAATAAACTGCTTTCCTAATTGGGAAATGCCTCTGACAATATTGGCATCTGCTGTGCAGGGACAGCTGGTATTTGCCTTTCTTTTTTATTTTTTTATTAAAATAGAGACTATTTAAAGATTGGTGATGATGCTTAGGGAGAAAGCAGGTCCTGTAATCCAGTGAAGTTATTTTGAAAATCGGTGTCATCTTTACAAAATATGAATCAAAAAGATGAATAAATCATTAAATTTAGGTACCTTTTTATATACCTATACACCTTTCAATATTGCTCTGCATGTACTTTTATCCACTCAGTATCAAATATTGCATTGTTGACATTCTTTTAAATACTCTTTGTGATCTAAACACACTGAGTAGCTTCAATTGGAAAACCTGGATGCTCCGGGGAGGTTTCCTGGGATTCAGAGCAGTTTGTCACCATCTGATGGCCCCGTTAGCCCAGCCACGCTGCTGCTCTGGAGACAGAAATGCAAGTCAGGACTTCCTCTGGGTCCTCTTAACTTTATTTTGTCCATTTCTGAAGAAAGGAGCTGAACACGTTTTTGGCTTTATGAGATTTAATTAAACCCTTGAGATGTTTTGTGATACATGAGGGGGAAGTTTCTGAGAAAAAGAGATGAGCTGGGGACAGTGTTGGTTCACTGTCCTGCTCCACGGCACTTGTTTGTCCCTTTTTTAATCGTGGCTTACGGCCTGAGAGTCTGTTTGCTCCACTGCCTCCTGCAGGAGGCCTAATGAAGCTGGGATTTACAGAGGCACAAACTCTGTTTGGTGGGAGAGGAGGGAAGAGCAGAACCCCGCAGGAGCCTGGCAGCACAAAATCCGTGTGGAGAGAAAGCAAAACACTCTGCAGAATAACACACTGCATCTCCTCTTTTTAACAGCTTTTTTAAAAAGCTCTCATTCCATATTTTGATATTATTTAGCTCATGCTCTGGGCTATTAATCAAACAGTGCTGGAGATATTCTGGTATTTCTTATTTTGGCTATTGCAAGGCATAGAGCATCAATTAATTTCTATTTAATGAAGTGCTTAAAATTTCTGCCCTTCCTGAGCAAAGAGCTGAATGCAAAGTGCACAAATGACCCCGTGCCTTGCTGCAAGTAGAGCTTTAATCTTTGAATTCACAGTGTTTCACAGGAAGTTATTTCCTACTCGTCCTTCTCTAAACCATTGTGAGCACAGTTTAAGCTCTGACTTATCAACAAATGTGCTCAGAGTGGTTTTATTTGGAAAGATCCAAGTCTGATGGAAAAAAATGATCATTTTCCTGCCTCTCACTTCCCAGATAATGCCCTGGGGTTGTGCAGTTGCACCCGCAGTAATATTGTCCTTTTTTATTTCAGAGTTACAGTGGGACTGTGTCTTATATTTACAATAGGATTATTTTTTTTATTGAAATGGAGCTGTTCTAAAAGAGCTGGAGGGAATCTGTTCCAGCACTGTATGGGAGGATGAGACTCATACCCAGTTTAGGATTTGTTTCAGTTCAGGATTCACTGTAGTTTTGGTTAATAAAAGCCAATTTATCCCAAAGAGGTGCTTCACCTACAATCTTGGCCTTGACCTATTTCAAGAGATTGAGAAAACAAAAGTTTGGGTGCAGTGTGGTTGGGGTAAAAGGCTGGAGTCTGTCACCTGTGACACCATTCAGAGAGGGTGATTTTAGTAATTTTGTCTTTACCTCAGGGAACAACCCCTGGAAACAACCTGATTTTTACCTAATGAATGCATTTCTCTATAACATCAACCACTCTCTTTTTATTGTTCAATACTATGAACTTTTTTCTTTTCTTTCCAATACTTTTCCCTTCATATTTGCAGACTTCCTTCAGGTGGCAGCTGCCCACTGCATGGTCCATCCAGTTCCTCCCAGGAACTTCACACTGCCCTGCGTGCTGCTAAATGAGACCTTTCTGAGCCCTTTCTCAGCTGGGAGCTGGTCTGGTCTGAGGAGAGAACTTGGAGCATCCAAAATCAAGCCTTTAATGAATGAAGAAAGTTTTCTGTGTTGCCTTTGGAGTGCCAGCAACATTGACTGTTCTTTGTACAGAGCAAGGATGCAGGCAAGGAAGCTCATTCCTTCAGAAATAAATATCTCTGCTCCTCAGCAAAGAGGTGGGTTGAGCACTCAAGGGCACAAGAAGTTAATTCTTGCAAAAACATTTAGGGTTTTTTTTGTGGTTTGGGAGGAGAGGGGTGGGTTGGATTCATAGGGATTCACTTTTATCCCAGGCAGGCAACACAGTGTGGTAAAATCCTTCCTCAGTGGGGTAAAATCCTTCCTCAGTGTAGTAAATTCCTTCCTCAGAATGTAGTGGAAGACGGAGGGAATTGTACAGCACAGTTTCAAAAAAGGAAAAAAAAGTTGGCTGTCTTTCCAGGGGAATTCTAAATAAAATATAGAGCACTGCATAAGAGGACATAAACCCACATCTTCAAAGGAGTTTAGACACTGTGAGGAATATTTTAAATGTTTTTGGTGGATATGGGCTTTAAACTCCATCAGCAGGCAGGGGAGATGGAGAGCAAATGGCATCATTTCTACGTGAATTATGATGCTTTAAATAATAAATGTACAGTAAATATCTGTGCATGGATTAAGATCTTTTTTCCAAGGTTTTTCTTCTCCTCCTGTCTCTGAGGAACATGGATTCCTGCTGCCAGGAATCTCATTGACCTCAGTGGATAGAATTTCATTTCACAAATCCCCAGTACAGCCACACTGAGGCTGTGCCACTTCCCAGGACTCAACCACCACCATCAGCTTCATTTTTCTTCACCCTGCAGCCTTGTCCCTAAATCCAGGTAAAAAATATTCCTTCTTTAATTGTGGCAGTGCAGAACCACATGGATTGTGAGCCTTGGAAGTGTTTAATGCACCCAACTCGGATTATTCATAAATATTTTCCCATTTGTGCTGCAGCCTCACCTTCATGAATATCTGTTCCTTGCCCTCTCTTTCTGAGTTCTATCCAGTTGTTTGATTTTGTTTTAATACAGCTCAGAAA
Organism: Eulacestoma nigropectus; assembly: GCA_013397775.1. Taxonomy (NCBI): domain Eukaryota; kingdom Metazoa; phylum Chordata; class Aves; order Passeriformes; genus Eulacestoma; species Eulacestoma nigropectus. The sequence goes on from VZTE01003363.1 coordinate 84,418, forward strand.
TGTGTAATCCCTTTCTTTTGTCCAGATTGGAGCTGGAACGTGGAATGTAGGATTAGAGGCAAGCTGGACCTGTTAGTTTGTAACCTGCAGCTTTTGAAGCTGGACCTGAGAGATGACCTGAAGGTTAATCTTTTGTACTCTGAGTAAGTCTGGAAATCTGAAAGCGTTTTCTAAACCAGCAGCATTTCAGCTTCCAGCATGGTGGGAGCTTTAGCTTTGCAGATTTGACTTTGTCCTGTCTAAAAGTAATCCTGGACAATATGGAAGGTTTGTGGTTTTTTGAATGCAAATGGTTGGAATGGAGAGTCCCCCTTCTCTGTCCTTCCCATGTTTCTCAAAATATTTTAATGAAATCAGCATCGACTTCTTGAAGTATCTTTGTTGTTAGAATTTCTTAATTTTAAAGTCTTGGTTCTGCTTTTTATTTGCTTTTGACCATAATGTTGTCTCTCTTGAAGTAACTGTGGTACTTAAAACGTGTAATACTGTGTTAAATGCTGCTCTCACCTCATTGTCACTGTGGTGAATATTCCCTGGAATGCTGAGAGATGGAATCATCCTGGCTGTAGGGTGGGCAGGTCTTGTGTACCTTGGTTAGCAAAAGGTCTGATTCCATGAAGCCACCCTGTTTTTTTCTGAATTGATTTCTGATTTTCTGATAGATTTGAAGGATTGGTGTAAACACCCAGACTTCATTTCCTTGGCAAACAGGATAAACTGAAAGAGTTGAATTGGCTGAATTTGTAGGGGAGGGCTTCCTAAACAGCCAGAAATCATTTGGCACAAATCTTCCCTGTAGTCAGGGTAGAAACCAAGCGTATTATTTAGGAACAAATATGGTTGTTTAGCTGACATAATATTTTAATCCCATTTTGGTGAAGTGGGTTCCCATTTCCAGTGCTCCTCATGACTTTGATTCCCGAAATATCATTCCAGGGGTGTTTGTGGGGGAAGCAGCTCTGGCTTTGCTCTGCTCCATCCAGGCTCAGCTGCAATAGGAAAAGCTTTGCCAGTGATCCCAGCGCAGTAATCTCTATATTGAATTTTTTGGGGATGCCAGCAGATTGGAGCCCCAGCTGGGGTGAAGAGGTTCTTTGTGTTAGGAAGGGAATTCAGTGAGTGCCATGCAATTTAGGAGAGCAGGCCCTGTGGACTCACCAGAGTCCTTGTGGCATTTCTCTCTTTGCTGCAAAGATGAGATCTAAAACAATCCCTGACACTGGAGAACTCTTTTCCCTCCCCAGATTCCATATTAATATTTTCTTTTTAGGGTCCCTGTGTTCTGGGGGAAGAGCAAGCACAAGCATTTCAGACTTTGGGAAGGTGACAGCTTTCCCTGTTGGCTCTCTGATACCTTAACATTTTATTTCCGAGCCAAAATACCTTGAAAACATTCCCAGTTTTAAAAATATGCATTCCTGGCATGTGTTTCTCCCTGGGAGTCTGCAGATCCAGCCAGGATTCTCACATACAGGGCAATGCACAAAAATAATGACACAGAGGAATCTACAAAAGAAAACCTTGGGTCTCTCACAGCTTTTATTTTTTTCAGCATTAGAGAAGTTTCCTCTTAATTAGCACATCCACAGTTTTCCTGCTTGGAAATGATACCAGGAATGGGAATGTTTTGTTCTGCCCATGGCAGTGCTGTGTGAGAGGCTCAAGGGAGGGAGATGAGGGGGCTTTGGGAGAGAAAAGGTTATTCCAAAGCTTCATTAGGCAAGTTGGGTTAATTGTCCACCAAATATCTTCCCAGCTGTATGATTCCAGGAATGCTGTAAAGCCCATGGTTAATTCCATGAGCTGGAATCTTTAGCCTTAGGATCCCCTTGGTGAGTGCTTCCAGTTCAATTTTGAGCACTGGTTATCATTTGCCCTTTGAGCTCACGAGGCTGCACTCATATTTTGACTTATTTGAAGTACCTGTGAGGCTCTCCTCCAGTTCTGGGACTAAACTCCCGTGTTTTTTAAGGATAAATCATGCAATTTGCCTCAAGTGCATCAGTTGTACATTGAGCCTCTTCAGCCAGGGAAAATCAACTTTAATTCCTTAGAGATTCATGAGCTCAGCAGCCCTCAGATCTGCTGCAGTTTGATGGGGCAGCTTCTTCAAATAAATAATTTTCTGGAGCTACCATCTATCAAAAACACTGGAAAATATTTATGGAAAATCCGGGAAGCCCCAGACAGCTTTGCTCCATCCATTCCTAATAAAGGGAGTGCTTGGAAAGGATATAGGAATGATGACAGCAGAGTTACAATGGTGACCCTATTTCAGAACCACCTGGTTGGGATGGACCTTTCCAGAAAATTCGTGTAATTCTTCCTAAAATAAGTTTTACTTTTTCTTTTCAATTGCAAGAACAGGATTGAAATTCAGCCAGGACATTTTGCAGCATCTAATTGAAAGTCTCCAAGTTCCCCTTGGGGCCACAGATGAATTTAGCAGGAGAAGCCTCACCTTCTGAAGAGTGTTGAATATAAATATAAAACATTTAGGACTACCTAAATGTTTTTTTCTGAGGTTTTCCAAGGTGTTGGCTAAAAGAACTCTCTGTGACAGGGTTTGGAGTGGAGGAACCACTGACCTCTCCTCAGCTTGTGAGGGTTAATAAGGTCAGAAGAGGAGCTCTTTAGCATTTTTCTCTCTTTACACTGATTTTTTTTGGCGCAAACAATTTCATTTTGATGGTTAAAAATTGAAATAATTATTAGGAATGATGAGGGGCTGGTGTGCTGGTAACCACTTTCCAGTTAGATCAGATCAAAGACATGGTTGGAAGAAAAAACTACATTTTTTATGGATTGATTGTGGCTTTTGGAGACCACTAAAATCTGTGAGCAACAGGAGAAGGCAGGGAAGCTTCAAAGAAAATTCTGCGAAGTCTTTGAAAGGAAATACAGGAGAAAACAGTGGAGCCACATCTAGAAAAACAAAATTATTCCAAGTAACTGAAAAGCTCTGTGTCTGCCAGATCCCATCAGCATAATTCCTGTGTCCTGAAGTCTGGGAGTCCTGGTAAGAATTATTTTAGGAATGTCAGGATTGACTGTCTGGAGCATTAATAAATGTAAACCGTACCCTGATATGGACCTGCTTGGGGTTGTTCCTGCAGAGCACGGGGCTGGGGGGGCAGTGCTGCTGAAATTCCATGATTTGCCAGCCTCAGAGTATCCCAACCCCAAGGTGGATGCACAAAGCTCAGTGAGGGATGAGGGGAGTGGGGCTGGGATGATCCAGGAGTGGTTTCCCTGCAGTCCCAGGCTGTGCTTTGCATGAGCCCTTCCCATCCTCCATAAATCCTCCGTTTCTGACCTTTTCCTCTCTAAGTAGGGCAGGATATGGAAATGGAACTGGTGAATCATGCCCAGTTCCCTGTGCTCTGCACTCAGATAAATGGACCAGATAACAAATGGACTAAACCCAAAAAATAAAGCACCAGATCTTGTCCTTCCCTCCCCTCCAGTGCAGAGATCTCTGCCCGCCCTGAATCCGAGTGTTCCAATGAGTCATGCCAGCTATAAAACCACTTGAAAAATGTACAGAAAGGCTCTTATTCTATGAATTTCCATTTCTTTCTCTGAATTAGTAAAACAAAACCCTTACTGGACAGAAATAATTCCAAAATCATTTCAGAACAATTCAAAACAGGAGGTTTTTTTTTTTTTTCGGTAAGGATGAAAAGTCAAAAGCAGGAAAGAATCTGAGGTGATTGAACTGTCAGGATTTGTCTTGGCTTTGCTGCTGTGAGAAATTTGGCCATAAATTATTTGCACTATTATATTCCCAATCTTAGGGAGGCCTTTGTCACTGGATACCTGCAGAACTCCATCAATGTGGAGCTCTGGAAGAGCCTGAAAAGTAGAGATGAGAATGAAGAATCCTTTGGGAACTGCTGGTTCCAAAGATTTAGATGGGATATTGGGAAGGAATTCCTGGTTGGGAGGGGGGGGAAGCCCTGGCACAGGGTGCCCAGAGAAGCTGAGGCTGCCCCTGGATCCCTGGAAGTGTCCAAGGATGGAGCTCGGAGCAGCCTGGGATGGTGGGAAATGTCCCTGTCCATGGCTGAGGATTGGAATGGGATGAGATTTCAGATCCCTTCCAACCCAACCCATTCCATGATTATAATGTTCCCTGTAATGCTTAATTGTAGCAGGACCTGGAAGGAACATTCAATTGTCTTGGTATTATTGCAGTGCCTCAGGAATGGGCATTAGAAATTCATCTCTTTTGAGATGGCAGGGAGCTGCCATGGGAAGGTAAAACAGCATTGTGTGCCTAAAAAAGACCTGGGAATACTTTAATGGAATTGTGTTCATTACTTGGAAACCATTTAAAAATGGAGAAGCAGTGAAGTTAAAGCAACTGGTTACAATCATTACTTTTTTTCATCAATGAATTTTATTTTTCGATCAATAACCCCTATCCAGATGGACAAACCTATTGAGATGGAGAAGAAAATACTTTTACTCTATTATTTCCTGGTTTGTTCTCTCCCCCTGTAGGTCAGAGCTGTCCCCGGGAGCTGCATCCACAAGCTCTCTGCAGGGCACAGTGAGGGTGGCTCGGTGTGACTGCAGGGAGCAGGACACCTGCGAGTGCCTGGTGGCCTCCCCGAGCCTCAACCACACCTACCTCATGTGGCTGGAGATGGTGGCTGCTGGCACAGCCCTGGGGTCCCCTCCCATGTCACTGCAGCCCACGGACGTAGGTAAGCAGGACTCAACCCTGTGTCCATGGAAAACAGCAGCAGGATGGCTCTCCTGGGAAAGGGGGCACAGACAGGACAGGGAAAGCTCCCTAATCCCTGTCTGGGCTCCAGTGCAAACCACACTGAGCAGGGCCCAGGCGGCCAAGAAATTTGTTATTTCGAATTTTTGCTTCTCTGATCAGGACCTCTCTGTGCCCAGGACTGGGCCAGTGGTGGAGCTTCTCTGGCCATGTTGCTGAGGACTTAAATTACGTTCAAAAAGCTGTTCCAAAAGTTGCTTAGCAAATAATCCCACCCATTTTCCCAAGCAGCTCTCTGATCCTGATGGTTGTTTCCTCACCCGTGCAACGCCAGCTTTTCCCAAGCTGGGAAACATTCCTCTGTGTTTAATCAAGCTCAAACTCTCCTGACATGATGAATTTGATATGTGTTGCTATCCAACATGCCCAGTTATCGCAGATTTGGGCAGATTTCATAAAGGCAGGAGCTGTCAGCTGCAGGGAAAAAAATTACAGTTTTATGAACATCTTATTAACTTAAAAACGTAGGAATTTTATGAACTTCCTCCTAACTGATGCTCTCTGCAGACAGAACCAGTTAAAAGTCTCTGGGTGGGCTTGTTTGGAAGCTGAGAGGTGGCATTTCTCATCCTGCTGGTTTGAGATGATGCTACAGGAAGAAATTAAAAATTCAGACTGAAGTCTGCCAGTATTTAAAAATGACATAATGAGTTAGCTCTGCTTAGTGAAGTATGTTTTAAAAATGCATAATATTAATATACGTTCTGCCAAGATTTAGCTCAATTAAGAGTATTTTGAATGTAAAACTCTGCGTGCTTGTGTCATGTGGATTTTATTTGCTTATAGTGGAGCAGGTGGCATCACAACCATCGTTATCTGTGGGATCTGATTCGGGGAAGTGTGATGGAAAAGCCACTGACTTTTGTTTGCCTCCTCCCCAATCACTCCCTGCTGGGCTTCATTAAGTTAATTGCTTTGAGATGGTCTAGAAGTAGAAATTAAATAAAATCTGACTTGGTGTGGTGGATTTACTCTGAAAATAATAAGAGATTTTTGGTATAACTGAGTGATATTCCAGTAATACACTTAAATGGGACACTTGGAGAGCTGGACACCCAGTGCAGATGGAATTTGAAGGGAACATTTGCCCAGTGCCCAAGATTTTTGGGAATGTTTTCCCTTCAGCTTTTGCATGTGGTGTTCACCCTGCTGAGGTTTGGAAGGGGATTTTACTCTTCCATGGGAGAACCTTGGCTGTGAATGAGGACAAGGTCAGCCAAGGTCTCAGTAACAGGTAAGAGTACAGCCTTGATTCCTTGTCATTGTCCAAGGAATGTAATCCTAAGGATTGCCCATCCATTCCCCACTCCGGAGTTCCCTTCATCCTGATGGGAACATCCAAACTCTCCATTTTTACTTTGCCCTAATGCAGCTCTCCTGGAGACCTCCTTTGAGAGCCATAGTCCCTGTGGAAAGATGGGAATATTTAGGAAATCCCTGTGTACAATCATTTTAAGGAGCAAATTGATTTTCTCAGCATTCCCATCCCTCTCTTCCTCATTCCCTCTTTTCGGCAAGGCAGGTAAGTCAGGGAAGAGTTGTGGCCTAAGGGAAGAAATTCCTGCAGATTGAAGGGAAATGAGAGGCCAAACAGCATTTCTTGGTGACTGTAACAGTTCCAGGGTGACTTTTCCAGGGATATTACACAACATCACTGCCATGCAGTAGAGCACCTCTTGAAAACTGAGTTTAAGAGAACTGAGTTCAATTCTGAAAGCGAATCGTGGCTCGGTAAAACCCAGCAGTCCTGGGTGAAGCTGGGGCTAAATTGCCAATTAATTTGTGTGCAGTGAAGCCTGAAGCCCCTGTGAACCTGCACGTGGAGCTGGCTGAGAGGGGCCAGGTGAAGCTCTGCTGGTCCAGCCCTGCGCTGCTGCCATTCCCTCTGCAGTACCAAGTGAGGATCTCTGCTCCTTCGGGACGCGGCGGGTGCCAGGTGAGGCGGCTCCGTGTGCTCGGCTTTCCAGGGTGGGGGACTTGCCCAAATCCCAGCATTCCCACCACCCTCGCTGGCCGTGGCTTGAGGGTGTGGCTGCTCTGGTGGAGCTGGGCTTAGCACGCTGCTTTTTTGCCGAGCTGGAAAAGCTGGGAAGCTGGGTTTTACATCTGTAACCACTGAGAGAAGCCCCATCTCCTGCTGGGTCTTCCAAACAAACTCCCATTTTTCTCCTTGGATGAAATCCTGGATTGTGCGAAGTCTAAACCCATTTTCTTTCAGCATTCTGTATATTCTAGAACACATCTATGTTTAGTATTTATAGGTTTTAGTATAAATAGGGTTCTTTTCTGTTCCTGCCACGCGAGTGGCTCTGGAATAACAGGCAGCTGTTAATTAGCAATCCATAATGAAACAACTTGTTTTCCACAGAGTTATGCAACTTCTACCACTCTAAAATTGACGGCAAATTTAAAGAAGAAAGCTTTTTTACCCAACTTGCTACCTAAAAACATAGAAAATCCTTGTGTAGAATATGAGGGCATTATCTCCTGTCTCTAAAGGAGCAAATTGATTCACTCAGCACTCCCAAAAACGGAGTTTAAAGAGAAGGCGTGGGGAGAATTCTGACTTTATAGATTATTTATTTTGCTTCCCTCTGTCTCTTTTCCTGTTTCATTATACAACAATAACGGATTTTGATAATCCAACAGATGCTTCAGGTTGCTCTGGAAACCTCAGTGGCCATAGACAGTGCCCTATTTGACTCTCCATCCTCAGTGCAAGTGAGGAGTAGGAATCTCCATGGTCCAGGGTTCTGGAGTGACTGGAGCACACCCTCCAACCTCACTTTGGGAGGTAGGACACCTGCAGGCTTTTGGAATAAAACTGATTTCCCAGTTTGTTTAGTGGATTTGGTATTGGAGAACATGAGTTGGGATGAAAAATCCTGTGGGATCTTTTCCTCTTCTGCTCTCCCTGCCTGGCTTTGCTTGAAGCTCAGCTCCTCCCCTGTGCCAGGCTGGCATTAGGAATTCTGGAGAACACACCTCTGTGGCTGTCACTCCCTCACCCAGCACCTGTTCAGACCCAGAAAAAGCTCTTTTCCTCAGAGCTTTTCCATTTCCAATTTCAGTTGGCAGCGCTGAATCTCTCCTCAATTCCAGCTTTTTCTCCTAATGCTTTCTTTCACTTCTGGTTTTGGTTTTGTAGCTGACCTTAAGGCCCAGAGAGAAATGAAATGTACTTCTTATATAGTCCAGCTTGAGCCCTGTGCAAAAACTGACTTTCTGATTATTTTGTTGTATTTTTCCATGCTCTGCTTGGAATTACCGGGGAGTATTTTGGTCTGTGCTGCCACAGGAATTCTCTGAACTCTGTGCTTTTCCTGGGCCTTTACATGAGCACCTGCACTTTGTGTTAAACTTTTGTGTGTGTGTGCTTAAACCAAGTTCCAAGGAAAGAACTAAACCTTGGAAAAAGAGCTTTTTTCCCAAGAAAATCTTCAGTGACAGATCCTAAATCTGTTTTACTGCCTGAGAAAGGGAATTCTGGGGGAAATCCTAAAAGCCTCTACCTGGTTCCTCAGTATGGGAAGCAAACTTGACCTTTAAAGGATTTTCACACTGGTTTTGGGGTGATCTTTGCAAACAGCTCTGTTCCAGCTACCCCTGTAGCTTCCCCGAATCCCTGAGTGATGGAGGCTGAGCTTCCACATCTTTAAACCCTTGGAAAATTCAGTGTCTTTAAGCCTGGATTGTACCACCGCTACAATTTGGTGTTAATTGCAGTGTAAAACCAGTTTTTGAGACTTTCATCTCCTGCTGGCTTCAGGAGGAGGAGGAGGAACAGCAACTCCTGAAAAGATTGATTAATTTTATTATGTTCCCCCTGTGCTGCTGTGTGTTGCTTGCACTGCACCCCCAGTGATTTTCAGCTCATTTAAGTCAGACTTGCCTGAGATATTGAAGATTATTTGAATCAGAGTTTAGAACCTTCAGGTATGGAGGGAGACAGCCCAAGGCTCATTTCTACTCTTGTTCATAGTGATTAAGAAGCAGGAAAATTAGAAATACAACTGGATGATAATAACTATAACAACAATATTTTTCTATTGACAAATGTGTTTATGTTTTTCTGGGTCAATTTCTAATCTCAATGGATTTTTTCACCTTTTTTTTTCTTCCTTTTGTCGAGCCTGGAGATATTAAAAATTATTTGAATCAGAGTTTAGAACCTTCAGGTATGGAGTGAGACACCCCAAGGCTCATTTCTGCACCTATAGTTGTTCACAGGGATTAAGAAGTAGGAAAGCTAGAAATACAACTGGACTAATAATAACAATAATAATAATAATTTCTTGACAAATGCTTTTATGTTTTTTTACTTCAGTCTCAAATCTCAATGGATTTTTTCCCCTTTTCCCCCCTTTTTGTGCAGCTCAAGTCCTGTACTTCCCTCCCAAGATCCTGACCAGTGCTGGCTCCAACGTTTCATTTCTGTGCATCTATAAAAACAAAAGCAAGCCTGTAGAGGCCCAGGAGGTGGTTTGGTGGCTGAATTTAGCAGAAGAAATCCCAGCCAGCCAATATTCTCTTGTGAACAATCGTGTAAGCAAAGTTACTCTTTTCAACTTGAAAGCAACCAAACCTAGAGGAAGTTTCTTCTATAACGCTTTGTACTGTTGTCACCAAAGTAGGGAATGTCACCCTAGATACGCTGAATTATATGTAGTAGGTAAGATTCCAGAGGATTTTCCATTCTCCTTTTGGGGCATTTTCCTAGTGAGGATGGAATATTTCCATTGAAACTCCATTTATTGCCTTTGGGTTTTTTGTAGCAACCATTGTGTCTCATTAATTAAGCTTTTCATGTCTTTTAATTAGACATGGATTTTAATATCTCCTGTGAGACTGATGGATACTTGACTAAAATGACTTGCAGGTGGTCTGCAAACCCAACCACCTTGCTCCTGGGGAGTCTGCAGTTGAGATATTACAGGTATGGATGGATTTTAATTCTCTTTTTGTGCATGGAAAGCATCGCTCAAAATATTATTGCATCAAAGAATTCTGGATAAATGTAATTACAAAATTAACAGTTTCTGCAAAGGGGGATTTATTCTGTGTGCAGGAAGGGAACCAGAGATACCTGAGCCTGTAACAGATCCTATTTATAAGGTTTTCAGCATTTTTCAAACTGTTTGGGAGCCACTTCTCTTCAAGCAGTTTGCTTGCATCAGTTATAAAAATTATTCCAGTTGCTTCTATCTACAAGTTGTAAGGAAATAAGGGAAAAGCCCATTCCCAGTGGGAATGTCTGGCCTAGGGGAGCTGTAGAATCCCTGTTCTTGGAGACTCTCAGATTCCAGCTGGATGGAACCCTGGGCAACTCCATCTGATTTGAATTTAACCCTGCTCTGAGTCTGAGACAGGACCTGAGACTTCTTGAGGTCTCCACTCAGGCTTTGATTTTTCTATAATTCTGTACTTTTTTTCCTATGTACACACAGGTAAAAATAGAGGATGAAACAAATTCATTCTGAGATGGAAAAAAATCTTGCTTAGAGAACCAAACCTTAGCTCATGAAGGGAACATTGCTTTGTGAAGGCAGCAGCTTTGACTGCAGCAATTCCCAGAATCCCAGAATCCCGGACTGCTTTGGGTTGGGAGGGACCTCAAAGCTCATCCCATTCCACCCCTGATATACTGAGCTTGAGAGCTTCCTAGAACCACTCAGACAGACAGACAGACAACCCTTCCTGAGACAAAAATCCATAATTTTACTGCTCTGCTGGGCTGGAGATGCAGAAATTTTGGCAGACATCTTCCATCAGCTCTGAGGGCCTAATCCTTTGGGAAGCCAGCCTGTCTTCTCTGGTGGAGGTGCACTGGAGTTCTGAATTATGCTGGTGCCCAGGTGAATATTTCTCAGGGTTTTGTGGGCTAAAGGAATAACTGGAATGCTGGAAAGCTCAAGTGGAGGCTTTTAGGGCAGGATTAATGCCTGGCTGAGTGCAGAGATAGGTTTTGTTTAAACTGCCTTCACAAATATGGATATAATGAGTGCACTGCTGGGCAGGGAGCTGGGAATAAACCCCATGTTGCTGATCATGGCTTTTATTCCCACTTTTTTGCTGTTCAGGTTTAGCTAAAAATGTGATTTTCTAGTAGGAGGTGATAATGTGTGGATTTGTTAGTGTTCCTGCTCGATCAAACAGTGACATTCACACTGCCTGCAAATCCTTCCCAGGTGCTGCTGATCCTTCTTTTTGTTCTTATTTCTGTGGTTATTTGTTGAGAGTAAGACCTGAAAGAAGAAAATGCAATAAAATTCCTGCTGCTGTTCCATTCTGGAGCTGGAGTGCAGCAGTGCTGTGCTGTGTGAGATGCTTTGGCTGCTGGGGTTTTGTTTTGCTTGGGTTGTTACTACGTCTTCCTCTGCAGCCGGTGCTGCCAAGGGAAACAGCTCCAAAGGGATCATCCTGTGGGAGCAGGGAATGCCAATCCCAACCTCCAAAGCACCAGGCACTGCTTTAATCCTGGGGACAGGAAGAGGAGACTTCAACCAAGTGTAACTCTGGTGGTTCAGCTGAGTAACTCACACCCTCTCTGGCCCCTCTCCTCACAAGTCTGAGGAGAAATCTGAAAACTTCCCACGCCAAGAACTTATCCAGTTCCATTTCATCCAGAATCCAGGGCTCCTCTCTTCTGTTGCCAGGTGTGATAACTGGACATGGAATTCTTAATCCAGAGTTGATGTTTTTATGGGATTTCTGTCTCCTGGAGACCTCAGAGGGTCTGATTGCTCTCTGTGGCAGCTTCCCCCTGGTTGCCAGTTGGGATTTTGGAAGTCATTCTTGACTGGAGTAAATTCTTGGCAGATTTGCCTCGCTGTATTTATTGCCAACACTTAAAATCCCACAACTGATGAGGATTTGGAGCTGCTGTACCTGTTGCTTTTTGTCAAACCAAAACTTTTTGCTGTGGGAAGAGCCTTCATGTCCTGCTTTTTGCAGAGCCAAAGCTTTGAGGAGTGGCACTGGAGTGTTAATTATCCATTCAGTGCAGATTCAGCTCCAAGATCCAAATAATCCCCAAAATCCCAGGCTGCTTCCAGTGCCACCAGTTCTTTTAATTCCCTCCAGACTTACACTTGCAAAGCATCAACTGAATGTGGTTTTTTTATCCTCTTTTAAGGAGCCAAATTTATTGCTCTGACTTTCCAAGCCCATCTCCAAACTCAGAGGTGAAGGAATGCAATTTGCAGAGGAATCATTCCTACGAGTGCACATTCCAGCCTATTTTCCTTTTGTCTGGATACACCATGTGGATAGAGTTTGAGCACTTCCTGGGAACGCTGGAGTCCTCCCCAACTTGTGTCATTCCAGCAGATGTGGGTAGGTTGAGATCCATGAATCTCTCTTCCCTTGTGCCCCTGGATTGTAGATGGTGTAGGCAAAGCACTTTTCCACAGGTTTTCAACAAAAAACATGAGAGTTTTGATATTACCTTAAAAAAAAATTGGATAAATGTTATTTCCATACATTTAGCTTGGCACAGGAGCAGTTTTTAAATGAAACATCCACTCTTGCCTGTTATTCCCTCTACAGAAAATGCAACTGTTGTATTGATAAATGAAGCTCCTTTTTAAGGGTTTGGTTATTTAATTTCTCAGACTAATTTGTCTTCAATTAAGTAAGTTTCTACTCCAGCATAGTGTGTTATTTACACAGTTATATATCCATTTAAAATCATGGGCACTGTCCATGCCCTTCCAGGCTGCTGCAAAGTTTTGTGACACACAGAGCACTTAAATTTGGATAAAAACAAGAGGCAGGAGCAGCGTTTGGGTGTTTTAAAAACACCAAAGAGTGCAAATCACCTCTTCTTATCTGCTCTGTGACAGAGCACTCACTGGTATTGTTTGGACACAAATGTGAACATGGGTGAGAGCAAACAAGGCAGCTGGACCCCAGAGGTGTTACATGAAATAAATTAGAGTTCTAGAATTATAAAATACATTTATTCTGTGGTGACAATGAATAGAATGATTTATCCTGGATGCAGTGTCCTCTGTATCATAGTGAACCAAAACAAATCCATTCTAGCACCATCCAAAATGAAAAATTTATTTATTATTGGTTGTTGTTTTCTCCCCATTCACATCTGATTAGCCAAAATAAGTTATTCCAACTTGGCTTGATTAACAATCAAGGGCTTTGGGAGATTCCTGTTCTGGAGAAGCTGAATTTGGGGGGAATTTCCTGTTAGGAAAATAAAAACGTTTCCATCAATCACTGCACAAAGTCTGTCCCCAGCCTTTACAGGAGCTGCTGCTTTCTGCAGGGGTGACCCCATTACAATAATGGAATCATGGAATTGCTAAGGTTGGAAAAGCCCTTGGAGACCGTGGAGTCCAACCATTCCCAGGTGCCAAGGTCACCACTGACCATGCCCCCAAGTGCCACATCCCCACAGATTTTAAATCCCTCCAGGAATGGGGACTCAGCACTGCCCTGGGCAGCTGTTCCAATGCCTGACCACCCTTTCCATGGAGAAATTTTCCCAAATATCCAACCTAAACCTCTAAATTTATTGCCAGGCTCTGTCATTTGCTCTTTATCCCAGGGCAGGTACCAGGTACCAGCACCAAAATAATCTGTTGTGCTTCAAATGAAAATGAAATACATGGAAACATTGCCATGGATTCTGTGTTTCCAGCACAGTCCTGCTTTCCTTGGAATAGCAGAGGCCGTGAGTTACCCACCACCCTCGGGACAAGGAAAAGTAATCCAAGATTTGATTTAATGGGAAGTGTCAGTGCAGACATTGCAGTAATTTTTTAATCTTTCCATTTTCCAGTAAAGCCTCTCCCCCCTTCCAACGTGGGAGCAGAACTCACCAGGAATGTGGGGCTGCTGAACGTGAGCTGGACCAAGCCTGTGTTTGCCAACAGGGATCTGACATTCCAGATCCGCTGGAATGCAGGGAACAGGGGAGAGATTCCATGGCAGGTACTGTCTGTTCAACCTGGATTGGGGCAGGGATCATTGTGTTGCTGGCCTGCAGCGTGGAGCTGGTTTCTATGGAATTTATCCGTGGGAGAAATCACAGTGTCCAGCACAGGAATACTCCTCATAACCCCACTTCCTCACTGGATTCATTTTCAGGGATTTTGACTCTAAGAGCTGCCTAAACATCCCCTTGTTCTCACTCTGAGTTTGTTGCCTTCTCTCCCAGCTTTATGAAGTCCCAAACTCCGCAGGCAGCTCAGCTGTGATAGAAGTCGAGCAGCTCTGTGTGGAATACGTGGTGCAGGTGCGCTGCAGGGAATTGGATGGATCTGGATTCTGGAGTGACTGGAGCAGAGCAGCCCAAACCCTCGTGCGGGATATCAGAGGTCTGTGCTTCCAGGGGCATCCCGAGGGCTGGGATTTTCCAGACTCACGTGTGACTGTCCTTCCCAAATTGCTGTTTTGCAGCTCCCTTGCAAGGCCCGGAATTTTGGAGAATCGTTTCTGAGGATCCAGCAAGGAAGCAGAGGAATGTTACACTCCTGTGGAAGGTGGGAACAGCTGCATTTGGGGCTTTCCCTTTGATCCTAAAACCAGGTGGAATTGCCAGAAGGGGAGTCTGACAGCACATGAGGCCAACTCAGGCAGTCACTGCTTGTGGGAATTGGGATTTGCCTTTTTCTGTGTTCCTGACAATTGCTTGGCTCATCCTAGAGGCAAGAGGTGAATCCTGGAGGTAATTCTGGGATAAAATGGGAGATGGTTTTGCCTTTTTTGCCTTAAAAAGTTAATGCAGGACAAGAAAAAGTCCCTCAGTGGCCATTTCTGTTTGCTCATGTGCTGCTCTGGGGTTTGAGCCCTGAAAAATGTGTGAAACAGGGAATTCCTGTGGGAATCTGACAGATTTGCTTTCCTTGTCCTTCTCCTTCCCTTTGCTGGGAAAAGAGGGAATGAGAGTCAGCTCTCAGAGAGGGACACAGGAAATGAAGCCTTCAAAGGACTCCAGTCCTTGGCTAAAAGGCCAGGAGCCAGAATATCTTCATTGGGTCCTGTTTGCTTAAAACTGGAGCTGCCAAAGGAGCCTTTGCTTTGGGAATCAGGGAGTGGGGAAGGAATCCAGGGATTAATGCCCATTAATTAATTGCTGCAGCCCCTGATGGAGAATCACTCGTTGTGCAGCGTGAGCAGCTACATCATAAAGCACCAGACCCCAGGAAACACCTCCTGGGAGGAATATGTGGATCATGGCACCACCTGGTCCTTTCCATGGATTGAGCCAACACACACCATCACCATTTTAGCCATGAATTCAGTTGGAATTTCTGCAATTAATTCCAATTTAACTCTATCCCAGCAAATGAGCACAGGTAAGCACAGCCATGAGTGGGATGTGGAAAATGCTAGGAACCCTCGTGATGCTTTGGGATAAAGCTTTCTTTGTGATAAAATTCCCTCTGGTCGAGTAAGGAATGTTTTATGGGGATACATTCAGCACCAACAGAACTGTTGGAAAACCGAGATTTCCATCATGAAAATCCTAATGATTTTTGGGTTGGGAAAAGAGTTGTCTGTCTCCGGGCTGTCTTCCCTCCACTAATAAAATATAAAGCAATTAATCAAAGAAAAATTAAATCCCGCTGGAGAACTGATCTTCCATCTCCTTTGATTTGGGAACACCCAACATTCCTGCTGGGGAATGTTTTGTTGTTTCCAGAATGAAATGTGGTCGTGTTTTGGGCTGCCAGGGTATACAGAGTCCTCAGACTTCCTGAGCAGCAATTCCTGCTTGACTTCCTCAGCACAAATTCCTGGATTTGGCTGCACTCTGCTGAATTTATTCTTGAGAATTCAGGAGTTTTAAATATCTTGCTTAAGGATAGTTAAGGAATTGCAGGTGAGAACTGGGATATTTGATGTCTGTAAGAAACTTGATCTGTTTAGTGCTTGGGACTGGTTTCGTGTAACCCAAATTTTGGTGGCTTAAAGAAAAATCTCTCTGCTGATGAGAGCTAAAGCTCAGGCTTTATTACACAGATGATGATTAAACAAGTGATAAAATGCTGAAATTTTAGCAGTGGTGTAGTTGGAAGGATGTGGATCCCAGAGGTTTTCCCTGTTTTCCCAGTGGATGCTGTGCAATCCCTGAGTGCTTACCTGGTGAACAGCACCTGTGTGGTTCTGGTTTGGACTCTCTCCCCCCAAACCCCTGGGATAACATCCTTTGTGATTGAGTGGAAGAACCTGAACAAAGAGGAGGAGATGAAATGGCTGCGAGTTCCTCCAGATCTCAGGAAATATTTTATTTATGGTGAGTGTGTGCTTGGAAATAAAATTCATCATGTTAATTGGTGTGGAACAGAAAAATGTAGCATTTCTGAGCTCTGAGCCCTTTTTCCCCTTCCCTGTTTCTAATGACTTTCATTGTAAGGACCAATAAAGCAAATTTTGATGCTCATTAGAGGATTGACTGTTGCATTAATAATCAGTTTGACAGAGGGTGAAGCTCTGGAGTTGGTTCATTTTGTGGCAATACAATAAAATTCGTTCTGGAATATTGAACACACCAGCTAATTATTCAAATTAATGTGTGCATTTCCTTTGCATTTTGACTTTATCCTTAGAAATTATCACATTAGCTCCATAAGGTGTTCATTCCATGACAGAATAATGCTGGATTAATAGCTTGAATCCTGGGATACTGAAGGAGGGATCTATGAAAGATGGATCCATTTTTGCCCTCTCTGGGCTGATCTGAACTTGGGTGTGTGCCCAGAGCCTCTGTGGAGGGAATTGTTTAAAAGCTGGATAACAGTGGATTCCAAAGGCTGATTTCCCCTTTCCAGATCACTTTATCCCGATTGAGAAGTACCAGTTCAGCCTCTACCCTGTGTTTGCTGGAGGAGTTGGCAAAGCCAGAGCCACGGATCAGTTTGCCAAAGGTGACTGCCAGGATCTTTTCCCATGTCTTTTATGAGTAAAAGTGACCTTTAAATGCAAAAGTCTCTGTCTTACCAGAAAAAAAATGTAATAAAGTCATTGTAATGTACCTACAAACAGTGAGCAGGCTTCAGCTTTAATTTGAAAACTCTCTGTGGGCTGAGCTGAGTGAGGGATTAAATTCCTATTTAAAATAATTCCTTTTTGTCTATTTATTCCCAAGGGAAAGGTTTGTCCATATGCAATAAAAGTGTTGCTCAAGGTTATTTCCCCATCTAAGCTGTTGTTTCTACTCTTTATTTCCCTGTTGCAAACTATTGGCTCACAGACAAATTATTTTGCTGCATTAATAGCTGAACTCCTTTATTTCCAGGTGGATTTGAAACTGGGAATAGTGGCAGCCTCCACGTGGTTCTGCCAGTTGTTTTTTCCACCTCGGTGTTGCTGCTGGGAGCATTGCTGGTTTCACACCAAAGGTACTTTGCTCCTTGTTATCCACAAGTCCAGGTGGTGCAGCTGCACGGGTGCCACTCTGCTGAACTGGTGTCACAGAGTCCCAGACTGGTTTGGGTTGGGAGGGACCTTAAATCTCACCCAGTGCCACCCAAGGGACAGCTTCCTCCATCCCAGCCTGCTCCAAGCCCCATCCAGCCTGGCCTTGGACACTGCCAGGGATCCAGGGGCAGCCACAGCTGCTCTGGGCACCCTGTGCCAGGGCCTGCCCACCCTCCCAGGGAACAATTCCTTCCCAATATCCCATCCAGCCCTGCCCTCTGGCACTGGGAAGCCATTCCCTGTGTCCTGTCCCTCCATGCCTTGTCCCAGTCCCTCTCCAGCTCTCCTGGAGCCCCTTTAGGCCCTGTGGGTTGGGCTCATTCAGCACAGATTGTACCCTTTATATTTCCCCAAACTGCCACCTAGAATGTCCCTTCTTTATGTTTTGGGTTAAATTCGGGCCATTTATCATCTCTCACTGATTATTTCATTGCCGTAGTGCTGCGGATAAATAAAATTGCAGAGATTCCTTCCCTGCACAGTGCAGCCCCTATGGGAACAGTGCCAACTCCAGCATTTCCCTGACATTTCAGGATGAAGAAGCTGTTCTGGGAGGACGTTCCCAACCCCAAGAACTGCTCGTGGGCACAAGGAGTTAATTTCCACCAGGTTTGTATTTCCCTGGGGCCG
Organism: Eulacestoma nigropectus; assembly: GCA_013397775.1. Lineage (NCBI taxonomy): Eukaryota > Metazoa > Chordata > Aves > Passeriformes > Eulacestoma > Eulacestoma nigropectus. Next base: position 102,284 of record VZTE01003363.1, read on the forward strand.
CTGCTTCCCCCACCCAGTGCTGCTGTTCCAGCTCTGTGTCTCCAGTGGAAATCCAGCCCTGTTCACTCCATCCCATTTCCCAGACCTCTGGATTATGCATTGGATGGGATAAATATCTGCCAGCTCTTCATGAGTGACGTGGCAGAGGGGACAGATGGTGGCCTTTGCCAGAACCCCCCTGGCCCTGGCTGGGAGGGGTTTCCTTCTGTGTTTGCTGTGGTGCCCATGGAGCAGGGGCTGGGCTGAGGGAAGGGATACAAACACCTCCATCAGGGATAAACCAGGGGCGTGAGGAGAAAAGAAGTTATTTTTGTTGTTTAAAAGCTCCCTGTTCCTTTTGGTGTGGGAAGGTGATGGATTTGTGTGGCTCAAATCCCAAACTCAGGGCCCAGGTGTCACCAACAGCGAGTCTGAGCTGAGTAGAGCCCAAGAGTTTTACTCTTTGCTCTAATTTCCCACTACTCCAGGTATTTTGACATTTTCCTCATTATTTTGGCAGCTTCCCTGCCGTAAAACGTGGTTTGTTAATGCACAAAACCCCTGTGTTTCTTCTGTTTTGTCCTGAATTCATTAGAAAACACAAGGGAATTTTCCTTGGAGCTCTCGTGCTGCTGTCAGCCCATCCTGGTGGATAATTTCCACGTGCATGTATTGGGGAGTAGTAAATCCTGCATTTCTCCCAAATAAAGGTGCTTCTCTCACTCACTTCAAACAAGCAGCTGCTACTCAGGTGGGAATGCTCCAAAAATCCTGTGTAAAGGCTGAATTTGACCTGGATAATCCAATCCTAGCAGGGAAAGTTACTTCAGCTGATGCATAAACGATTAAATCCATTGAGGAAATTTTGTTGTAGAGGATTTTCAACTATAAATTCTTTAAAAATGATGTGTGAACTTGATGTGGCAAAATTCCAGGGTCCTGGGAATGACCTTTGGTGTTGGATTCTGTGATCCATAAAACCAGAGGCTGGATAGGGAAATAAAGCTGTTCCATAATAAAAGAGCATTAAAATCTCTTTTCTTCCAGCCTGAAACTCTGGAGCATCTCTTTGCCAAGCATCCCGAGCCAATGTCATTTGAGCCTCTTCTCCTGGAGGCAGAGATCGTGCTGGAGGACATCAGTGTCACCAAAACCTTGGAAAAAGAAGACAGACAGGAATTTTTAGGAACCGATTCCATGTTTCCAACCCCCCAGGACTCGGAATGTGACTCCGCTTGCTCCAGCAGCCACTTCCAGGGCAGCAGCTTCTCCAGGAGCTCCCAGGATGGAGAAACCACGGCTCAGTGTGACCTCAAATATGCCACTGTCATCAGCAATCCCCGATCCAGCGGGCTTTGCCGACGGAAAGCGAATCCGAGGAGTTGTTTCGATAGGTGCTTCCTAGCGGAAGATTCCGTGGTTTTAGGGGCCTTCTCCAGTGGTGCTTGGGAGGTGGGGAATGGGGCATTCCTGGTGTTCCCTGGCTCCCCTGGCTGGCAGCCCAGCAGGGCTCTCTCCCTGATTTCCTCCGAGGGATTCTCGGAGCCTTTGGATGATGCTTTCCCAGGCAGCGCTGAGCGGAGCCTGTATTACCTCGGGATAACATCCCTGGGAAAGGGAGAGAGGGACATTTTCCTGACAGAAGGTTCCAGGGGGATGTGTCAGCTCCAAACCACGGATCTGCTCACGGAGCGGGGGGTTCTCCAGCACATCCCAGCAAATGTCAAGGAGTTTATCCAAAGCAGCCTCAAGCCTAAAGCCACTGTTCCCTATGTTCCACAGTTCCGGATGGCTACATCCAAAGGGCAGGAGGCCACGGAGAAAAAGTGACATAATCACCCCAAAATTCAATATTCCTAAAGCTTTTCCAGGTGTTGATGCATTCCCCTGTTTTCCCTCTCCTGATTTCCCCAGCTTGTTCTGGTTTTAGGCTTCACCTGGAGCCCTCAAGGGTGAGAGAGCAAGGAGGGAGCTGATCTGGGGCCTGAAATATTTGTGTGGGGGAAAAGCTGGAATGTGCCATTTCCTTGGGAATGATTTGTGACACTGAGTCAGCCTGGATGTGGTTGGAAGGAATGGATCAAGTAGTGAAGGGCTCAGTACTGCAGGAAGAGGAAGAGAATCCAAATTCCCGTGTCTCCATTAATTGGACGAAATGATGTATTTAAAGTAAACATCCACATTTTATTGTTGGACACAAGGTTCCAAATGGTGCAGTTTTACACTGACATTTCTTCCCAAGCTCTTTCCTAAGATTCCATGGGAGAAAAGGCAGGAATTTGATCCAAGGACCTTGTATTTGTGATCTCGGGGGATCCAACCTGTGTGTATGGCCTTGGAGAAGTCACTTTGCCTCTACAGCCTTGCCAGGAAGCCTCAGGTGGGAGGAAAACCAGGTCTGGATTTTCTGGCATAAGCAGGAAAACAAACCCACGCCTATTTGCAAGCCAAAGCTAATTTTTTTTTATTTCATAGTTCAAAAATATTTTTCTACACCTGCCTTTTCAGAGAACTATTTTAAGGAGCTCAGAAGGATGAATTTATTGTGTATTCCAAAGGATAAATTTCTGTCAAACTTCAGAGAGACAAAACCAAAAGGACAAAACTGATGACAGCAAAAACCAAAGCAAGGGTGAATTTAAGCCCAGCTTAACACACAAAACCCCACTGCTGGTTTTTGTTAAGCTGCTAACCTGGCTCATGTGGGGCTGGATGTGACACGGATTTTTTCTGGTTTCCAAAATATTTTGTGGGGCGAGGAATTAAAACCTGTTTTGTGTTAGGCACCAAAACGTGGCACTGTGACTGGAGATAAACCTGCAGGTTCCTGTAGCATTCCAGGGGAAAGCTGTGGTGGATGCTGGATTTAGGATTCCCTTCCTGCTGTTGGGAAGGGACAGGAGAGCCCAGTTCTCTGGAGAATGGAGTGATCCTTTAATGGAAGGGTCCAGAAAAATGATTTGGTTGTGTTTGAAGATCATCTTCCTCAAGAAATAAAAAGCTGATGCTGATTTTAGCCTGCACAGTCCTTTCCCAGTAATTCCATAAGGACAGGGGGAGCATTAACCATGGGAATGATCGGCTCAGGGACCAGGGAAGGCTTTCCTGGGAAACGGGAAAATGCAGGAGTTAGGAGATGTGCAGGAGGTGTTCCCTCAATGGACACTGGCAGATTCCCAGGTTTCACCTCCTTTGGGAGCCCAGCCTGTCCTCCCGCTGCCATCCCATGATTTTCCTAATGGCCAGAGCAGGTGGTGCTCCCAAGGGAAACAAATGGATCTCCTCTGCAAAAATGCTGCAGGAAATTCAGCAAATCTGAGCTGCTTCAGCAAAAAGAGAAGATTTTGGGTGTGATCAGTGCAGAACCAAGGGATTGAACCCATTCCCAGGATGTTCCTGTCCTGGAGCACCTCCACACCCCATCTGCAATCCCAGTGTTCCTGAGGGTGCTGCAAATCCAGATGCTGACCCTCAGCACAGGGCAGGCCACAGCTCCATAAATAATTCCTAAAACTGCCTCTCAGGCTGGCATTTCCATCCCGATGGAAGGGACATTCAATCCTGCTCCTCACCTCGCTGTGCTCCCACAGAAAGCCAAAATCTGCATATCCTGAACCCTCCATCTGCTGCCTCTGGCTCCGGTTACGGCTCCGGCCGCTCCCTCCGGCAGCAGCTGCCTCGGGGAGGGAAAACTGGGAGCTGGGGCCGGTGATTTTCCATCATTATTTTTTCCCTCAGCTTCAGGTCAGGTTGTTTCCCACAGCTGAGCCCTTCCCAAGCCGTGGGGGATCGCTGGGTTTCCAGCCACAGGAGCAAAATCTCCTTGGCTTATTCCTGGCTGCCACAGAGATGGGAGTGGGCAATGCCTGGGGATTTTGGAAGGTAAGGACATTTTTGTTGGAGCCAGAAGAAGCTCCTCCTCATTCCGGAACAACTGGCCCTGCAAGGGACACAGGTGTCACCCCGGGGAGGGCTGGAAGGGGCTTTGTTCCAGGAGCTGCCCTTGAAAATGTCTGGAGCAGGGAGTCTGTGCTTGCTGCCTCTCCCAGGCTCCGGCTGCATCTTGGCAGGAGAGCTGGGAAAGCCCTGCCAAGAACCAGGGAGAAAGTAGGGAACAGGGTCATGCCGGGATCTGCGCCGGGAGAGGAGGTGCTGGGGGAAAAGTGGGTTTCAAGTGATGCTCTTCACCTTCAGCTCTGCCCTGAGGGGTCTCCTCCAGCCAGGGCCGCTCCTGACCTCAGTGCCTGGCAGATCCAGAGGGATTCACCTGCTCCCCAGGCATGGGGAGGGAAGAGAAACCTGGGGAATTGCATTTGGGAGCATCCCAAGAGCAGCCACAGGAGCGACCCAGCACAGTTTCTGTTTCCTTCACAGGGAAAATGTTGCTGCTTCTCCAGAAATGTTCCCGTGCCACAAACAATCCTGAGCCAGTTCCCAGGGAATCTGGGCATTTTGCAGAGAAATGGGATTTTTTGGCCGTGGCCTCACACTCAGCAGGAAAGGCCTTTTCAGTTCGAACCAAGCAATTTTAGGAACCATGTGCAGCTTCTGAAGTACAAATTAAGGTCCTGCAGATTCCTTTTGAAGAGCATTCAGGAGTGCAGCTCATTTATGTAAGAAAATGAATCAAACGTGTCGTTTTTCCTTTTCCATGTCACTTGCAGCTACATCTAAATTCTCCCTTTTTTTAAAATCTGGGATTGATGTTTGGAGCAGCAAAAAACTGATTTTAATGTTTCAGAATCCCAGACTGGTTTGGGTTGGAAGGGATTTTAAGGATCATCCCATCCCACCCCTGCCATAGGCAGGGACACCTTGCACCATCCCAGGTTGTTCCAAGCCCTGTCCAACCTGGCCTTGGACACTTCCAGGAATGGGACAACTCTTCCAAGGATTCCACAGAGCCTGGGTGGCACCTCCCTGCCTGGGAGTTTGGGAACAATGGATCACTTACCCTGGGATACAGGAGGAAAAGTCCTGGGATGCCAGTGGGCTTTGCAGCTGGAAGCTGGAGGGGAAGAGGCACCGATGGAGGTGAACACACAGAAAGTTGGGTTTTCCCAGGAAATCCACACCTGCTTTGGTGTGGCTGCTGGGGGAAGGGTTTGCCTTTAAATAAGCACCAAAAAGGGAAAAATTGTCCTTTCAGGTATTTATTTTATAGCCACAGCTCCATGGCAAAGGACTGAAATCCATGTTTTCCGTGTGCTCCTGGGACAAGAAAGTCCTTCAGCATCCCGGGCTGTGAGCATTCCCCGTGGCAGGGATTTGGAACTAGGTGATCTTCAAGGTCCCTTCCAACCCAGGCCATTCCATGATTCCCTGATTTTAAAGCACAGAAAGGATCAACACATCCTTCAAATCCTTACCCAGGCCCCAATTTTACCGTGGATATTCCAGATTTTGTGTTCCACGTTGGAGAAAGGGGAATTAAAATGCAGGTTCCTGGTGGGAATTTCTGCAAGAGGAAGGATCCCATTCCTCCAATCTTCCTTCTGCTGGGAAGGCAGCTTGTGTCAAGGTTTGAATTAAATCTATTTGGGGTGTGCATCCAGGTTTTCCCAAATAAAATACCGGGATTTCAGCGCCTGAGCCAGTGCCCAGATCCTGCCGTTGAGAAGGGCACTGCAGCGCTGGCCCACAGCCCCAGGAACACCAAAAGGACCCAAACCCCCCCAAATTCCTTTCAGGAAGAGCCGAACTGGAAAGCCACAGCATCCTTGTGGCTGGGAAGGCGCGGGTTTGGCAGGTGCCATTGCACTCGCTACTGATCCCAAACAAAAAATAGGGAATTGTCTGCGGGAGCCGCTAATTAATGACTCCCCGTCAGGAGCTGCTGATGCCGGAGCTGTCAGCAGCAGAGCAGGGCCGGGCACTGAGAGCCTCTCCCTAGGAAGCTGCAAAACAGCCTTGATGGCTCCTGGAATAATGCAGCGTCCTGCTGGGAGGGAATGAATGGAAAAGCAAGGGATGGAGAGGGATGGAGGGAGGGACAGCCCGGGGGGGCTGTGAATGCTGATGAAAAGCCGTGGGCAGCGAGGGCTGGGGGCCTGTGAGAGGTAAAGGTCACGGCAGTGCCACCTCTGCAGTTCACAGCTTATTCAAGGGTCTTGTCTGGCCTTTTTTACCCTTTTTTTTTTACACACAGCGCCCCTTTTCCCCCTTTTCCCATCGTCCTGGATGGGCCCTTTTGGGATGCAAATGAAGGTCATTTCCTATCCCTGAAAATCACCTGAAGAGCAGCCTTCAAATCCACGAGGAGAGTTGGGGACAGGTGACAAACACAAACCTGCCTGGTGCTGCTTTCCCAGAGCTTTCCCAGCAAAGAAACTCATTTCCCTATGGATCCAGCACCTGGCAAAGGAGAAGGAGCAGCCTGGGCTGGTGGAAGGTGTCCCGAGCCCTGGGTGGAAGGAGATGGGCTTTAAGCTCCGTCCAAACCCAAACCATTGTGGGATTTTAGAATTCCGTGAATTCCGTGAATGGGATTTCCGAATTCTGTGAATGGATGGGATGGGAAAGCCAAGGAACAGCTCTCTGCTCCAAAATCCACCTGGGACACACAGCCCCAGGTGGGCAGGAGACCCAGAGCAGGCTGCAAAGGAGCACTCAGAGCCTCATTTCGAGCTTCCAACGACGATTAAAGATCTGGCAGGGAAAGAATTATTTAATCTTGTGCCTGCCTAATGTCAGAAGCTTGTCGGAGACCGGCTGCTGTTGGCAGGAACAGCTTGGAATCCCTCTGCTCCAGCTGGGTGGTCAGGAAAACTCCAGCTGGGAGGGGACCAACTCCCTCCTGAGCACAGGGACCAGCAGGGACAGTGATGGACTCAGCCCTGATCCCCATTTCTGCCCCCTGAACCATCCCACACACCCTGGAAACAACTTCTGGCTGGAGCAGGGATGGTTCCAGAGAGATTTCTTCCAGCAGCTCCCGCTGAAGTGAAGGATGTTGGATTTCTTCTTGTGTTCAGTTGGCAGCATTTTGAATGTGCTCTGAAAGTAAAAACATTGGTTTAGTTGCTGCTTGTCTTGGAGCTGGGAAGGGGCTGGAGCCCCAGGAGAGGCTGAGAGAGCTGGGAAGGGGCTGGAGCCCCAGGAGAGGCTGAGGGAGCTGGGAAGGGGCTGGAGCCCCAGGAGAGGCTGAGGGAGCTGGGAAGGGGCTGGAGCCCCAGGAGAGGCTGAGGGAGCTGGGAAGGGGCTGGAGCCCCAGGAGAGGCTGAGGGAGCTGGGAAGGGGCTGGAGCCCCAGGAGAGGCTGAGGGAGCTGGGAAGGGGCTGGAGCCCCAGGAGAGGCTGAGGGAGCTGGGAAGGGGCTGGAGCCCCAGGAGAGGCTGAGGGAGCTGGGAAGGGGCTGGAGCCCCAGGAGAGGCTGAGGGAGCTGGGAAGGGGCTGGAGCCCCAGGAGAGGCTGAGGGAGCTGGGAAGGGGCTGGAGCCCCAGGAGAGGCTGAGGGAGCTGGGAAGGGGCTGGAGCCCCAGGAGAGGCTGAGGGAGCTGGGAAGGGGCTGGAGCCCCAGGAGAGGCTGAGGGAGCTGGGAAGGGGCTGGAGCCCCAGGAGAGGCTGAGGGAGCTGGGAAGGGGCTGGAGCCCCAGGAGAGGCTGAGGGAGCTGGGAAGGGGCTGGAGCCCCAGGAGAGGCTGAGGGAGCTGGGAAAGGGGCTCAGCCTGGAGAAAAGGAGGCTCAGGGGGGACCTTGTGGCTCTGCACAACTCCCTGACAGGAGGGGGCAGCTGGGGGGGGTCGGGCTCTGCTCCCAGGGAACAGGTACAGGAGGAGAGGGAACGGCCTCAGGCTGGGCCAGGGGAGGCTCAGTTGGATATTGGGGAAATTCCTTCCTGGAAAGGGCTGCCCAGCCCTGGCACAGCTGCCCAGGGCACTGCTGAGTCCCCATCCCTGGGGGGATTTCAAAGCTGTGTGGATCTGGCACTGGGGACACGGGGCAGGGGTGGCCTTGGCAGTGCTGGGGAACAATTGGGCTTGATGGTCTCAGAGGACTTTTCCAAGATTAATGATTCCAGGATTCTATGATTTTATAACTGTGGGAGCCTTTTTCTCTTTTTCCCATCAGCTGGATACAAAAATAGATGTTGAAGCAGGAGCCCTGCCCTCACGCCTGTGAGGACTCCAATCCAATTCCCTGTCTGGAGCTGGGAGAGATTGCTCTGAACCCCTCGGAGCTCTGTGGCCTCTCTGGCTGAAATAGGGAGGTTAAAACTGCAGAGGAGGAAATTCAGGAGATCTGAAGATTATTTCCCTGCAAGTCCTGCTTTGTGTCACCTGCCCAGACCCTTTCAGTAGTGACAGCACCCAGAAACACAAGCCAGGGGTGTCAGCCTAAAACACAGAAGGGTTTCATCTTGTTTCAAAAATCTGCTCTGGTTTTTTTTTGTAGGCAAAAAGACAGTGGAACCTTTCCTGCCGATCTGAGATCCTTTTTCCCACTCCAAGAATTCCAATCCTAGGATTAAAGACTAAAGTCTTTATGGCCACTGCTTTGGTGTGGTTTTAGGGAGGTGATGTTAATGAACTGAGCTCCTTACATGGAGGAAAATCCTTTCCCTGTGCACTTCTCAGACTCCCCAGACTGTGCCCTGGCACAATTTCCCATCCCTGGAAACATCCAAGGCCAGGTTGGAGCAAGCTGGGATAGTGGAAGGTGTCCCTGCCCATGGAGGGGGGACTGGATAATCCATGAGGTCCCTCCCAACCCAAACCATTCCAGGATTCTATTCCATGAAGAATTCAAGCTTTAATGTCAGGACTTCTTGTATCTGTTCATGTGTTACTTGTGTTTGTTAGACAAAATTTTAGCAGCTTCCTTCATCAAATCCAAGGACCTTCCAGCCTTGGCTGTTTTGCACGATGAAAAACCTTGCAGTGGCTATTTTTTCCCAGAATTCATCGACGTCCAGACACAAATCCTCCTCCAGCTGGATAAACTGGGCTGGGGACAAGCCGTGGGTTCAGGGCTGGCAGCCAGAGGAGAATTTTCCCCAGCACCTCTCTCAGCCCTGACCCACAGCTCCACCTGGACCCTCTCAGGGATTGGGATGCTCCCAAAGAACTCAGTGGGATGAGTCAGCTCCGTGTCTGCCAGGCTGGTGGCTGAGGGGGAGGAAGAGGAGTGAGGAGCTTGTGCTGATCCAGGCTCTGGGGAAGCTGCAGCGCAGGAGAAAAGTGACAGAAGCTTCTTCCTTTCTCAATTCCTTGCCTGGAAAATCCACCTTTTCCTGCTAAAGCAACACCTGATCCTGGTGGCACCTTTGGGGCTGCCATGAAAGCGGAGGCAGTGGGAACATCCAGCTTTTCCAAAGCAGGCACAACATAATCCTAATCCACCTTTCTGCTGATACATTTTATGCTCTGATCCATGTTTTTTTCCAGAGCATCCAGCACTTCCCAGCTCTGTCAGGGATGATGCTCATGGCTAAGGATTCAAGCCCAGCCTCTCTCTTAAAGCCCAGGCTCTAGAGGAAAATGGGAATCTGAGATCTCAGCCTCACACCCCAGGAAGTGCTGCAATGTTCCTGGCTGTGGTCTTTAAGCAAAATATTTGGGTTTCCAGACTTGGTTCAAGAGGAGAAATCATCCATGGAATTACCCTCGTTGTTCCGGGACTATGACAAATCCTTCCCACTTCCCTTCTCCTGCACCTGCCTGCTGGTTTATGGACGAGGAATTCCAGTGGTTCCATTCCAGCCCTGGCACTGCTTCAGGGAAGTGGCTGCCTTTAAAGGCTGCCCAGCATTTTCAAAGTAATAAAAAGCTGCAGTGGTTCCATAAGCTCCTGCCCTTTTCCTAGGAAAGCTGTGTAGTCTTTTTTAGGGAAGCCACCCTGTTGGAGGGGAGCTGCCTGGATTGCTGTGTTTATCCATTTACATGCAGGATTTGGGAATCCACAGCAGCCTCCTCAGCCACTCCCGAGAGTGAAAAGCCTCATTAACGCCTCCCAAAGGGATTTTGGAAGGGGTAGGAAGCACATCCTTCACTGCACAGCTGCTGCTCCATGCATTTCTCCCAAATAAATCCCTGATAATGCTCCAGAAAGCAAAGGAGGGACGGAATGTCTGCCCTGCACCTCTTCCCTCCTTGCTCAGCTTTTCTCTCCCTCTTGATATCAAACGCAACAATTCTTCCACTCCTGGTATGAAGTGGGGAGGTAAATTCCATTGCCTGATCCCAGCATCTGTTATATCCCATTTAATTCCCATTTATTTGATACCCATGAGCTTCTTCAGCTCCTTCAGCTGGAAGGACAGAGAAGGGAGCACAAACATTCATTAATTCTGCCCAGTTAATGAATTCACAGATCTCTTACAGTATCCAGGGTATTTGCTTCCTTTCCCTGCTTCCACACTGTCCCATGAATCTCCCAACAATCCACAGCCTCCCATCAGTTTTCACATGGACCCCTTTTCCTGGCACCAAGACCTTTATGGAAGAGGAAAGAAGATGACAAAGACATCTGGGTTTGATGAGCTGAGGGCACAGAGGGGAAAAAATCCCGTGGGGAGTCACTGGCTGGCTTCGGTTGGTGTGGGCAGTGCCAAGAAATCTCCTGATCCTCCCGGAAAAGAGGGATCTTGGAGGGGGGACGGCACGAAACCCAGGGCAAACCCAGGAAATTGTGTAAAATACCCCAAAATGGTCTCAGTGGAGGCTCTGGAGCTGCCTTGGGGGTGGTGGAGGGCACAGGAACCAGGACCCCCTTCTGCCTGATATCAGCCATTCTCGTTCCAAACACATTTCCTTGTGCTCCATTCCTGTTTTAATGGGAAATGCATCCTTTGACAGGACCTCACCAAATCCATTTATCCTGTTCTGTACCAGCTCTCCTGCCACATTTATCACCCAAGCATCTGAGTGCATTCAGCACAACCACAGACATCTGCCAGCTTATTTTTTTTCCCTCTCAGTCTCCTCAGGAAAAAAAAAAATGAAACGAGTGCAACACATTTCCTATTTTAGGAAGTTGGACTTTCCCCCCAGCCTCTTTCACACACACATTGCTTTAGTTTTTTTGAGTAGAGAAAACAAATCCCCGCAGGATCCAGGTTTGATCCTGAGACTGTTCTACTTTCCAGAAACAAAGCTGGACCATCCCTCCACCACCCCGCTCTAGGGAAGGGGTCAGGAATGTCAGGACAAAGGCAGTGACTGCACAGTGTTGGCCACTGGGAAGTGACCTTTTCCCAAGGCTGGCAGGATCTCAGCCAGATTTATGGATGGTTAGAGCTTCTTGATAATGAAAAATTGGTGCCTGTGAGGGGCATTTGGTAACTGCAGCAGGGCAGAGGCAGATCAGGGAGCGCTGCAGCTCTCAGGATCCACTTTGGTGTGGATCAGGAGTGCTCGGGGCCTCTGGAATATCTCAGTGCCAGGGATGACTTCTTGGCGTTGGCTTGGCAGACTCAGAGGAGGGAGATAAGAATGACACGAGCCCGTGATACGACCGCAGCAGGAGCTCTGAGGAGTTCTTTATTCCATCCTCCTGCTATCAGCCTTCCCTACCCGCATCCAAGCTTCCAGGAGGATGTCAGCCAGCCAGGGAGGAGAGAAGGAACCCTGGGAGCTGCTGCTGCCAGCTACAAACAGCAGGAACAGCCCCGTCCTCCCCACCAGGGTGAAGCACAGCTGCCTGTTCCCAGGCTCTGGAATTGCATCCATGACTCCGAATCGCTGCCTGAATCAGGATTGCTGATCTTTCCTGTTGCCAGGGAGTTGAAAAGCCTGGATGTGCTGCCTGAAGGCTGGGAATGACCAAGAGCAAAACCTGAATTTCCCTGGCCTTGTAGTCTGGAAGAGCAGAGTTTCTTTCAGCCATTTGGGAATTCTGTATCCTGCCATCATTTGTGTTGTTCAGTGCTCACAGATAAAAGACAGCTCCTAAATATTCCAGGGATTTTCCTGAACCTAAACCACAGGGTTTAAACCTAGAACCCAGGGAAGGATTGCTGAAGTGACTTCTCTGTGGAGTTTCACAGAGTTTAACACCTTTGCATAGCAGACTCTGGAGCAGATTCCTCACACTTGACTCTGTCCAAGGCAGCAGAGAGGGGAAAAAATTCACCTTGGTTCTCCTCACTGCAGCCCAAATTTTGTAAAAGGGATTGGCATGTTGAAATTTGATTGATAATTAGTTTTATATTTTGAAAGAAACTCCTGTATGTTATAGAAATCTCTCAATTATTAACTCTTAATTTTACTGAGCTGGACAGACAATCTTTTCTCCTCTGTACAATTACGTGGCACAAAACTTTCATTCAATATTGTTCTTTTCCTGCATAAAGACTGGTTTATCAAGATCTGCTGTGGTCTGGCCTGTGGGTCTGCGGGATACTGGGCCATGGGATGGTTCTTGAGCAAGAATCCCAACACAGCAGCCTTCTGTTCACTTTTCAGAGGCTGCAGTCATGAATCCCTGGAAAAAAATCAAGGGGCTGCGTGTGATCCACAAATAACCAGTTTAACTGTTCATTTAAAAGGTTTTATAATGAACAGATTTTATATTTCTCCACTGGACTCTGAGGTTTTGGGGAGTTGGGGTGGGTTCTTTAAGCCTTTTAAATGCGGCTCCTCAGCCCTGAAGACCAGAAAATTCCTCTTTCACCATGTGAGCCGAGTTCTTCATGTTATTACTCCAGAAGGTTGGCCTTTGATGAGGACATCAAACACCCAAAGATCTCATGTTTAGGATCAAACAGAAGTTCCTACTGTGACAAACCATATGAAGAGAGCTATCCTTTGTCTGCCGGCTGTTTGGGGTGGTGTGACCAGGCAGCAGCTCCCAACAGGTGTGAGATGTGACACTTTGCCATGAAACCTTTGAGGTGAGCAGCTCTTGTTTGCCAGGGCCTCACCTCCCTCAGAGGGAAGAATTCCTTCCCCAAATCCCAGCCCAGCCTGGCCCAGCTGTGCCACCGCGGTGCCCCGTGGTTTGTACCTGCTGGCTCCCCTGGGTGTGGAGTGTCCTCCGCTCCAGGCAACATTCCCTAGGGAGAGCCTTCAAACCACCACCGGCTGCTTCCTCGCTCCCGCTCTGCCCCTGTGGATGCAATGATACCGGGAAATTTGTGCTCGATTCCTTGGAACCCCAGACTGGTTTGGGTTGGGAGGGAGCTCGGCGCTCCCCTCATCCCACCCCCGCCATGGGCAAGGGATGCCACGCGCCAGCCCGGCCTGCTCCCAGCCCCATCCAGGCTGGAATTTGGCTGGATTTGCAGCAGAGCTGCTCCCGGAGCTCGCCTGGGCTCAAACCCGGCCGGGGGGGACCCGGGGCCGGGGCTGCGGCGGGGGAGGGACAGAGAGCGGGGCGGGACGGACGGAACCGGGAGGGGAGAGCGGAGCCGAGCGCGGAGGGAAGGGAGAGGAAGGAGCAGAGCGGAGAGGGAAGGGAAGGAGAGGAGCAGGCAGGGAAGGAGAGGGAAAGGAAGGGAAGGAGCGGACCGAGGAGCGAAGGGAAGGCAGGGAAGGAGCCGAGCCGAGCCGCCGGCGCTCCCCGCGGTGCCGGCCCCGCTCGCTCCGCNGGAAGCTGAGGGGAGCCTGCGCGAGCCTGAGGGGAGCCTGAGGGGAACCTGCGCGAGCCTGAGGGGAGCCTGAGGGGAAGCCGAGAGGAACCTGCGGGAGCCTGCGGGGAGCCCCCGGAGCCGCCGCCGCCGAAGGTAAGCGCTGCCCGCCTGTGGGGCCGCGGCCGCCGCCCGGGGCCGGGGCTGAGGCGGCGCCGGGCTGTGAGGGGACCCTGCCCGGCCCTGCCCTGCCCGGCCCTGCCCTGCCCGGCCCTGAGGGGGTCCCGGTGGGTCCCGGTCCCTGCTCCGTGCCCGGGGCCGCGGGGCCGGTGGAGCCCAAGGACTGAATCACTTGTGGGGTGTTTGGGTGGCCTCAGTTAAGTTTTGTCGTGGGGAATCACATGGCCTTAAGAGAAAAAAAAAACCCCAAACAAGCAAGGGTTGCGGTTTGCCAGAGAGCGGATAGACACTTTAATTGGCTTTTTAAATTACTTTATTTCTGTGCTCTCTGCATCTTCTAGATATTCTCTGAATATGTTTATATCCCTTCTGTTTCTTCCTATACTCTTTCTGCCTCGAATTTCTGTTGGAACCGCTCATTTTATCCTGGCCGTGTTGAGGCTGCCGTGTGGCAGCACCGTGTTCCACAGAATCGCATTCCCGGGATTTGTGCCTTCCCAGCACCGTGGGATGGGGGCTGCCCTGCCGGATTCCCCTTCCCAAACAAGCCAGCCCCATCCCAAAACCCCTCGGAGCGATCCTCGCCCTGGATCCTCGGAACTCCGTGTGGGATGAGCCCTTCCGATGCTCCTCTCCCGGAGACATTTCCTCTGCATCATTTCCCTGACATGTGCTTTGAGTCAGTTTGTTTTTCCTGAGCCTCCTTTTCTCAGTTCGGAGCCTGGTGGGAGTTGCGAGTTCAGAGAGGATCTGGGAGTTGTTCCCTTGCTGTGGCTCCGCATCAGCTCCGCATCAGCTGCCTGAGAGCCCGTGGGGCAGAGAGAGGAGCTTTTCCCCCTCCTCAGGTGGAGGCTGAGGAGTTATAAATCAATTCTGATAAGGAACGAGGTGTTTGCTGTGGTATCTGGGGCTGGGATGTAGCCACGAGGGCACTGAGTTGTTCTGTGTGATGCTCAGCATCTGTTGGAACACGAAACATCCCAAGAGATCACCTGCACTGAGGAGGGTTCCTGGTAGATCTCTCTTGTTTGAGATTCTTTTCAGCAGAATCCGTACAATGCCTTTTCTTTTTTTCCTCTGGGATTCTGGTGTCCCGAAGAAGCAGCAGTGAATAAGCTGAATAATTGCATTTGCAGGTTGTAAATCCAGTGGAACAGAGAACTTTTTTAGGCCACTTTGAGAGAGATGCTCATTTGTTGTGTTCCTTATTATCAGCTCCAGAGAGGGAGCTGATGGTTAAAAAGGTTATAAACAAATCTGTGATCTATAAATCATCTGGAATAAAAGCTTGTTAGTACAACCAGTGCTTTTCCTGGCAGATTATTCATTGTCATTCTCTGTTTCTCTTGTCCTCTCATCTATTTTAATGTTTCCTTGTGCCTGCTCAGGTGCTCCAGTTTCAGCTCTATCCTGCTTTATTCTCGTTTTTGGGATTTTAGATTCCAGGAAATAATTTTTAATGCAATATTTTAATGTGAAACTGAAGTAAAGGATGACACTGAGCCTTGTTGGCTGTTTTTTTCCAAAAACATATTCAGGTTTTTCCTCCAACACTTCTGTATTTACTTCCCAGCTCTTCCCACGTCACATGGAAACCTCTCCTTGTTCAGCATTCAAATCCTGGTTTATCCATCAGGAAGCTTAACCCAGATTAGCTGAGTAATCGTCTCTGGGAACACAAGGCTCCTTTAAAAAGTCATTCCAATCAACTCCCTGGAATTTCCATCTTTGAAACAGATAGCCACGGATAGAGCTGGAAAATCCTGCCTAAAATGGCAGTTTTTAATTGGGATGGTTTGTTTCACCCAAACGTCCTTTCCTTGGAATGATCCACGTGGAGCTGTCCCTGGAGAGATGTGGGAAGTTTGAAACGTTTGGGGAAAACAGTGACAAACCATGCTTGAAAACACCTTTATTCCTTTAAATTAAATGCCTGTCTTGCCAATTTTCAATCTTTATATGGTTCCCTCAGTAAATAAAATTGTCTCATTATGGCAGTGGGATAAATACAGCCTTGGCAGATGGAAAAAAAAAAAAAACATGGAGAAAGTGTAGGACAAAGAATGAGGTGAAAAAACTCCCTTAAACTTGATGACTGTTGCAAACAGATGAGTGGGTATTGATATGAAATATTGCTTTGAAGGAAAAGGATTTTAACCTGATGTTACTACTCATGCTCTGGTTTTTTTCCCCCCCTTTCCCCTCAGTTTAGAGAATGAAAATAATTTGTCAGCTTCACTTTGGGCTCTTTGCTGCTGCAGTGTTTTGGTTTCAGGCAATGCAGGGGGATGCTTTAGCTGGGGGAGGTGAATTTGAGCTGAATTTCTATAATTATGAAAACAGCTTTCAGCTTAAGTCTCGTTTTTACAAAAAAACCCCAAATTGATACCATCCTGTTGCTGCTAAAAACATGCAGGGAAAGCCAGGCTGTGTTTCCTGTTACATCTCCATTCATCTGTGAGCCCTTCATCCCATCCTGTCCCAAATAATTTAGGGTACGTCCATTATTCAGGTTAAAATCTTAGAAAGAGCTTGATGAATGGTACAGAGAAAGTAAATTAAGAACTTTTTTCTTGGTTATGCAGCAAGATTGAAAAATCCGAGCCTTTGAATTTAATTTTTTAACTTAATTTTTCATTAGATGTCTAATTAGACCGAGGGCCCATTTGCCAGAGCGTTCTTGAAGCACAAAACGTGGCAAAATAATTCCTGCCATTCACGGAAGTCTCCAGAAGTCTGAGCAACTTTGCAAATGTAAAAAGACAATTTTGAGAGAACAACAAAAGAAAAGATAAAACGGTTTATCCTTTGTGTTTGAAACCAGTCTGAGAAAAAAGAGGAAACTTCCTGGGAGAGCAGATTATTCCATGTCTGCCTCCAGTGGAATTCCTGCACTTTCTGGTGCAGCATCTGGCACTGCTGGCAGTGATGAGAAAATAGATTAGAGGATGAGGCTGGATTAAATCTGTGCTTATTCAGGTGCTTAAAAAATGTCATTCTGTGCACGCTGAGTTTGGCTTTTCCTCATGTTTGGGCACTTAAGGGTACACTTTGTTTATAAATAACTCAGGGGCGGAAAATCCAGAAAATTCCCCTGGTTTTGTCTTTTTTTCCTCCGTTTTCTGTCTGTCCATGTGGGGTTTTGTGCGTGTGGATTGTGGGATTTTTTTCCTCCCCTCCATCCATTTTCTTTCCTGGTTTTTCTCTCCTCTTTGGAAGCTGAGCAAAGAGGGTTGCAGATATTTTTACTGATGGGAATGAAGTGAAACCAAGGCAGATCCAGGGCCTGGGAGAAGTTAAGGACAGTCTTGGTGGTGCTGAAAATACAGGTTGGGAACTGGGGCAGTGTGGAGCAAAGGTACTGCATAGAGTGAGATATTTGATAGAGCAAAATGAGGAAAAAAATCCCTTATTTGGGGTAGAATTATAAAACTTGGTACCTTTAGGGCTGAACACCAGCAAAATGCTGAATTATGGTCTTTGAACTGTGGGGGCTGGAGCCAAGTGGGCAAAATCCCTTTGGATTGGAGATGAGCTGGAGTTAAGGCCCAGTTTTCCATCAAAACCTGCTGTGGTTCTGGGATTCCCTGTTGGCATTTTTCCCTCAGCTCTTCCTGTTGGTTGCCCGAGGAATATTGCGGCATTCCTGTTGTCCTGGGGGCTGCAGCAGAAGTGAGGAAATGCCAGTAGTTCAGTGGATGATCCCCTCTGTGATAAATTAAATCAATTTCTGGTGGCGGAAAAGCAGCAGAAGCCACCAGGGCCCTCCACATCAGAGCAGTTGAGGGGACTGATGTTCCCCTTTGCTTCTCGGAGTGTCCTGGAAGAGGATGCAAAACCTCCTCGGTGGTTTTGTGTTCTGTGGAGGAGCTGGGCTCTGTTCCAACGGATGCAGGCTCCGAGATGACGTTTTTGAGGAATACTTGGAATATTCATTTGCAGACAGCTGTTGAGAGCGTTCCGCTGAGCTGAGCCAGCTGCTAAAGAGTTAATTCAGCCTCATTTGCTCTCTAATTAATTTGCTGGGGGATAATACCCCACGTTTGACCTGATTTTGGCAGCAGATTTGATGGGAGCAGCTGCTGATCCTGGCACAGGCTTTGCCTCCCGTGCAGGAGGTGTTGGGGAGCAGCTCAGGACCAGGGTGGGCACAATGAACACATGAAAGGCTGCTGGAGGTGCTGAGACCTTCCTTATCCAACCCCTCCCGGCCTGCAGGAAGTAGGACAGGGATTGTTGGCAATAAAAGGATGTTTTTTCACGAGGTATTCAAGGCAGATCTTGTGAAACAACGGCCAGAGCTCGCTGTGCTACAAGTGAAGGCGTAGGAAGAGAGAAGAGGGGAAAGAGAGGTCAGCTAAAATAAATCCAAGGAAACAATACAGCCTTGGAGACTCCAGAGAGACAGGGAAGCACAGCAGAGAGGGAACAGCGAATAAACTGATGCCAGGGGGGGTTTCTAAGCCAGGTCTGCAGAAGAATTCACCTGAGCTCTCCTAAATCCGGAGGGAATCTCGACCTGCTGTAGGGACACCATTCCCCGGGTGTTTTTGACACAGGGAAGCTGCTGGAGACAGCCTGAGTGGAGCTGCCAGAGGATTTGCTCCTCGGGATTCTTTTAGATGCTGTGCCTTTATTTCAGTGGTTCTGAACCTGTAAACAAGAAGTTGACCCTTTGCTTGAGTAAATAACCAGCAGATTCTCAGTTTTTGGAGCCTGGGCTCCTCGGTGAGCTCAGGTGCCTCTGGCCCATCCAAGGAGCTGTGTTCCTTCTGGGAGCTGAGGCAAATAAAGGCACTGCCTGGAGCTCCTAAGGAATCTGGGAGTTGTTGGAGCCGTGGTGTTTTCTCACTGATGTGCAGGAATCAGCTTTGGTGCCTACAATCTGAAATGTAAAGAAAAAAGGGGAGGAATTTCCCTTGATGGAAGAGAACCTTCTGTAACCTTGTTGCTAAACCGAGCTCAGCTTCTGAGTCACTGGCCTTGATCTGGATTGCATATTTGCTGCCTGCAGGATGGGCACCGAGGGATAAATCCCTCCTGAGCTTTGGGGAAGGATTAGGACCATGCTCAGATGGAAAAATAAATTCTTGTCATTGATTTTTGTCCCATTCTCGCTTTTGTAATTCAGTCATTGCTCGAGGAAGCCGCAGACAGGATCCCACTGGAATAAACAGCACAGAAAATCTGAGGTTGCCAGAGCACTTGGGAAATGTGGAGGATAAATCTCCTTGCAACAGGGACACTTCCAAGGGGTCTCCTACAGAACTGGACACACACAGATAACACATCAAACTCTGGAAGTACAGGCAGGGATTTCATGAATTCATTACGAAAGTGCAGGGAAAGGGGCTTGGGATAGGAATTTTGGGATGAATTCCAGAAAGGAAATGCAAAATCGAGGCAGAGGAAAGAAAGAGGAAAGCCAGGTCTGCAGGAGAATTCACCTGAGCTCTCCTAAATCCGGAGGGAATCTCGACCTGCTGTAGGGACACCATTCCCCGGGTGTTTTTGACACAGGGAAGCTGCTGGAGACAGCCTGAGTGGAGCTGCCAAAGGGTTTGCTCCCTTTATATTCCTATAAATAGTGGAAGCAGGAACTTTGGGAAGAGAGGAATCCAAAAGGATGAATCCTCGGGAGTCACCGTTTCTGAAAGCAGCAGCTCAAATGAGAAGCAGAAAATGATCCAGCAGCACAAGAGCTCTTGAGGAGAAAATAAGTGTAAGACATAGGGAAGCCTTCAGGGGAGGCTGCTCTGTTTGCTGGGATTCTGCTCAAGGAAAAGCAGATTCTCGGGATGCACAGCGTGCTCGGGAATACTGATCAGGAGTCTCCCAGGGCCTGTGGTGCCGGGGCTAAACCCACTCCTGCCTGGAAGGAAAGACATCCCCATTTAACATTGGAAAAGTGTCCCTGGAACAGCACAGGGTTCTCCATTTTCCATCTGGGAATGGCTGCTGGTGGTCCAAGTTCCCAGTAACACCAGCTTGGGCAGGAGCAGAGCAGGATGTGGAATGTTCTTTGGAGAGCTTGGACTCACGGCACTGCTCCTTCCAGCGGTGCTGCTCTTCCTGCTGGAAGACTGCGTGGATCTTTTGGGATCCTTGGAGGGGAGCAGGGAGTTTGTCCCAGGTTATCCTTGGAGAAAGGCCTCTCCAGGAGTGGGGTACAGGGCAGGGAGAGCAGAGCGGGATGTGGGATGTTCCTTTGAGAGCTTGGATTCCCAGCACTGCTCCTTCCAGAGGTGCTGCTCTTCCCACTGGAAACCTCTGTGTGGATCTTTTGGGATCCTCAGAGGAAAGCAAGGAGCTTGTCCCAGATTATCCTTGGAGAAAGGCTTCTCCAGGATCTCAGTGATGAGGGACAAGGCAGGAAGAGCAGAGCAGGATGTGGGATGATCCTTTGAGAGCTTGGAATCACAGCACTGCTCCTTCCAGCAGTGCTGCTCTTCCCACTGGAAACCTCTGGGTGGATCTTTTGGGATCCTCAGGGGAGGGCAGGAAGCTTGTCCCAGGTTGTTATCCTTGGAGAGGGGCCTCGCCAGGAGTGGGTTCCAGGGCAGGAAGAGCAGAGCTGGGGTTCCATGGGGTGGAGCAGCATCCTGCTGATCTCAAGGATTCCATGGCAGGCTCTTGCCTAAGACAATTCCAAAAGAGGCTCCTTGTAGGAAATTCTGGGAAAAGTGTCTCCCACTGCCGTGACTGTTATTATTCATCCAAAATAATTGTTGGGATACCCTTTCCCACTGGTTCTTCCCAAGTGTGCCGGGTTGGGAGAAGGGAATATTCCTCTGTTGCTTTTGTGTTGCTTTTTCTTTCCCTTCGTTCTGGAAATTCTTTTTGCATTTCTTTTGTGGAATTCTTCCCAAAATTCCTATTCCAAGCCTTTTTCCCTGCACTTTCCTAAGGAATTCATGAAATCCCCTCCTGTACTTCCGGAGTTTGGTGTGTTATTTTTGTGTGTCCAGTTCTGTAGGAGAACTGGGCCTGTATTTTTCCCAATTATTCCTTCGGGAGCCACGGGAACATAGTGGGGTTTTTTCCCAGCTGCTTGTGGGTCACTGGTGAATCAATTCCATTCTAAATGGAAGGTTTTCCCAGAAAAGCAAGAACAAGGCAGTGTTCAAATGAAGTCAGGCAGAAGAACTATAAAAATAAACATTTATTTTACCTAATTCTTCATTTCCTTCTGGAGCCATATTCCCAGAAAATCAGGTATTTTTTAAAAAGGGAAAAATAATCCACTCACAGGCACTGAAAGGAAGTAGAAAAATATTTTTTTTTTTCATCTTCCCTTGTTTTTTAATCACCCACTCTCAGCATAAAAATATTTAACACTCTTTTAGTGCAAGACTCCTGTCTTGTAAAATAATTGTAATTAATTCCTCGAGTCAGGACTGTGTAGGAAAATTTAGGAGGAATTTCCTCAGCACAGGATAAGGGATTTATTTAGACTCATGGAAAAACAGAGAAGCTTTATGATTAAAAAATCATGATTTAGCTCTGAGCAGACTCTTCCTGACTTTTAAGAAGCTTTGGTGAGTTTTCCTGGATGAAATATCGGATTTCTTCCATGACCTGAGGTGTTCCTGGTGTGGATTTTGCTGGTGGCTCTCACTGCAGGAGGAATTGATGCAGCATTTTTGGGGTTGTTTGTTTATGAAATGAGGAACAAGCAGGAGACATCTCCCAAACTCCTCTCATGGAATGGCAGCCAATCCCCTCAGAATTCCCTTCTCCCTTCCCATATTTCACTGTATGATCAGGCTGGGATACCGTGCAATCCCTGGAGTATTCCTGGCTATTCCTTTTCCCATTTTACTCAGCAGAAATGTTTAATTATTCCTTTTTTTTCTCCATTCTGTGCTGTCTCATGGATCCAACACCAGTTTGGTGCTGGGCATTTCCTTCCCAGTACAGCAATTCCTACATTTTTGGTTGGATAAATCAGATTTTCTTCAACTTTCCAGGAAACCAAACCTATTGGGGGGTTTATTATTGATATTGTGCCTTTGGGAGCAAGGAAGTTGTGCCTGGATTGATGCTGGGAATTCCTGCAGCTGCTTTGTGCTGGCTTGGGTTTCAGATCCACGCTTCCATCATTTTTTTTTGGAAGTGTGGTTGCACTGATGGGTTTTTAAAGGGTATTTGTAGGTGTGTAACGACTGCCCTTTAATCAGAGGAATGAAATTCGTGGGAATCTGTCATTTGAGACTGAAAAAATTAGAGGCAGCATAAAAATGTCCCCCCTGTATTTATCTATGCCTTGGTGACTAAAGCAGTGCAGGTTTTCACACTAAATATAATCAAATCATCATTTCCATGATTCTTTGTAATATAAACTATCTGGAGAGAGCTGCTTTCCCTGTTGGAATTCTGTGGGCTCAGATCCTCTTCCCTTTTCCTGCAGAGGAGGGTGCAAGGAGTGTTCTCCATCTGGCTGGGGGCTTAAAATTATCCTGTGTTTTGATGGCTCTGCAGATGAGTTCAGTTCTGCATTCCACGCCTAAAACTGGGAAATTAAATAGAGAGAAGAGCAGGAATGCTTCATTCCTGAGCCTTTCCAGCTGCAGGAAGTTCAGGTTCTCCGTTGCACCCAGTGGTTTTTGTATTTTGGGGCGGGCATTTGAAGTGGGACTTCTTCCTTTCAGCGAGCAGGAGACACATTTCCAAAAATAAATGGATCAAGCGATATTGGAATTTTCATTTGTAAATTCTCTGGGAATCTGCCAAAACTTCCATCAGAGACCTGCAGTCATTTGTGAGGAGGCACAGGCTGTTCCCAAGCCGAGGGAATTC
Organism: Eulacestoma nigropectus; assembly: GCA_013397775.1. Taxonomy (NCBI): domain Eukaryota; kingdom Metazoa; phylum Chordata; class Aves; order Passeriformes; genus Eulacestoma; species Eulacestoma nigropectus. Next base: position 124,746 of record VZTE01003363.1, read on the forward strand.
AGGTGGGAGAGATGTGGTGAGGGGGAAGAAATTCCTTACTGTGAGGGTAACGTTGAGGTTTTCCAGAGAAGCTGTGGCTGCCCCTGGATCCCTGGCAGTGTCCAAGGCCAGGCTGAACGGAGCTTGGAGCAGCCTGGGATAGTGGAAGGTGTCCCTGCCCCTGGCAGGGATGGAATGGGATGGAATTGAAGGTCCTTCCCAACCCAAAGCAGTCTGGAGTTCTGTGATTCTGTGGGGTCAGCGCTGTTTGATCGCTGTGGGAATGGAGCAGGCAATGCCTTCTTTCCCTGCTATCCTTCCCTTCCTTCCAGGCTGAGGAAATTTTCCATCCTCCCCATCCCATGGTGCTGCCAAGGGAAGGGAGGGGGAATTCCTCTGTTCTCCTCTCTGGGGTAGAGGTGTCCCTTCAGCTCTCCAGCTCCCAAGCTGATCCAGAGGAAAATGCAAGGGGCTCGTTCTGCTCACTCCAGCACCTCGGGCCCTTGGGATTGGCCTGGGATTCGTTGCCTTTTCCTGCCCTTTCCAGCAGCAGAGCTTTCCCGTTCGTGCCCCGAGGATGTGTGATTCAGACCCAATAAATCAGATTCCAGCTGCTCCTTTGCTCTGGCTTTGCTTCCAAAGGGCTCATTCTCTCTGTGCTGGGGTGGATCATATTCCAGGCTGTTCCCTGCTCCACATTTGCTGCGGGAAAACAGCTGAGGGCCCAGATTTTGCAGTTTTATTTTGGGATCTTGTTTGTTTTGAGGAAAAAACCCATTTCCTTCTATTCTGAGTTTTCAAAGGGAGGGATATGAGCATTTCCTTATCTCCGTGGAAGCAGATCCATGAGGGGAGCACTTGAATGTGGGAGTGAGCTGGAATGAAAAGCCTTTGGAAGGGAGAAGGGAAAAGGGAAGCTCTCCTGGAGTGCCTGATCCTGGAGCAGCAGATTAGGGCTGAATGTAATTAATAACGAGAAGAAATCCATTAAGTTGTTATAGTAACTGGGAAGCTGAGGTTGGAATGTATGATCCGAGTGACTCAGCTCTGGGGGAAGGGATCTGGGAGCCCACAGAGGGAGAGCTGGAGCTTCCCTTTCCCTGCTCTCCGCTCTGCCCATTCCCAGGAAGCTCCAGAGTTCGGCTCTTCCAAACCCTGAGCACATTTCAGCAGGAAAACCAACTTATCCCATCATTCTTGTCTCTCTGCATGTCTGGTGATCCTGGGAAAGTTGGGAGGACTCACCCCAAATAAGTGGCAGTGTCCTTCCAAGAGGATGGGGCATAAGGAATGTGCGGGTTCTGGTGTCCTGCAAAGGGACACCAGCTCCTTTCTGGAGGTCCCTTGGAAGGAGGACATCTCCAAAAAAATAAAAAGGAATTGATTCCCTTCCAAAAAAGGAATTTATTTCCCAGAATTTATGTGGGATCTTCCTGCAGAAGGAAGTGCGTTCATTTTGTTGTCCTCATTAAAAATATTGCTGTAAAATGGGGAAGTTTTATTGGGAAATCGGTATCCCCTGCCTCTCTCCAGGTGTTTCTGGTGGAGATTCATGGATGAATCAAGGAGTGCAGAAATCTGGGATGCTTCTTCAATGGAAGGTTTCCCTGTCTGTGGCAAGGGTTTGGAATGAGATGAATTAAGGACTCTCCCAGTCCCAACCAATCTGGGATTTTTGCTGTTTTTTCGAGTATTCTGCATCCAGAATTAATAATAAACCTTTCTAGCCAAGGCTTGTTATTCCGTGATTCTCCTGGCTGTGTGCAGCCCCTTGGGAACAACGAGGTTTTGGTGAGGAATTAACTGGATAATTATTTGCAGGTTGTAAAGCTGAAGTAATTTACTGTTGGAATGGTCTGTGGTGATCTGAAAAATCCCTGGGCAATATTTAGGGATTTATTGCATCTGCTCAGGTGTAAATGAGCATTAAAAAGTGGGAAAATTTGGATTTATTTTTTAAAAAATGCAGGTTTAAGACTCAACCTGTGGAGATGTCTCTGTGTTTGCCTCTCAGCGCTGATTGCTTCAGGTTTATGTGGAATTCCTGTGTTTCATTTAATTTCTGAACCAAGTTTAACCTTTTATCTATCAGCAATTGAGGTTAAAAAGAATCAGTCTTCATTTAATCAATAGAAATATTTATTATGAGATCCCTGAATGGTCTTTAAGGTCCTTTCCAACCCCACCCAATGTGATTTTCTATTCCTACAAGAAAAATTCTCATCTATTTAATGTAAAAAAACTGCAGGCGAGTGTCTGATTGTAGTAAAAATTCCAAGAGAATATTCTGTTCCTTGGATAATGTGGAAGTTTTGATCTGCTCCTTCCTGTGGGGACGAGGACAGGTTGAAAAAACCGATTTTTAAATTTTTTTTTAATATTTATATTCTCCAGCTGTAAGAAAGATGCTGCTATTTTGCTTGAAATTTTACAGGGAGGATAATCCCTGCTGTCAAATCCATGTAGTAATTAAATCCTGCTGCTTTTTTCCAGGAATACAGGTGTCCTTTAGCTTTCCAGCAAAGCGATCCTGAAAAATGAGAGTTGAAAACTCCTCTCCTGTTGCTCCTTGGGGGTTCAGGGAGCTGGGTGGGGATTTCATGATTTGGGAGGCTCCGAGTGAGTTGTGCATCCTCTTAATCCACACTTTTTGTCCAAGGAAAACACATCCTAAGCATAAAAGGGGGAATCCTGCGGAGAAGTTGGGTCGCTCCTGTGACTTGGAGAATGTTTGTGTTGAATTTTTTGTATTTGCAGCACTGGTTGCCCAAAAAGAAAATATTTGGGGGTTGTTGGGACATTGTTCTTGTTCTTTCCAAGGAGCCTTAGGTTAGGGTGGAAGAATATCCTGGATTAGCTTGTTCCAAAAAAACCCAATGGCATGGCATGAAATGAGCTTTTTGTGCCACAAGGCCTCAGCCTCCAGAATCCCAGAATCCCAGACTGGTTTGGGTTGGAAGGGAGATTAAAAATCCCACCCAGTGCCACCCCTGCCATGGCAGGGACACCTCCCACTATCCCAGGCTGCTCCAGCCTGGCCTTGGACACTTCCAGGGATCCAGGGGCAGCCACTGCTTCTCTGGGAAATCCATTCCAGGCCCTCCCCACGCTCCCAGCCAAGAATTCCTTCCCAATATCCCATGGAATTCCATCCTCTGGCAGCTTTTGACATCAAGACTCCATTTTCTGTTGCTGTCATTTCCCAGAATTGCACAGAACTGCGATTTTCCCAGTGAGGCTGGATGTACCCAGGTTGGGATTCCTCTTGGAACACCCTGGGGCACGCCCACATCCCAGTATTTTGGAATTTTCGCTTTTTCAATTCCCTCTGCAACTTCAGCACTGAATAATTTGGCCAGAAGAGCCAGATTTTTTTATGGTGTCACACCAAAGGGCCCTGACACGGAGCCGATCCCTGTGGGATGATAATTCCTGCCGGGATTTTGGAAGCAGGGGTTACTGAGCAGGGCTCTCCTCGTTAATTGCAGCCTTTGAAGGATGGAATTGGATAAAAACTTCCCAAAGTGTTCAGCAAGAGGCAGCCCCGGAGTGCTGCAAGGATCACTCCACATAATTAAAGGAGTTTTTGATAACTGGGAAAGGAATTACCAGGAGAAGTCGTGAGAAAACGTTGGAGTTGCCTCTTTCACCTCACTTCACAGCACTTCATTCTGGAGAAAACTGCAGGATGAGCTAAATCGCTTTCTCATTAAAAAAAAAAAAATGCTGATAATTCAGCCTGGCATGGAAAATAATGCAAATATTTTCATAATAAGCGAAATATCAGATCCAGAAGGAAAGAAAACAACCACAGTCTAAGGAAACAGGAACATCTGCTTTGGCTCCAAGGAAAAATCCCAGAATAAGAAAGCTGAAATATCCCTCTAAATCAATTTTTCCCCCCTTCTATCTCTTGTTATAAATTAGTGTTGTCAAAGATGCCACTTTGAATAGATGAAATAAAATATGGAAGTGCTCTTAGTGGCTGGTGGAAAACGTGGGAGCATCTCCAAAATGCCAAATGCTTTCCCTTTAGTCTTAATTTCCTTTTTTTTTTTAATTGGATGGGCAGACAGAAATTTCAGTCTGGAAATTGAAAACATGCAAAAAAAAAAAAAAAACTGGGATAAATCAGATTTGGAGCTGACCACGGTGCTGTCGTGTCTTTTTTAATATTCCCACTGCCAGGCTTTGCCTTTGCAGTTCTGGATGAATATTTAGGGAAATGCGATTTCTCTGCTCCAAAATCCTTTTCCTGGGAAAAGAGAGGACATGGAGGGCAGGATTTAAACAGCAGCAGGAGTTTATTGTGGCAGAGATCCTCATTTTCCCTTTTTATTTGGATTTTGGGTGTGCCTGTGGTCAGAAAAGCTGGATACTTGATCTGGAAGTGTTTGTTCTAATTGGCCATGGAATGTGGTTTTCCTCAGGCACTGGAATTGTGTTTTAAGTGGTGTTCCCTGACCTCCAGGCTTGTGTTTCGGAATCTGGGATGGGAGAAAAGCAGGACTATCCTGGACAGAAAACTGGGATGCTCCATCCTGGAGAGCCCTTTTCCCCAGTGTTGGGGTGGTCAGATCCTCGCCTCCCATTTTCTGGGAATAAATCATGGAATCCTGGCATTGTTTGGGTTGGAAGAGACCTTAAAGCTGATTTTTTTCCAACACCTTCCACTTACTCAAAGCTCCCTCGGTACGGGTCTCAGCTTTCCCTTGGTTGTCCAGAGTTCTCCTAAAAAAGTGGATTTAAAAAGTTAAAAAAGTGGATTTAAAAGCTTTAAAAAGTGGATTTGAAAGCCCAAAAAAAGTGGATTTAAGAGCCTATGAAAGTGGATTTAAAAACATAAAAAAAGTGGATTTAAAAACCTAAAAAAGTTCATTTAAAAACCTAAAAAAAGTGAATTTAAAAGCCTAAAAAAAAGTGGGGTTTGGGGCGATTTTTGGCTCTGCAAAGATGGAATTTTGAGTTTAAGGACTTTTAAGTTGCAGCCTGGAATTCCTTCATGGAATTCTGATGTTCTTGTGGTGTTCCCAAGGGGGGTTGAGCTTGGAAAGCCTAAAAAAAGGGAATTTAAAAGCCTAAAAAATTTTAGGGCAATTTTTGGCTCTGTAGGGGTGGAATTTTGGGGTTGAGGAGTTTGGAGATTCAGCCTGGAATTCCTTCACGGAATTCTGATGTTCTTGTGGTGTTCCCAAGGAAGGTTGAGCTTGGAAAACCTCAAAAAAAATCGATTTAAAAGCCTAAAAATGAAGTTGCTGCTCTGATGATGGATTTCATCTTTCCCCACTATTCTTAGTGGTTTTTCCAACAGGAAAAACGGGCAAAGTTAGGAATATCCCTCTGTTCCAGGACTTCTGGAGGATGAGGATGGTCTCTGTTTAGGGGCTTTGTTCTGTTCTGTGCTTGGGGTCCTTGTGTGGCTTTGCTGTTTGGCTCTAAAATAAAATTTTTTTTAAAAAGGGAAAAAATTCCTTCTTTTCAGGATATTTGGCTCTTCCCAGAAAAACTCTTGGGGAAGGAGATCTGAGGATTTGAAAACCTTTTCTCTTGGAGCAGAGCAACCTCTACTTTTGGAGGAGAGAGGGTGAGTTCAGGAAGGGAAGAATTGAATGAGGGGCAGGAGCCGAGGGCTGCTGTATTTCTCCAGTGTTTATCCCACATTAATCCCGATGGATCCGCAGCGTTCCCGTTATCTGGGAATCCCAGCAAGGCTCGGTGGTGCTGCTCCTTTCCCAATAAAAACACAGGGTGAACATCAAATCTAATTTTTAAAAAATCAGCCTAAAAATCTACAGGGGGAAAATCTGCGTGGCTCAATTTGCTGGGGTTTGGCGTGGTTTTAAACTGATTTTTTTAGAATAATAATAATAGTAATAATAAATAATAACAATAAAAAAATAATAATTGTTCTTTGCTCTCTGAGAGCTGCTCAGCTGCTCTGAGGAGTGGGAGGCTCTGCAAGTCATTTTCTCAGGGAACAAGAAGGAGAGAAATTGCATCCTTTAATAGTCTGCCTCATTTTTCCTGGTAATTACCTTGGAATTCCTGATGTGGGGAACACTTCAGCTGAATCCTTCGGAGCTGTCAGAATGGATTTTTAATTTCAGTTCATTTTCCCACAAGAGGAGATGAGCTTTTGAGAAAGAGAGAAGATTCAAATTCCCTGACATAGTCAGGAAAATAGAATTTTTTTTTCTGCCCAAGCTGTGAATATTTGTCTGGAAGTTTCCTATCAAAACAGGGCCAGTGAAAATTCCAGCTTGTTTTTCATGGGAATTCTGCAGAGCACGTCAGGCCTAAGGACAGCAAAATATGGATTTTTTTATTGGACCTGAAAGAAATGAAGAGAAATGACAACCTGGTCATCCCCTCTGCTGGAAATGCAAGAATTACTGGAATTTCTGGGACAGACTGACTGGGTTATTCCCAGCTTTAATGATTGGATTGGCTCCAGAAAAAGAGGAATCCTTGCAATCCTCTTAATCTTGCTGATATCCTGGGAAGGAACCTCCTAATTAAAGTTAAGGCACTATTTAATAATAATTAATTATTTGAAGGTGTTTTTTTGGCCATGCCCAACTTGGTTGGAATTTTCTCAAGCACCTACAAAGGTCATCCTGCCTTTAACATTTTTTTTTTTATAGTAGGAAAATTGGTTGGATTTATTCTTGGAGATAAATTTGTGACTTTATCCTGATGCCTGATGGCTTAAAGCAGCAAGCTTGGGTTTTAGACTCAGCCTGGCAATTAGGACAAAGCTCAGGGCAGCTTCGGGACAGGCCAAAGTGGAGGAATCCCTTCTCCAGAGCCTTGGGAGAGGCCAAAGTTTAGGAATTCCTTCTCCAGAGCCTTGGGAGAGGCCAAAGTTTAGGAATTCCTTCTCCAGAGCCTTGGGAGAGGCCAAAGTGGAGGAATCCCTTCTCCAGCAGGATGATGCTGGTGGTCTCAAGTAGCAAAGCTATTTGAGATAAGAATTGCAGTGACAGGAAATAAAGGTTGTGACAGCTCTCAGGGAAAACCCAGCTCATGGAATCAGCATAGGAAGGACGTGGATCTGTTGGAAGGAATCCAGAGGAGGCTGGAAATCCCGAACTTGCACGTGAAGATGTGTTTTAGGAGTTTCTGTAAATAGTGGATTTCCCACTGGATGAGCTGGGTAGCTGTTTTTTAACCACTGTGTAGGAAAATCAGGCTTCATCCCGTGCATCCATGGGATTTTATCCTCCATCACCAGGATGATCCGAGGGATGGAGCAGCTCTGCTGGGAGGAAAGGCTGGGAGAGCTGGGATTGTTCAGCCTGGAGAGGAGAAGCTTTGGGATGACCTCAGTGGGGCCTTGCAGGGCCTGAAGGAGCTCTTTGGACTGAAGAGACTTTGGACAAGGGGATGGACACAGGGAATGGCTTCCAGAGGGCAGAGATAGATGGGATATTGGGAAGGAATTCCTCCCCATGAGGGTGGGGAGGCCCTGGAATGGATTTTCCAGAGGAGCTGTGGCTGCCCCTGGATCCCTGGCAGTGTCCAAGGCCAGGCTGGACAGGGCTTGGAGCAGCCTGGAATAGTGGGAGATGTCCCTGCCCATGGCAGAGTTTGGAATTTAGATGAGTTTAAGGTCCCTTCCAACCCGAACCATTCCATGATTCCATGAAATCCCTCTTTTCTGAGTCACTTTTCCCAAGTTCCAGCCATTGGTGCTGATAGACGCCCTTGCCTGTATTTTGCGGAGTGCTGTGAAATCTTCCCAGCTTTTGATGGGAATGAGAACAGATTGGGTTTTCTGAGGAGGAGGGAATTTCTCGGAGCTGCCAGGAGCTCTGCAGAGCAGTTGAGCTGTTGCTGTTCACAAGGAATGGGAAAAGGTCACAGAAAAGAACAACATTTTCCTCAGCAAATAAGTAATAAAAAGGGGCTGTTCGGGAAATTCTTAGGGATGTGTCCAAGGAGGGCTGGAGCAGCTGAGGGAGCTGGGAAGGGGCTCAGCCTGGAGAAAAGGAGGCTCAGGGGAGACCTTGTGGCTCTGCACAACTCCCTGACAGGAGGGGGCAGCCGGGGGGGTCGGGCTCTGCTCCCAGGGAACAGGGACAGGAGGAGAGGGAACGGCCTCGGGGGAGGTTCAGGTTGGATATTGGAAAACAAATTTTCCCTGGAAGGGTGGTGAGGCACTGGAATAAGTTGCCCAGGGAGGTGTTGGAGTGACACTCTCTGGAAGTGTTCCAGCCTTTCCCTCCTTCCTCATTGCCCAGAGCAGCTGTGGCTGCCCCTGGATCCCTGGCAGTGCCCAAGGCCAGGCTGGACAGGGCTTGGAGCAGCCTGGGGTAGTGGAAGGTGTCCCATGGCAGGAGTGGTACTGGATGGATTTTAAAATCCCTTCCAATCCAAAGCATTCCATGATTTTACGTTAAGTAGGAGCCCATATGTTCCTCCTGGGAGAGCCAGACCTGAGCTTGTCACTTTTCTTTGGTGGCTGTCACCCTGTCTGAGTAGGTGCTTTTCCCTGTGAAGTTCTCCTGGATTTTAAGGAGAATCCATTCAAATTCCATCTCACAAATGATGTAATTCCCTATGGGATCAGATGATCTCCTTCATCCCAACCCTTTCCGCAGAAAAGCTTCTCCAGTAATTCACAATTCAGGTGCCTGGGTTGATCTCTGAGCACCTGAGGTTTATCTCTGGTTTTTCAGGATCAGCATTTTGTTGGGAGGAAAAATCCTGCTCTGGGAATGTGGTGGAGTTGAGGAATGAGCAGGTGTGGGGCTGCAGGATGTGCTGTGTCATGGGAATTTCACTGGGGTTTGTTTTGGTTCTTCACTCTATATTTGTGTCCTGCCTTCTGGAGAAGTGGGAGGAACTGGATTTAGAGGCTGGAAGGAGCTGGAGAAACAGCTCTGCTTCCCAAAAGCTGCTGTTCATCCAGGGAACAGCTCCACAGGAGCAGCAAAAATGGGATTCTGACCCAGCCTTGGCTGGGTTTTGTGGGAGAGGGGGATCTTTAGGGGTGAGGGGATCAATCTGCTCCTCACATCCCCCTTTGGCTTTAATCCTGCCCATGGAGAAGCCCAAATGTGTGGGAAAACAGCAGCGTGATGGAATGTGAGCCTCATATTCCAAACCTTCCTGAGCTTGCAGGAGGATGTGTTTTAGGAATTTCTGTGAACAGTGGGTTTCCCACTGGATGAGCTGGGTACCTGTTCTTTAAGCAGTGTGTAGGAAAATCAGGAAAACCAGTGCATCCATGGGATTTTATCCTCACCGCTGTCAGCTGCCTGTTGGGAACCCTTTAATTCCTACCTCAGCTGGATCCCTCTGGAATTGCTCGAGCATTTTCCCATCAGTTTTGAAACACAAGGGCATGGAACACAAAAATCTTCAGGTGGAAGCTTGGATATAAAAAGAAAATGCATATTCCATGTAGGATATATTCCAGGAAAATGGATTAGACCCAGCTGCAGCACTGATTTTTCTTCACAAATTAATAACAAATGCAAAGCTTTGCCGCTGTTCAGCATTCCCTGCTCCCAGACCCAGCCAATCCTCTGGGATGCAGGGATTTTTGGAGGATTTGGGTGCTGGAGAGGAACTTGTTGCATGTAATGAAAGTCTGCATCAATTAGGAAATGTTCATGAGGAAAAAATTCCCAGGAAGCCTCTTTGGAGTGTTTTCCTCTGGTTTATTCTCCCCTAAAATGTTCAGCCCAGGTGTCAGATTTTTCTGGGAAGGCACAGGAAAGAATGAGTCAGATCTTAATGGGAATTTAGTCATGACTAAAGGAAGTGTTGGGTTTTCTTCTGGCCTCAGAACTGCAATTCCCACAGAACAAAAGCTGGGTTTTATCTTTACCTGTGTCCTGCTTAAATTTTCTTGGACAAATGGATAAATATTTATGAAGTTGTGGTGTGAGAGGCCTCAGATTTTCACAGAAATTATCTTCCAGTCAGCCTGGTCCATCCTTCCACATCCCGTTTCCTGCTGCCCAGCCTGATCCTGGAGTTCAGTGAAATTTGGGAGATATTCTTAAACTCTCCTTCCTTTAGATTTTTTTTTTCCCAAAGAATGTGTGGATTGAGGTTTAGTGGAGAATATGGAGGTGGTGCTGGTTGAAATTGAGGATCTTAAAGGTCTTTTCCTGGCCTTGATGATTCCATGATTCTCAGAAGTTTCCCTGGATATTTATGTATGTGGGTGTTTCCTTACTTTATTTTATAGTCTTATTTCTTGATGCCAGTTTGTGAACTTCCACATTTTCAGGAAGGAAATCCAGTTTGTGTTGGGATCCCGATCCCTGCACAGCAGGGCAGTGACAACCACCCTAAACTGGGCTTTATTAAGCCCAAATCTGGACTTTATTGAACACAAATCTGCTCCATTCTGCTGCTTCCTTTTGGTTTTTCCATGGATTTTGTCTGCACATAAAGGGGAATCCGTATTTTTTTCTGGCAGCAAGGAGTCATTCCATGTTATCCCTCTCTGTGCATGTCACGGGAATATTTAACATCAGTATTTGTGGATGGATCATTTAATCCTTTTAGGAACAGGGTTTTAATTTCTCTTCGTTGTTGAAGATCGATAAAACCGTTCAGCCTAATCCAGAATTCTCCTCTGCCTCTTGAGCACGACTTCAGTGCTGCTGGAAGGGCAGAGGTTGGGGGCAGGAGGAGAAATCTTCCCAGTGGGAACGATGGACCACTGGAATCATTTCCAAGGGAAGCGGTGGATTCCCAGCATCGGGCAGGTCCAGCTGCAGAGGGTGCTGGGGCTCCTGTCTGCAGGGGTGCTGCCAGGGAAGGCTGGAGCAGGTGGTCCTTGGGATCCCCTCCAAGTTAGCATTCCAGAATTCCCCGTTTTCTCACGCCTAAATGTGATGGGGATGAGGAGGGAGGTGAGGTTTGTGGAGATGGAATTTTGCCACACTTTGGGGCTTTAAAAACCCTTCCACTGCTCCAGAGTCTAACCCCCCCCTGGGGGCTGTGCAGGTTCTGCTTTAACCATAACCCTAACCCTAATCCTCACCCTAAACCCATCCTGGGGCTGTGCAGATCCTGCTCTAACAGTAACCCTACACTGACCTTGGGGGCTGTGCAGGTCCTACCTTAAACCTAATCCTAGTCCTAACCCTACCCCTAAACCTGAACCCTCCCTGGAGGCTGTGCAGGCCCTGCCTTAACCCTAATCTTAATCCTAACCCTAACCCTGAACCCACCCTGGAGGCTGTGCAGGTTCTGCCTTAACCCTAATCCTAACCCTAACCCTGACCCCATCCTGGGGCTGTGCAGGCCCTGCCTTAACCCTAATCCTAATCCTAACCCTAGCCCTAAACCCATCCTGGGGCTGTGCAGGCCCTGCCTTAACCCTAATCCTAATCCTAACCCTAGCCCTAAACCCATCCTGGGGCTGTGCAGGCCCTGCCTTAACCCTAATCCTAATCCTAACCCTAGCCCTAAACCCATCCTGGGGCTGTGCAGGCCCTGCCTTAACCCTAATCCTAATCCTAACCCTAGCCCTAAACCCATCCTGGGGCTGTGCAGGTCCTGCTCTAACTGTAACCCTACACCCACCCTGGGGGCTCTGCAGGTCCTGCCCTAATCCTAACCCCAAACCTAACCCTAATCCTAACCTTAAACCCACCTTGAGGGCTGGGCAGATCATTCCCTAAGACTAATCTTAACCCTAAACCCACCCTGGGGCTGTGCAGGTCATTCCTGTGGGTTCTTATCATAACAAGAGGGTTCCACCAGGCCATAAACCTGTTTTTCCCTCTTTTTGGCTCTGGTGACAGCCGTGGATCCCGGAGGAAACCTCCCAGAGCCCTCATTCCCATCCTTGGCTCATCCCTGCTCACCCCTGTGTGGGGAGAAGCTGTGGAGGTGCTTTGGGACACAAATCCCTCAGCCCCACACAAACCTGGCGGGGATGTGAGCACTGGGAATGCTCTGGCTGCCGGGGAGGGGTAAATGAGAGTGCTGGATGAGGCATCCCAAGGAAAGGAGAACAGCTGGGAGTGCCACGAGTGGGAATGCCAGGAAGGAAAATCTGTCTCCTGCAGGAGGATCTGGCTCCACCTGCCCTTTCCAACACTCTTTTGGTAATTATTTGTAATCATTCAAGAGGTGTCCAGCAGGGCTTTGTGCCTCCCCAGCACACTGGAGATGGTTTTCCATGAAAATCAGCAAGGACTGAGCAGATCCAGCCTCGTGCTCGGGAAAAGTGCCCGTGGAGCTGTGCAAAACTTGGGATAAGAGTGGGAAACAGAACTGCAGGGAGACAGCGCTGCCGTGGGGGTGGCACTTGGGGGCACGAATTACTGAGGGACACAGAGGTGCTGCTTGAGGCTTGCACTTGATGAGCTTAAAAATCTTCTCCAACCTTAAAAAGTCCATAATTTTATCCAAGTGGCCAGTCAGGAATAAACCAGCTGTGGATTTAGTGCTTCGTTTGTTACCAAACCCAGTCTGTTATTCAAAAATAAGGGTTTTTTTTTCCTTTCAGGTTGCCCCTCTGAAGAAATTGTGTTCACCAGAAGTTTTTTATCCCGGGCTGCACTTGACTTTCGATAATGAAGAAAAGCAGAAGTGTCATGACAGTGACTGCAGATGAGGTGAGTTCCTGCTGAAGTTCCAGTTTTCCTGTCTTTCCTTTCCTTTTCCATGTTTTCCGTTGTGAAAATCAGCTAAAAAGTCGATTTTGTCTTCTTTTGTAAATACAAACTGGTTTTGCTTTGGCTGCTGATGGATAATCCTGGAGGATTTTGATGTAAGAAGCAGAAAATAAGCCCAGCACATTAAAAAATGAACTACCCCACCCCTGTGAAAGGTTTAGAGGAGTTTTATACAGGTTTTAGATGGGCTGGTGGTCTGTGGGCAGTGTAATGTGGGCAGGGAGCAGGGAATGTTGGTGGGATTTATGGAATATTTGCTCTGGATCCCACCTTTTTTATGTATAGATATATCAGTGTTTCAGCAGCTCATCACCTCATGTGATGATGCATTTTTAACTTCTTTATTACCCTTGCTAATCACCCTGGGAATTCCCTAATAATTAAACTCCAGTTCCCATTCCCTGGGGAAATGTCTCCATTTGGAATGATGGCCTGATAACCACAGCCTCCATTGGCTGCTTTGTCACAGGGCTCCCAAAACATGGGAAATCACTTGGAATGTGCTAGGAAAAGGGTGGAAAATAAGGGTTGGTGTATCCTGGAGCACTTCTCCAATTAATGAGTGTTGTTTTCCACTCTTATCCCAAGTTTTGCACAGCTCCACGGGCACTTTTCCCGAGCACGAGGCTGGATCTGCTCAGTCCTTGCTGATTTTCATGGAAAACCATCTCCAGTGTGCTGGGGAGGCACAAAGCCCTGCTGGACACCTCTTGAATGATTACAAATAATTACCAAAAGAGTGTTGGAAAGGGCAGGTGGAGCCAGATCCTCCTGCAGGAGACAGATTTTCCTTCCTGGCATTCCCAGGAGTGTTTTCCACCCGCTTTTGGGCTGTGAAAGACAATGGAGAGCTCGTGCTTTGCATTCCATGGAATCATTTCGGTTGGAAAAGACCTCCAAGATCATGGAGTCCAACCAGTCATGAAGGACTTAAGAAGTGATGATGGAAAATTAAACCTCACTCATTTTCTCCAGGTTCCCAGTCCTGGTTGGGAATGTGGTAGGGATTTGTAGGGAAAGTGAGCAGAGGGATTTGGGGCTTGGAAAGATGAAAATTCAGGAGCAGGTAGAAGAAGAGGATCAGTGTGGCCATAAATATAAATATTCACTGATTAAATTCAGCTTCTCCTGAAAGCTCATCACGTGGAATGCAAAAATAACCTCGTTTATTTTGGACAATTCTATTTGAGGAGCTGAATTCTTTGGGTGACACCGAAGCTGTTCTGCTGTGGGAGAACTCCTGGGTGAGCTCTGGGAGACTGACAGCCCACTCTGGGACTGTGGTGATGTTTTAAATAAAAATCAGTAGGAATTAGAAGAGGGAAAAGCTTCAATGGATCAAAAGGGAGATCGAATTGGAGAAATCTGGGAACAGCCCTGAAGGGTTTTGTCTGCTCTGGGATTTTGTTTTCAGTTGGTGGAAATATTACCTGATCTGTTCAGGGCTTATTCCTGGGGATGGACTCTGGATTTGCTGGGATCCCTCCAAACAATGGGAAAAGCTGGGAATGTTCTGTTGGGAGATGAGAGTCCCTGTGTTGTCTGGGGAAGGATCAAAATGGGGTTTTGGGATTATTTCTCCCAGCAGTGTCAGGGGAGCTGAGCTGGGCATTCCTCTCTCAAGAGGAAGTGTTCAGTGAGGTTGGAATTAGCTTGGAATTAGCTTGGAATTAGCTTGGATGAGTTCTGAGTGAAATTCCAAGTGCATTGATGATGATAAAATAAAAAGCAGAGCAGTCAGGCTGTGCCAGGTTCTGGAATTGTGGAGTTCTCACCTGCTGGGATAGCTCTGGCTGGAGAATTGTGGTTTATCCTGGTGGAGGAAATCCTTTGCAGAATTCAGTTCTGGAATTGTGGAGTTCTCCTCTGCTGGGATAGCTCTGGCTGGAGAATTGTGGTTTATCCTCGTGGAGGAAATCCTTTATTTGCAGAATTCAGTTCTGGAACTGGGGAGTTCTCCTCTGCTGGGATAGTTCTGGCTGGAGAATTGTGGTTTATCCTGGTGGAGGAAATCCTTTATTTGCAGAATTCAGTTCTGGAACTGGGGAGTTCTCACCTGCTGGGATAGTTCTGGCTGGAGAATTGTGGTTTATCCTCGTGGAGGAAAACTTTGTTTGCAGAATTTAGGAACCTGAGCGGCCTCTCTGTGTTTGCAGAACTCCCTGGATTACCTGGAATGTGGGCTCAGCAAATCCTACAGCACTTCCAGCCACGCCCTGGGCATTGACCTGTGGAGGGGCCGCAGGTGCTGCTCGGGGAATCTGCAGCTGCCGCCGCTGTCGCAGCGGCAGACGGAGAAGGCCAGGACACCCGACAGGGACATCGTGTGCAGGCCGACCACCCTGCCCCTGCTGACACCTCCCAGCATTGCCATCACCACCTACCACGACTGGTAGGTCCTATCAGTGTCGTTCCATTGGGGTTTTTAGTCATTCATTCATTCATTCGTTGGTTTGTTTGTTCGTTTTCTGCTTTCAAATTGGCTTTTTTGCCTCCTCTTTTGATTTTAAACACACAGATAATTGTATATATCAATCTGATTAATCAATCTCAGTTGGTGTAGCATGGAGGTAAGTTTATAAAGCAAATCATATTTTTTGGAAGTTCTGGTTTGTTCAAAATGTCTCCTGAAACTTCTGATTCCGGCCTTGACCGGAGGATTTGTGTTCCTAACTTTGCACCCACACAACTTCAGGATGGTGGGAAACTCTTCCATAAATGATTGAGGAAAAGGCTTTAACTCTCTGGATGTTTCCTGTCCCTGTGTGAGGAAAAAGGCTTGGAAAAAACTCCACTGGAATCTGAAGTTAAGCTCGAGCTAAGTCCCCAGGAAACCATCGGGGAGCTGATTACAAGGGGGTCGCTCCGGGGTGAGTTCCAAAACTGGAACTGGTGTCAGGTGCCAGAACAAGGGAATTCATCCAGAGGGACAGGAGGAGGGCAAAGCCCTGAGCTGGAATTGGATTTTATGGCAAAATAAGGATGTGTCCTGCCTTTCATAGGAACATTGAAATGAAATCAATGCCACCCTAAATCCTGCGCTCTCAGCTGTGGGTTTAGAGTCAGTTTTAGGTTCTAAACTTTCCTCTCTCTGCTCCATTTGCTGGTTCATGTTCCCATCATTATTCCAAGCTGGAATCCAGGTTTCTGTTAAGCTCAGCACTCTTTGCAGTTTGCATTTGAACAGCTCTAGAGCACATCCTAAATCCATTTGTTAAAGTCCTTTGGAAAGAGTTTTCCTGCTGAAAATAGGATTTCTAACTGCCCTGGAATAGCTGAGCTAGAGGAATTGCAGGAGCTTTTGTCCAGGTTTTGTGCTTAATTGCTGGGATAAAGGCAACCACATGAGTTCCCTAATTTTAGATGGATTGGGAATTCTGGCAATAAAAGGGTTGGTTCACCTTTGTGGGCGTTGTGCAAATGTTCCCTTTTGTGGGGCAGGAATTTGTATTCCCGACTGCCAGGCCAGCGGGAGCCTTTCCATAGGGCGGGCTTGGAAGGATGGATTCGCTCTGAGCTTGGAATGTGCCTCTGTCCATGGTTTGGGAGAAATGCAAGGAATTGCCATGGATTTCTCAGGAGTTTCCCTTGGAACACAAGAGGGCACCGCTGCTCCTCTTTTCCTGTTCAGCAGAATCCCTGGATGTGGATTTTCCTGGAACGGTGTGTGCCGGTCACAGGGAGCCCTGACAACGCTGCTCAGGTTGTTGCTGTTTCTGTAGTGCTGTAAAATTCCCAGTTTTCCATAGGAACTGGGAGTTGCTGGTGTGACTGGGATGCAGGTCCCAGTTCCTGTTTCTGCATACCCCTCACTTCCCTGACCACTTACATTGGCTGATCCTAAAAAACCTGGGCTGAACATTCCCATTTTTTATTTAAATCCTAATCCTCACTTCCCTGACCACTTACATTGGCTGATCCTAAAAAACCTGGGCTGAACATTCCCATTTTTTATTTAAGTTTTGGGCATTGAGGGGTTCTGGATCAGGTTAGAACTGAGCTCTACCCCATTCCAGGCAGTTCTTCCCTACAGAATTCCCAGTGACTTGGCCTGCCCACCCTCTCAGGGAGCACAGCCATGGAATCATGGAATGTTAAGGTTGGAGAAGATCCTGGATATGGGATGGAAATCCAACGAAACTGCAAGTTCAGGTCTTATTAATGGTCAAAAAACCAAATTAATTGAGGATTTGAAGGGAAAAAAAAATAGTGGATAAAACATGGAAAATATTTCTGGAGACAGCTGCTGGTAACCAGCAAAAAAAAAAAGGGAGGCTGATCCCAAAGCAGTAATTCCAAACCAGCTGTGACGTGATAATATTTTGTGTGGAAAAGGAAGGGAATACTCACACAAAACAGCTTTTATGGATCCTGCAAGGCAGGAGGGATATGGGATAGAGATCCTCAGGTGACAGTCTGAGTGGGGAAATCTTGGAAGCTGCTTTTCCACAAGATTTGTCCCTATTTTCATCCAAGTTGTTCCAGTGTTTCCCCCATCCCACTCCGTATTTTATAACTCCAGCTTTGTGATGAGAAATCCAGGCAGGAGGGAAGAGCGAGGGTGTGAAGAATAAATTTGTAGCTGCACTCGGAGCATCCAAAAGAGTTCCCTTCCCAATTTTTTTGATCCTTTGCATCTCCCGGGTTAGATTTGGCAGCTGGCTGCTCATTCCCACCTTCCTCCACGTTCCCCTCAGGTGCGTGGGGATATTTTGGTATTTTGAAGGGTTTGCAGGGAATTTTGATGTTGAAACAAAAATGGGATTTATGGTTAATCCCAAAGCGTGAGGAAATTCTGTGAGGAGTTGATCTGGTTTAATATGAAATATTGGAATGCTTTTTTTTTTAGGGGTTAGAAGGTCTGGTGAATATTTAGGATATAGCATTAAATGCCTTATTAAAATATGGATTTGCTGCCTTGTTACCCCTCATTTCTGGCCTTTTTCTTCTGGAACAATTTTAATGTGGAGCCTGGGGATGAGAATCTGTAAGGAAAATATGAAGGGATTGATCCTATTCCCCAAATCCACCTGGAAGCCTTCCTGGAATTGGGATAAATCTACTCAGCCTCTACTCCTGTAGTACTCCCGTTGTTCTCCAGATGGTGGTGGTGGGCAGCAAATTAAAAACAGCGTGAAAAGCTAAATAAAACCGAAATTCGGGATAATTTTGGGCACTGAGTGACTCCAAACCTTCCTCGGGAATTCTGGCTTCAGCCAGAGCCGGCTCGTTGGGAAACTGTTGGGAATTAATGGAGGGATTGATACAATGGGAATTAATGGAGGGTTTGATAAAATGGGAATTAATTGAGGGGTAGATAAGTGGGGATTAATTGAGGGGTAGATAAGGAAGATTGGGATGATAAAGGGGATGAGATTTGCATGGAGAATTAAGGATAATAAAGCTGGAATCAGGCTGGGAAACCAAGCAGATTGGATATCAGGAAAAATTCCCTCATGGAAAAGGTGGTGAAGGATTGGTACAGGGTGGCCTGGGCAGTGTGGAGTTGTTTTCCCTGGAAAAGTTGGGAAAATGTTTGGATGTGGCACTTGGGGACACAGTTAATGGTGGTTGATCCTCAAGGGCTTTTCCAAGCTGTGAAATTCTGGGAAGCACCACCCTGAGCTGGCTCCTGAGGATCCCAAATTCCCAGCTGATTCCGGGGTTATGGAATTGGCACCTGCAGCATTCCCGGAGCCACCAGTTGGACATCAGGAAAAATTCCCTCCTGGAAAAGGTGGTGAAGGATTGGTACAGGGTGCCCTGGGCAGTGTGGAGTTGTTTGCCCTGGAAAAGTTGGGAAAATGTTTGGATGTGGCACTTGGGGACACAATTAATGCTGGAATGACCCTAAAGGGCTTTTCCAAGTTGTGACATTCTGGGAAGCACCACCCTGAGCTGGCTCCTGAGCATCCCAAATTCCCAGCTGATCCCGGAGGGGCAGGATTATGCCCCTCCGTATCTGTAAATCCCATGGATGAAAGGAAATATTTAGGAAGCTTTAACAGGAATTGTGGGATGAATCCCAGAAATTCAGAAGGAGATGATGTTTTGGAGAAGTGTGAGGTCTTTTTTTTTATAATTTTGTTTTGTTTTTTCAATGTTGTTCCAGACCTTGGGATAATATCCTGAGAAATTGGAGTCTTATTTCTCAGATAATTTCAAATTCCAGTAGATAAGAACTGAAGGAATGTGCTGCAAGCTTGGAACAGGAAAACAGAACAGATGAGCTGGCTTCCCCCGTGGCGTGAAACATCAAAAACCTCAAGGAAAAAATACTTAAAAAGGGGTTTTTAATTTTTATACCAATATTTCAAATGATTTAAATCACAGAATGGACATCACCTGGTTCAAAATGTGGATGATTTGCATAAATCCCATCAGTTTTTGTGCTAATGAGCAGGATCAGTTATTCTGATTGAACATCCTTCCCGGATTTCAAAAGCCTGCTCCGCATTTCTGGGGGGCATTTCCTTCCCTTGGAAAAGGAGGTCAGTGGTGCTTCTCAGAACATCCCATAATCCTCAGGGAAAAGGGGTTTTCATTATTCCTTGCTGTTTCTGGGAAATGTCTGTGGAAACTTAATCCTGAAACTCACAATTCCTGGGTTTTTTCGTAAGTTTCCCAACAATTTCCAAGATGTCTTGGAGGAATCTGGGAAGACCCCTAAAGGATTTTGTCTTCAGTAGGTGGAAATATTTCCTGGTCTGTTTTGGGCTTTTTCCTAGGAATGAGCTCTGGATTTGGTGGGAGCTTGGAGTGCTGGGATCCCTCAGAAGAATGGGAAAAGCTGGGAATGTTGTTGGGAGATGAGAGCTCCTGGGTTGTCTGTGGGTGGATCATAAAAATTACAGGTGGTCACCGAAGCTGAAATCCGTTAGAAATCCCCAAGGTGGGAAGCAGGGGCCTGGTTTGGTGTGGGAAGAGGAAATTCCTTGGATTCGTGGTCCGTGTTGCCGCCATTTTAACGCCTCACAGAGACCTGGAGGAGGAAATGGCGATGGAGAATTTAGGGAAACGACTTCCCTAAAATTTGCTGTTTCCTCACGTTGTGAAGTGTTCCCACAGGGAATATCCCATCTCCTGGTGTGGTTGGGATGGGGTTATTCCCAATGTTATGAAGCATTCCCACAGGGAATATCCCATCTCCTGGTGTGGTTGGGATGGGGTTATTCCCAATGTTGTGAGGTGTTCCCACAGGGAATATCCCATCTCCTGGTGTGGTTGGGATGGGGTTATTCCCAATGTTGTGAGGTGTTCCCACAGGGAATATCCCCTCTCCTGGATTGGTTGGGATGGGGTTATTCCCGTGTGGAATGGAGGCTCAGTCAGAGCAATAAACCCAAGCCCTGGCGGTGTGTGGCACTCACAGGGGTTTGAGGGGTCACATCCGACATCCCACCCCAAATCCTGGAGATTTTTATAAAAATAAACCCCAAAAATCCTTTATATCCAGAAAAACCCCTGGGCAGCCCAAATATCCAGAGGTCACTGCTGCTGTGTCAGTCCAAATGCCGACCTATCCCAAAAAAAACCTGGGAGAAAAAGGTAAATTTGCTCTCTCTGACTTAGCTCTGCAGTTATTTCTCAGCTAAGAATACCCAGAGAAGTGTTTTGTCTGCCTATATTTAGATTTTGGCTGGTGCCCTCAGTTTCTGAAGCTCTTGCAGCTTCAAAAAAACTTCATTTTGATGTTTTCTTGGAGGCCTAAATAAAATATCTGTGATTAATACGAGGTGTAGCTGCAGGGAGGAATTTTAAGATGGATTAATCATAGGTCATGAATTAAAATTCTCGGTATTTCTAAATTGCTTTTTGGCCACAACTTCTATTTTGTTGTTGCCACCTAATCTCTTAATTCATTTCCATTTATTGAATTCATTGAATTTTCCTCCAAATGCTCCAAACACAACACCCCCCTTTTTGTGTGAATTGCAAGGTGATCCCAATAATTTTATTAAGGATGAGCCTGAAGTTTGGAGCTGCACGGTTTGCCTGGAGATAAAAGTGGTTGAAAACAGGCACATGCACAAAAAAAAAAAAAGGCTTTTAATGATTCAATTTTAATTATACACCTCAATCCTGAGTGCAAAAAGACAGCTTGGGATGTGTGTGGAACGGGAAGAAATGAGTCACTGTTAATCAGCAGAAGACAACGAAGGTTCTGAAATATTTTCTTCAAACTTCACCCTCGCTCGAAGAGAAAATAAATGAAAATTATGGAAATAGAGTTGATGGAAAAGCTGAATCAGACACGAGTTTGACAGAATTTTCTGACTAATGATAACTCATCTCGAAGGAAAGAGCAAACCCAGTTTGTTTTTACCTGCAGAACCTGCTGGGTCTCAGCTGATCCAGGATGTTCATCCCTGGGAGTGTCCGAGGCTGGGGATACGGAGTGAGCTGAGCTTTAAGGGCCCTCCTAACCTAAACTCTTCCATGATTCCATGATTAGATTGGTTTTGTTCCAGTTTTGGTTGGTTTTGTTCCGGTTTTGGTTGGTTTTGTTCCGGTTTTGGTTGGTTTTGTTCAGGTTTTGGTTGGTTTAGTTCAGGTTTTGGTGGGTTTTGTTCCCGTTTTGGTTGGTTTTGTTCCGGTTTTGGTTGGTTTTGTTCAGGTTTTGGTTGGTTTTGTTCAGGTTTTGGTTTGTTTCGTCCAGTTGTTGGGTTAGTTCAGTTTCTGGTTGGCTTTGTTTAATACTGGGTTGTTTTTGTTCACTTTTTGGTTGGTTTTGTTCAGGATTTGATTCTTTTAGTTCAGTTTTGGGTTGGTTTTGTTCAATATTGGATTGGTTTTCTTCAGTTTTTGCTTGGCTTTGTTCAACATTGGGTTGGTTTTGTCCAGTTTTTGGTTGGTTTAGTTCAGGATTTGGTTGGTTTAGTTGGGTTTTTGGTTGGCTTTGTTCAATATTGGATTGGTTTTCTTCAGTTTTTGCTTGGCTTTGTTCAACATTGGGTTGGTTTTGTCCAGTTTTTGGTTGGTTTAGTTCAGTTTTTGGTTGGTTTTGTCCAGTTTTTGGTTGGTTTAGTTCAGTGTTTGGTTGGTTTAGTTCAGGATTTGGTTGGTTTTGTTCAGTTTTTGGTTGTTTTTGTTCAGGATTTGGTTGGTTTAGTTGGGTTTTTGGTTGGCTTTGTTCAATATTGGATTGGTTTTATTCCATTTTTGGCTGGTTTTGTTCAGGATTCGGTTGGCTTTGTTCAATGTTGGGTTGTTTTTATTCAGTTTTTGGTTGGTTTTGTTCAGTTTTTGGTTATTTTTGTTCAGTTTTTGGCCTGCACACCATCACCTGTCCTCTCCTCCCCCATGCTGCTGTAGAGGAGAAATCCATGGAGTCCAACATTGTTTGGCAAGGAATTAGGGAATACCTGGAGGTTGCTCCTTCCTCTGCCTTCCAGCATCATTCCATGTCTGTTTAACAGCCCCTCTGCCTCTCCTGGGTGTTGTTATCTGGGAAGTCTGAATGCCTGGGGTTTATTCCACACAGATTTTCTCATTCCTCCCAAGAACAAGGGGAGAGGATGAGAGGAAACGGCCTCAAGTTGTGCCAGGGGAGGTTTAGATTGGATATCAGGGAAAAAATCATGGAATGGGGTGTAAAGCATTGGGACAGGCTGTCCATGGAAGGGGTGGAGTCAGCATCCCTGGAAGTGATCAAAAACACGTGGATGTGGCACCTGGGGACACGGTCAGTGGTGGACATGGAGGTGGTGCTGCCTGAGGGTTGGACCTGCTGATCCTAAAGGTCTTTTCCAGCCTTAATGATTCTGTGATTCCATGATTTTTTGATTTCCCAAGCAAAATTCAACAAAATCCACTTTTAAATCCCATTTTTAAATACTTGTGGCCAAGTTGCTCCCTCAGTTTCCCAAATTCCTCGTAGTCTGTCTCCGCCTGACCCTGGGGAGGGCTCCGATGCTTTTGGACCTTTCCTTATGTCTTTTCAGTACCTACATCTGGAATATTTCCAGATTTACTTTTTGTGGCAATTCCCTGCTGGAATATTTCAAACAGAGGCCTGGATATCACTGGGAATGTCCCCAGAGTGAAGCAGAGGATTGGGAATGCAGGATTGTCCTGCGCTGCTGCCTCAGCCACGTTCTCACCCCGACTGCAGCTCCAGAGTCTTTTTACCCATCACTGGAGGCTCTTTTTCCATTAAAAAAACATGGAATTTTTTATTTACTTGGACAGGCCACAGCCACCTCCTCCCTGACCCTGTTTTTATTGGCAGTGGCACCGAGCTGCTCTCGAGGATTTTTGGCTGTGGATTTATTCCTTTAATTAAGCCATAATGGACAAAGCTTTCTGGGAATTCTGACAGCTGAGCAAATCCCGCTCTTTCCCAGCTCCCAAACATGAGGCACTGGCAGAGCTGGAGTCGTTGAACAGGGAATGTTGTGAGTTTTGCCTGGAATTCCTTAGGGAAAAATAGCTGTAAATAAATGCACCTTATAAACCTGATCCTGGTTAATCCGAGGGAGCTGATAAGGGAGAGATGATCTGAGACACAAGGAAATCAAAATAACGGGAATGAAACTGGAATTATGTTCTGTCAATCAACTGAGAGGCTGGAAAAGCAGGAGGAAAATACAAAACCTTGGATTAAAGGTGGGATTTTCTGTTCCTCAGCCCTCGTGAGACCAAAATCAGAGAAATTTGTTGGCTCGTGAAGATGATTTCAATCCTTTTGTGGCAAGGAACAGGAGCGTGCTCCAAGGCTGAACATTCCTTTTTGTCCCTTTTTTGGGGCAGTTTTCCATGGGAATCCATGGCAGGATGCAAAAATGGCCCGGCAAAGTGGGTGCCTGGATTAGATCCGTAGGATTATTTGGGAGCACGAAGAGCTGACAGAGCAATATTTGGGTTTTTTTTTTCATGTTTGTCATTGTATTAAAAAACATGGAATTGTTTGGGTCGAAAAAGCTTCTGAGGTCATCAAATCCATCCATTCCCCAAGGCCACCACTGATCCATGTCCCCAAGTGCCACATCCACATGGATTTTAAATTCCTCCAGGAATGGAGACTCCACCACCGCCCTGGGCTGGAAAACCCTTTCCATGAAGGAATTTTCCGTGCTCCATCTCTGTAGTAACACAAAGCCTTTTCTCATCAGGATATATGAAATTCTTAGAATTTTTTCCATTGGCTTCTCCTTTCTCTGGAGTCACCTCAGAGGTCTCTGCCCGTGAGGAATAAATTGAATTTTTTGGTAATATATTACAAATATCTTCTCCTCGAATGAATTTGTGACAGATGAATCTATGGCTGTGAAATGAGGAAATAATCACAATTAATACAGTTTGCTCTGACATATGGGATTACTCACTCTGGATATATAGAAGGCATTTCAGTGTTCTCTGGGAATAAATCAGGCACAATCCCAAGTTGCTAAGCAAATTCCCTTCTTACATCACGCCCTGGTGGCTTATATAATTTGATAATAAAAGTATAAATGGTAGAAATTTATCATGAATTTACAAATATCAATTTCTTCTCAGTCACTAGGAGGGAACGGCAAAAATACCTGTAAGAAAAAGGGGCATTGCAGCGTGGTAAGAAATTGTAATTTTTGGCAGATAAATTGTGTTTTGTGGGGGATTTAATATGGAGAAAACTGTTCCAAATCCAGTTTAGGACAAACAGAAAGGGAAAAGCTCCAGGTTTGCTGTTATTCCCGACTCCTTCATGCGTGTTCTGAATGCAAATAATTCTTCTGTGCCAGGGAACATCTTGTAAAGCTCAGCTCAAACAGCACCAGGGCCTGGCTGATGTAGGGGATTCATTCAGGGTGAGAGAAGAGCATCCAACCACTCCCAGCTCCCAGGGAATGTTTCCTAAAGATGGAATTGATTTTTTGGGGCTGAGCTGAGAAGTATTCTGGGCCTTCTTGGCCTTGTTGAGATACTGGGTGTTTTAATACTGGAAAACTTATGGAATCATAAAGAGAGGCTGCCTTCCCAAAAATTCCCCATAAATCTGTGGGAATGGAGATCCAAACTGGATAATTTTATATTATTAAATACAGAACAACCTTATCTCCCAACAGGAATCTAAATAACAGTGGATTGTTATTATTTTGCCTCTCAAAGGTGGGGAATTTGCCATGCAAACCTGTAGTCAGCAATGGATTCCTGCTTCTCATGCAGCAGGAAACTTTCAGGGGAGGAGAAGGAAAATCCTAAACGTGTCATTCCAAGTTTTCTGTCACGGAGCCATCCTTTCGGAGCTCAGCCTGTGAGGCAGCAGGTGCCAAGGCAGGTGTTTTGGGGGATTTTTTCCTTAAAAATTACCCAGCTGAACACCATGAAACCTTCTGCTTTTGGGCTGGAAAGATTTTCCTGGGATTTGCTCAGCCTTCTGTTAAAAAGAGTTTAGTAAGGGAGGGTTGAAGATGTTTATTGTACAGGATTCCAGACTGGTTTGGGTTGGAAAGGATTTTAGGATCTTCTCGTCTCATGCCATGGGCAGGGACACCTCCCATTATCCCAGGGTGCTCCAAGCCCCATCCGGCCTGGCCTGGGACACTTCCAGGGATGGGACATCCACATTCTCTCTGGGAAACATCCTCAGCACCTCTTCACAGATGAGGGAATGATGCTCCCAGGTATTTCTTTGCTGTTCCATTTCTGTTCCTGTTGAACCCTGGAGTTTTGTTGTCTGTTCTGGAAGGGGGGCTTTGCTTTCCTGCCTTGCAGGGGGATGTGGCTGATCCAATGCAGCTCAAATTCCAACGGTGAATTCCTATTTTTTCAGCTTAAATCACTGCTTAAACCCCCCAGAGTTTGGTGGGATGGTTAAAATGCCAGTCGGGTGTTTAAGTCGAGCCTAGCAGCAGATTTGCTGCTACTCTGAGGGAGCTACAATAAAACTGGGACTAGGATGGAGTGGAATTAGCTAAGACCGATCTGTCCCTGATGGAATTAGCAGCAGTCACCAGTGGGATGGACACGGAGCATCTCTTGGATGTGAGGGAAAGGAAATAAGGGAAAAATGAATTCTATTTTGGATCATTTCCTCTCGTGTCGGTCCCTTCCCTGCTCCTCTCCTTTCTTTCCCCTTTTTCTCCACTCCAGAGCTGCTCCATCCCTGCAAAGGTTTCAGTTCTGTGCCACAAACACATCCTTCCCTACAGCTTTGGATTTCCTTGGAATCTTTTCCAGCTTTTCGCAGTGCTTCTCCCAGCTCTTCTTTCCACATGGCTGCCACCTTCTCAGCTCTTCCCTCCCAGCCACTGCTCGCACTCAAAGCCTTGCCTGTCATTCCCTGTCCTTACATTTTCATCCTCTTCCAGTTCCCCATTAAAGCCCCATTCCCTGGCATCTCTTTCCCGGCTGCTTCCCTTCTCCAGCTTCCAGTTCACTGACGTTTTCCTTGTCTTGCTCCAGACATTTCTCTCTTTGATTCTTTTTCTTCCCCCCTCACATCTCTGCCTGTCTCCCATTCCCGGGGTTGCTCTGATTTATTCCCGGTGCCGGCTCATCCTGACAGTTCCAGCTGCTGCCTCAGGGGCTGAGCTGAGGATCACATCCCCGTCAGTCCTGTGACATTTCCACCGCAGATTTATTCCGTCCTCTGCTGCCGTCTGTGTAACCGAGTTATTTTCCAGCACAAATGACAGTTCCCGTATTCTCCACTCTCTCATTCCGTGTCATTCCCTCTTTTTTCTCTCCAGTCCCTGTGTTGGTTTAGTCCAAGAGAAAGTTGTTGTTTTGTAGGGTTTTTTCCTACCTTAGCTTGGTTTGCTTTTCCCCTGTTCCTCAAAATCTTGTTCTTCCACCCTTTCCCAAACCCAGACTTTCCTCTTTTCCTTTTATTTCCTACTGGGAACATGCTTTGGCTGATTTCCCTGCCTCCTCTTTGGGCTCACGTTCATCTCTCCCACAGCTAATGGAGCTGAGTGGCTCCTGGAGTTTCTCTCCTGGAAATCCATCGTGGATCCTTTCCCAACCCATTGGGCAGAAATCCATGTTAAATAGGGACAGTGCTCTGGAATTCCATAATGTCCTGGCCCAGGAATGGTTTGATTTCCCATCAAATGTGATCTGATTTTAGTCTGAAAGGGATTTTAAGGGTTTGAATCCTTCCCTTGTGCATCCTCAGCTGTAATAAAGGTTCTGGAATTGTCCATGCCTGATTGAAGCCAAGGAATCTGATGTGGGTGAGGGACCTTCCAAGCCCTTCCAGGACTAACGAAGGACCAGCCCCTGTTGCTCTAGGAGCACGTGGATATTTCATGGATTAAATAACAAATTGTTGAAGAGCAATTAAAACACACAGGGAGGATCTGTGATTTTTATTTTATAATGAATAATCTTAATTTTCAGATTGTTTGGAAGTTTAATGAAGATTTTATTTTTCTTGGGAAAGGGGGAATTCTATCAGCCAGGATTTCTGGAAAGGAGACTTTGTACTTGATTAAAAATGTTTTCCCCTGGGTTTCCTTGCTTGGAAAAAGAAGTCCAAGTAGCACCAGCAAAGCACAATCCCTTGAAATAATTTCTCTAATAACTTCTCCAATTAATTTGCTGTTGGGTTGGTGGGATCCATCTTTTTGGGATGCCTTTGGGATGGATGGAACAACGACTGGAGCAAGAGAGGGCAATTTCTGACTGTTCTTACCTAAATGTGCTCTGTCCAATTACTCTGCCCCTGGCTGCAAGTGCTGTGAAAAGCCAGCTGAAAGCTTTTCCTTTGCTGCTGGAGCGTGTAGGACACCTCACAATTCCCTTTTCCCTGGAGTTTTATTCCATCCTGGCTATCAGGACTTGGGAACAGGTAAATAATGGTGCTGCTGAAGAAAAAAAAGAGATGTGTTCTTGTTGCTTAGCAATTGCTCTCAGCACACTCCAGATTAGCTTTTGATGAGGAGTTGAAGGCTTGGGAATGTTGTTTCCCACCCTATCAGTTCTTTTAATCAAATATATTAAAACTTCCAGCACTTCTAGACTCTTCAGTGACTTTGGAAGCGTGGATGGAATCTCACCCAAGTGCACTTAAACTTCTGAAAGTTTCCTTAATTGTCCTTTTTCTTCCAAGTGGTCTCGTTTTCCTGCCAGGCACTTTCCTTCAATTTTCTCTTCCGCCTCCTCAACAATTCCTTCGTGTTTCTGATCCCTTTTCTGATGGAATTGTTGTCTTGGACTGCAGACAATAATCTGTGGTGATGGACAGGTTATTGCAGTCCAGGGTGTTCCTGGGGTGTGCAGGGAGCAGGGATTTGCCTGTGGACCATTTTCATTTGTAAACCTGGCCCTGCACTCCCAGGGTCAATCCAGGCTTGGGATGAACAGATGGAAAACAGCCCTGGGAGAAGGATTGGGGGTGCTGGTGGGTGAGACTGGGCTGGATTCTGCTCCTCTCAGGTGAGACCCCACCTGCAGAGCTGCCCCAGCCCTGGAGCCAACATCAGGAGGACGGGGAGCTGCTGGAGAGATTCCAGAGGAGGCCATGGAGCTGCTCCAGGGCTGGAGCCCCTCTGGAGCCAGGCTGGGAGAGCTGGGGGTGCTCACCTGGAGAGGAGAAGGCTCCAGGGAGAGCTCAGAGCCCCTTCCAGGGCCTAAAGGGGCTCCAAGAGAGCTGGAGAGGGCCTGGGGACAAGGGATGGAGGGACAGGACACAGGGAATGGCTTCCCACTGCCAGAGGGCAGGGATGGATGGGATATTGGGGAGGAATTGTTCCCTGGGAGGGTGGGGAGGCCCTGGCACAGGGTGCCCAGAGAAGCTGTGGCTGCCCCTGGATCCCTGGCAGTGTCCAAGGCCAGGTTGGACATTGGGGCTGGGAGCAGCCTGGGATGGTGGGAGCTGTCCCTGCCCATGGCAGGGGTGGCACTGGGTGGGCTTTGAGTTCCCTCCCAACCCAAACCATTCCATGATTCCATGAACCCCCCCAAAGCTCTGATGCCCTGGGTGCTCTCTCTGCCCTCTCTCCTGTTGCTGGTGGTAACCTCAGCAAACACAGCAGAATTCCTTTGTGGGAATTCCTGCCAGGATTTTCAGATCCCAGCCTTTCCTGCCAGTCAGCTCCAGTGTCTGCTTCTCACCTCCCCTTGGCTCATCCTGGAGTAAAGCAGCGTGTCTGGCCAGAATTCCAAGCTGTAAATCCATGGAGAATACGGAGATGTTGGCTGCAGGGTCCTGTGTGCGTGGAACACCAGGAGCTGGCAGCGTGAGGAGGGTGGGAGCTGGAACACCAGGAGAGCTGTGCTAGGACCTTTCCCAGGGAACTGTGTCAGGGAAGTGTGGATCCATTGCCACCAGGAGCTGGAAAGTATTGGAAAAATGAATCAGGGTCAGCCTTCGAAGTGCTCCAAGCAACCTCAGCTTGGAGAAGCCCCTGCATTTCAGCTCCCTGGATGGGTGGCACTTGGCATTCCCACTCTTCCTGCTTTCCCAAGGGAACGGAGCCTTTCCTCCTTCCCCAGGCTCCTTCTCCCTTCTCATCAGCTCCATTTGCTGGCACTTCTCTGCCCATCTCACCGCAGGACCTTGTCCAGGCTGTGGGGCTGCCAGTGCATTACTAATTGATGGATGTCCAAATGATGGGAAGCACTCCCTTAATGGGCACGTTGGAAAAGGCTTTTAGTGCTCTTAAAGGGTGATTTCCCCCTGTTCTCCCTGCCCTTTGCAAAGCTTTAGGGACAGGCAGATGTATCCTCAAACCCACTCTCCAATATCCCATCAGAGTTAGAAAGTTCATTTTTATTTCTGTTTGGCATTCCATTTTTTATTTCCGTTAGGAATTCCAGGTTTTATTTCTGTTGGGAATTCCAGCTTCAAAACATTTGTGTGGATTTGATTCCCCCTTCGGCTCCCAAGCTCCGCTTTGTCTCTCCCTGCCTGTCAGTAACAGATCCCAGCCTAACACGTCGTAATTCCTGAGGCATCCAATATTCCCGTTCTGCTGCTGCCTGGACCTCTCAGGATTCAATCCCACTGAAGTTCCACTGCTCTTAAGTGAGGCTTGGGCAGATATTTTGGGTTGTTTTGGTTTTTAATGGCTGGGAATAGGGCATAGGGCGGGTTGGGTGCGATGTCTGGGAACTCCTCGGTAGGGAAGTTCTCTGTGATAAAGCTTTGCTGGAAGCTGAGGAAGGCACGCTGGTGTTCCTGTCGAGTGTTTTGGGATATCTGAGGGAAAACCCGCTGGAATGGACGGGGATTTCCTGTGGGATTTACGCCTGCACTGTGCAATCAGAGCACTTTCCCCACATGCTCTCCCTGTCTCCTCCTGCGTCGAAAAGATTTATTGTATTTGCATTTATGGTCACCTATTTTTGAATGTATGTTTGAAAGTTTAAAAGGTGCTCTGCCCCTCCCTCTGGGATTTATTGTGCTCTTACACTCAGCTTCTGGGCTTTGACTTCCTTCCCTGAATGTTGCTTTTTATCCTTGCAAGTGTCGAAGTTGCTTTCATGGTGTTTACGTTCAGAGCTAAAATTCCTGGTTTTTTTTTTTTGTTTTAAACACATAGAATCTTAAATCGATTGGAATTAACTTCGCGGGGAGCTGCCAGCTCCCCCATCCTTTGATTTGGCAGTGGTGTGACCCTTTGGCTCTGCATCCTAGGACAGCGGAGCCTGTCCATGGAGCAGGAATTCCTGCATGCTTCGTTCCCGCAGAACAGCATTCCTTGCTTTTGCTTTTGTTCCCTTTTAGCCTTTCCCCCCACTCTTGGTGCTCTCCCATCCCTCCCAGAGCCGGGGGTCTCTCCGGGTGTGCAATGTCGGGATGTCGGGCAGGTCGTTCCAATTCCCTGGAATGCCGCCCGCTGCGCACGGGGCAGGACGGGGTCCGGCTGTCACAGTAACCCCGAGCCAATAAGCGCGGCTGGGGTGGAGCCACCGCGGTGCGGGCAGAACTAATTCTCAATGAAAGCCTGGGCCGAGCCCCCGAGCGGAGCGGGGCGCGCAGGCTGCGGGGTGCCCGGGGCTCCTTCCTGAGAACCCGGCGGTTTTGGGACGCTGGAGCGGATGAATTTTTCACGAGCGGCCGTGCGGGGCTGACACTACGACAGCGGGAGCGTCTTTCCCAGGAAAAGCGGGCTGAGCGGGGCTTGGCGGCAGCGCTGCCGGATCGTCCTCCCGTTGATGGCGCTCCGGGCGGGATTCGCCTTCGGAGCGCAGCCCGGTGAATGAGCGGGGGCGGCGTTGCCGGGGCTCCGGGGATGCGCTCCCGTGGCGAGCCCTGAGCGCTCGCGGCTCGCCCCAGCCGCGGCGATGACGGCCAGGGAGCCTTCCCGGGAGCTCGCCACTCCCGAGGCCGAGGTTTACATCAGGACTTTCAAAGAGCAGATGCACCTGGAGCTGGAGCTGCCCAAGCTGCCCGGGAACAGACCCACGTCGCCAAAGATTTCTCCTCGCAGCTCGCCCAGGAACTCTCCCTGCTTTTTCAGAAAGTTGCTGGTGAATAAAAGCATCCGCCAGCGCCGTCGCTTCACGGTGGCACACACATGGTAAGCTCTGCCGGGCGTCACCTGGCTTTCAGCTGGGTTTGACACCGGTGTGGCTGTGGTTTGAACTGGGGAGGATGAGCCGCGGGTTCTCCTGGCAGTGAATAGAGCAGAGAGGCAGCCGAGGGATGTTTCATGCAGGGCCTGACCGTTGGCATTCAGCCGCTGTTCTCCGGGAGAAATCCAGCCCTTTATTCCTGAGAGCCGGAGAAATCCAGCCCTTTATTCCTGGGAACAAAGGCAGCAGCCGGCAACTTTCCCAGGCGCCGTGTGGTTGTGTGTGAGAGCTCGGGAATTCGTTGCAGTGCCCAGGAATTCGTGGCAGAGCCCAGGAATTCATTTTGGGACCTGTGAATTCATTTCAGAGCCCATCAGTTCATTTCAGAACCGATGAAATCATTTCAGAACTCATGAATTCATTTCAGAGCCCATGAATTCATCTCAGAGCCTGTGAATTCATCTTGGAACACATTTCAGGACCCATGAATTCATTTCAGAGCCCATGAATTCATTTCAAAACCCAGGAATTCATTTCAGAGCCCATCAATTATTTCAGGACCCATGAATTCATTTCAGGACTCATTTCTGAGCCCATGAATTCATCTCAGGACCCATGAATTCATCTCAGAACACATTTCAGAGCCCATCAGTTCATTTCAGAGCTCAGGAATTTATCTCAGAACACATTTCAGAGCCCATCAATTCATTTCAGAGCTCAGGAATTCATCTCAGAGCCTTCAGGACACGTTTTTTCCATCCCTCTCTCAGCACTGGGCGATTCGAGCAGGGCACTCTCGGACTTAAATCCTGGCAAAGGCTTTGAGACAGTTTTTGCTGGCTACAAATCTCCCTCCTTTCCACATTTTTTTCCAAGGGAATCCTGGCTGAGAGTCTTCTTTTCCCTCCCTACAAATCTCTAACCCCAAAGAGTCAATGTGGGTGCCATTACAGCTGATTGGGGCTGCCTCTGAGGGTCACTTATCCTGCTTAAACCACAAACAGCCATCAAAAGATAAAGTGCAGGAAAATCCGTGAGGATCTCACTGGTTCATTTCCTAAATTTCCTCTGGATGTGCCTTGCACGATCCACCTTTCAAATCCCAAAACTCTCCTTAAATATGCACCAGTTGAGTGTGGGGATTGAACCAGAAAACTTCGAGTAATATGAATTTTTTAACCCCTCCTCACACAACCGTATATCCATTCCTTTCCCATTCCTTTAGAATTCTGGAATCATGCAGATTCCCTGCTTTTTTTGGGTTTTTTTTATTTCAATCCAAGCAGCAAATAACAATCTCAAGCTGGTTATGAGCTTTAGCAGCTCCAGAGTGTTCTTCGGGATTTTAATTGCTTGGAGTCACTGGTGTTTAGAGTTATTCACATTAATTCCCTGGAACATCTGTCGTGGAGCTCGTCTGATCCCAGCAGCCTCTCCAGAGAAATGAGGGAGAGATGGTCCAGCTGGGAATTAGGGGAGCAGGATGTAACCAGGCTCAGCACTGAGCATCTGTATTGTTTGGTGAAACAAGAATTCAAATATTTCATTTGGAGATGGACCTTGGATCAACTGGTAAAGGAGGTGGGATCCCTCTAAATGGAA
Organism: Eulacestoma nigropectus; assembly: GCA_013397775.1. Taxonomy (NCBI): domain Eukaryota; kingdom Metazoa; phylum Chordata; class Aves; order Passeriformes; genus Eulacestoma; species Eulacestoma nigropectus. The sequence goes on from VZTE01003363.1 coordinate 157,427, forward strand.
AAAAAAAAGGAAGGTTTTCAACTCAGTTTTGAAAAGTTTTTACTATCAGGCAGTTTGAAACTGTTTTAAGCTTAGAAAAGAAAGAAAATATCCTAGAAATGGAGAAAATCACCCTTAAAAAGGTTCCAGGAATGTTTGAGTGTGAGCACACCCTCAGCACAAACCTCACACCAAACCCTGCTGCCTTGCAACTGAAATGAAATGATTTCCCTGTGCTCCAGCATTTCCTTGGAGTGTCTGGGGGGTGTTCCACGTGTGCTGCGGGCAGGGGGGTCCGGCGGAGCCCCTGGGCTTGTGAGGAGCCGTGGGATTGGGATGCAGGGCACGGAGCGGCCTCACCTGTGCTCGGCCAATGCCACTTACGTAAGGTGCCCTTTCCTGGGAGCTGGGGAGCCAAGGAATTGCCTCGGGAATAAACGGGCAGTAAATACCAAGCACCCAGCAGTGCCAAGCCAGGGAATTAATCCGTGCTGGATTTTATGGAATCTGTAACTTTTACAGCCTCCTAACCAGGGAGCTTCCTCACTCTGGGGGTGGTAAATGAGCATTTTTCGCCACGTTGATGCCTTTGTGTGAGGAATCTTCTGCTCCTTTTTCTTATTTTCAGTTTCAGCTGCCTCCCCTCATTCCTCTTTCCCTTTTAAATAATTGCCTTTCCCAGGCCTTTTCCTGCTTTTATGACTGAGTACATGGCAGGTTCCTTCTCCTGCTGGTGCTGATGGAATCTGTGTCACCACAGGCTGCTCCCGTATCCAGTCAGCAGATCTTTCCCAGAAAAGAAAAGGAAAGCGAATGTTGAGGAGTTTTTCTTAAGAATGAGGCCATGATTCAAGTGTTTCCGTGATCCAAACGATTCTTTTCCTCAGGGAAAGGCAGTTCCCACTGGCCACGATCCACATGTCACCGCAGTGACCTCCGAACCTGTGTCAGTCTCATCCCTGCTTGCTCCAAACCCCGGATCCCATCTCCAAATGCCTCATTCCCATAAAAGACCAGCACAAAACCTCTGTAGCCTTTGGGATTTTCCTCCACCACAATCCACCAGATTCATTCCTGTCTTGAATCCGTCAGTTTTGCCTCAGAGATCCTGGAATTCCCTATGCTCCTTCTTCCTTTGGTAATTCCCCTCGTATCCCTTGGTGCATTTTCGGGGGATTTTGTGGGAAAAAGGGCAGGCAGAAGCCATGGAAATTTTGGGCATGGAGAGTTTCCTTTGGAGTGACTGGAGAGGGAACAGCATCCCCTGAAGATGGTCCTCAGCTCTTGCTCCTTCAAGCCAAATCCCAGCACATTCCCATTCCACATCCCACAATCTGCTCTTCCTCACCCCATCCATATCTCGAGGATTCTGAAGGAATAGTTTTAAAATGTCTTTTATTTTTACACCTCTTCCATCTTATTTTTGCCAAGCAAGAACTTTAAATCATCGATTTGACACCCCACAGCAAGGTCCTTCCCAGCAATGTCTTGGAAGATCCCAAAATTCAGTGTTTTCCACTGAAGTTTATAACACAGATTCCTTTGTTTTGCTGGATTTATCCTCAAAATTATAAATAGTTCCTCAAGGCCAGGTTAGACAGGCTTGGAGTGACCTGGGATAGTGGGAGGTGTCCCTGCTCATGGGAATGGGATGAGCTTTAAGGCCCCTTTGAATCCAAACCTGGGATCCTGGGAATATTTATCCAGCCTAAATCACTTATTCCGTTTTTAATTTACAGCCAGGCTCTGCTGGGCTTTTAAAGAAGGGATTTCTACAATATGATGTTGATTGTCTTTTCTTATTAAGACTTTTTTTGTTTTTTTCCCAAATTAATTCACATTTAGCTTCGTTAATTTAATAATTACCTGTTACCTCATTGATGAAGAAAATACAGGACAGAACAGAAATTAAATATTGGGAAATTTTGCTCTGCTTTTCCTCCTGGGTATCCCTCAGTGCAGTAAAACACAGCCAGGAAGTTGCTTTTTGAAAATCTAATATCAACTATCAATCATTTTATTTTATATCCGTCATTTTTTCTGGAAAACATGCTCTGTTTTCATGGCACAACAATCTCCCGGGGTGGAATCCAGGGAGTTAAATAAGATGGCACAATCCAGTTGAGATTTTTCCAAGCCTGGTGAGTAACAACAGAGCTCTTGAATTCCTGGAAGCTGCAAAATTTAATGGAGGCAATGGAAATGATCAAATTACTGTGTTGGGTTTTGTTTTGTATGGAACCAAATATGGGAGAATTCAATGGAATGGTGCCTCAGAAAGATGGAATTTTGGAGAGTGTTTACTTAGAATTGCTGAGGAGAACGGGAATTGATAAGATCCATGAGTTTCTCTGATGGTGTGGTGGTGGTGGAGGAGCTCAGGTGCTCCTGGTGGCTCCCTGGAATTGATAAGATCCACGAGTTTCTCCAGTGGTTTGGTGGTGGAGGAGCTCAGGTGCTCCTGATATCTCCCTGGAATTGATAAGATCCATGAGTTTCTCCGGTGGTTTGGTGGTGGTGGAGCTCAGGTGCTCCTGATATCTCCCTGGAATTAATAAGATCCACAAGTTTCTCCGGTGGTTTGGTGGTGGTGGAGGAGCTCAGGTGCTCCTGGTGGCTGCCTGTGCCACCCCTGCATGTCCCTGCCAGCTGAGGTGGCCCTGCCCGGTGCTGGCATTCCAGGATCCCAAATCCAAGCTCTCCTGGCTGCCTTCTCCCAGGATTTGGCGTGGAGGAGCTGATTCCCGCTTTTGAGACAAACCCAGCGTCTGTCACTAGTGCTGGGTGCTGCCGGTCTCAGAGGTCTTTTCCAACCTCGGCGATTCCAGGATTCTTCAGGATGTGCTGCTGGAGCCGTTTCCACTCCGCTCCATATTTAGCAGGATGCATTCCCATATCCCAGTGTTGGAAACACCCTTGTCTGTGCTTTGATGAGCTGCTCTGCTTGTGTTTCTCACCCTCTGTTGATGTGATTTCAAGCTTCTTTTCCCAGTTTGGAAAAAACCAGGATGATTCTCGTGCTTCCTGCAGTTTCTCTTCCAGGCTGGGGCTGGGATTGGACACACTGTGTTGCTCAGTTCTCCACTGAAAGTTCCAGGAGAAACAAGCTGAAGGGAGTAGGGAAAAGGATGGGGGGAAAAAGCAGAAGGTTCCTCGCTTTTTCTCAGCTGAGTATGTTCTTCCCATCTGTCTCCATCTCCAAGGAGAATTCCTCCTCGGGAGGAGGGGTTGCAAAGGACATGGAGGTGAGGAGGAGACAGATACAAGCCCACACAGCAAACACAGAACCAGCTGTGCCATCCCTACATCTGCTCTCTCCAGGGAAATTGGCTCCCAGCCCTGGCTAAACCCATGGAAAACAGAAAGGAGCAACTTCCTTCATCCCCCGGCCACATATGTGGGAAAAGATGGTGTTAAAATAGTGCCCAGCTGTTCAAAATTCCAGCAAATACAACAGATCCTTGAATTAATGGTAACTGGAGTTTGATGGATTCAGGCATTCCCTGGGAAGGGGAGAGAGGAAAGGAGGAGATTCCTTCTCAGAGAAATTCTTTTTGGAGGTTTTAATACCTTTGAATAAGTTTTAATCCCTTGAAATAAGTTTTTAAATGTTTGCAGTGCCCTGATCTCTGAGGAATAAACATTCCCAGGGGATCTGTGGTGGCTGAGGCCTGCCTGGAGAATCCCTGACCTCCAACCCTCACGCACGGGCTTAACTGAAATGAAATTTCCTGTGGCAAAACGGTTTCTCCAGGAGCTTCTCCTGTTGGATTTGGCTTTGTTGGAAGTGTTGCTGTGTGGAACTTCCCTCGTGGCAGCATCCCCGCGTTTGGGCTGTGTGTTTTTGGGATGATCTTGGCTTCTCCCGGGCTGCGCTCGGTTGCCAGGACAGACTGTGGCAGACACATTCCTGGTGTATCGGAATTTATGCACTGTGAGTTGGCTTCACTGCAGATCTCGACATTCCCCGATCCTTTTTTGGGCTTTTTAGTCCTTTTCCAGCTTTTTTGGTTCTGAATAATCCCAGTGTTTTACTTGGGTTGTCTGGCGTCGCCTCATGGGTTCCGCAGGGATCAGGGGACTGTGGAGTCGTAAACCCGGAATGGTTTGGGATGGAAGTGACCTTAAAAATCCTCCCATCCCACCCCCTGCCGTGGGCAGGGCCACCTTCCACCATCCCAGCTTGCTCCAGGCCCTGTCTCCACCACTGCCCTGGGCAGCCTGTTCCGATGGATCACAGCCCTTTCCATTAAATTACCCGGATATCCAACCTCAACATCCACTGGTGCCACTTGAGGCCGTTCCCTCTCCTCCTGTCCCTGTTCCCTGGGAGCAGAGCCCGACCCCCGCAGCTGCCCCCTCCTGTCAGGGAGTTGTGCAGAGCCACAAGGTCCCCCCTGAGCCTCCTTTTCTCCTCCTTTTTTTCCCTAGGATTTTCTGCGTGTTCCTAAAATGTTTTGTGCTGCAGCTCCATTTGCAAAAGCTTTAATGAACCCTGCAGGTAAAAACTGCAGAGTGATGGACAACTTCATTAGGGGAAAGTTTCCTCCCCTAACGGTAACAGGAAATTAGCTTTTCCATGTTATTGGACTCGTTATTCCTGAGCTAATTGAAGAAGCTCAGCCTGGTGTATTTTGGAGCTCATTCCACAAAAATGAGGTTTGAGGGAACTCAGCAAGGTTCAAAGACATCCAGGCCTTGTAGGTTCAAGGGTGTTCTCAGATCTCTGTTCCTTAAAAAAGCTTGGGAAGTCAAATTATGTGTTATTGATTGGAGTTGTTAATGCACCAAGCCTTGGGAACAGGGACAGTGCTCCCTGGGACAGGCTGGAATTCCAGAGTGTCTGCAGGGCCTGGATTTGGACTGGATGATCCTTGTGGGTCCCTTCCAGCTCAGGATATCCTATGATTTTATCCTGCTTGGATGAACTATCCTCTTGCTTATGTAAGGGTTATTTTATTCTGTATTTTTTCTGAGGAAGGTGGAAAAAGAATGGAAAAGTATCAAATATGAAATGCGGGATTTCGGGAAGGGGTTGGCAAGGAGCATGGGACAAGGCAAAGAGAGAAAGGGAGGAGGGCAAGTAAATCCAGGTCCTGGTGCTGTTCATACACCCTGAAACTTTGGGAAAATAAGCAAAATTCACAGCATGAGACACTCGTGTTGCTCATCCTGCCTTATCTTCCAAACCTGGCATTTTATCCTGGAATTGCTGGTGGATATTGGAGTGCTGGACAGCGTTTTATATTTGAGCATTGCCGTCGCGGCTGACTGAAGGAGGAGAGTTTTGAAAGCAAATGGTAATTACAGAACTGGGATCGCTCTAAATTAATGATGGCGAGTTCCGAGTATCCGGCTGTTTTCCAAAGCTTTCTCCTGTCCTTAGGGAATGTGTCCTTTTAAATCGGGCTTGTCAGACTGGCTCTCTGAACGAACTGTTCCGTGGAGCTGCTGCAGGTCAGGGCTGGGACAGGAGGACAAATGGCCCTGGTCTCATCCCCCCTATGGATTGAGCTGCTGCCAGCTGGTGCTGGGCTCGGTGTTCTCCTTTTCCAGGAGTTTCCCATTGGATTAAACCCTGGATCCATTTGTAAACACGCTCATGGAGAGGTCACAGCGTGCTCATAAATTACGACTTTGGGTTTGATACCATTTGATATCAATTTCATCTGGAGCCTCTGTCGGCTCCACAGGAGATGGATAAAAGCAGCAAATGGATTTCTGAGGCAGAGCCAGGGACAGCATTTATGGATTTGGTTTTCCTCTCAAAGACAGCTGGGAACAAAGGAGGAATTATGTCCTCACCACAAAAAAAATCCCACAAAAAACCTCAGACAACTCCGTTGTCGTGTAAATGATACTTGGCAGACAAAGATCCGTAAATATTGAGAGGAATCCATGAGGAGCAATCCTGCTGTCTCAGGAGATGTCTCCACCATCCTGTTGGTACTGAGATCCAGGTGATCCCCTTGGGATAATGGCAGAGAAGGAACCAGAGGGAGGAGGTGGGACGGGATGGAGAAGGAGACACTGGAAGATGCACATGGAAGGAGAATTGGGGTGCTGAGCAGCCCCCACTTTGTACAAACCTAACCTGGGAGGGCTTCCCTGGAGTACAAGGTCTTGGCAAGCTCCAGTCTGGGATCCAGACTCAGCTGCTGCCGTTTTTCCGGCTTTTTCTTCCCTACAAACAACAGGTTCTCTTCTCCCACTCCGCCTCCAACAACACCACCTTCCCAAGCCACCCAGACCTCAGACTTTGCTCTGGTTTTTCAAGCAGAGGTTGATGGAAATCTGCTCAAGCTGCCTCCAGAAGGAAGGGGAAAAATCCTGAAATGTCAGCCTTTGCTATTTTTACAGCCATTCCCAGGAAGCAGCTCCGGCTTTGCCGTCTGCATCCGCAATCGGGATCCGCCGGAGCCGATGATCCCCGTTTGTCTTGGCCTTGTCAGTTGTTGTTTTACAGGGAAAAAGCTGTTGTAGCAACTTGTAAATGCCTTCAGCTGGTCAGCCTGGGCTGAACGGAATGGGAATAATCCTCAGCCGTGCTTGGAATGCATTGGGAGGTTTGGGGAATAGCCTTGAAGCTTTGGATCAGGATTTCATGGATTTGGATTCTGTAAATGACAGAATCCTGGAATGGTTTGGGTTGGGAGGGACCTTAAAGTTCATTCCATGGGCAGGGACACCTCCCACTATCCCAGGCTGTCCATCCAACCTCTCCTTGAACAATTCCATGGGGAGTCCACACCCCTGGGATTCCTTGACGGCAACAACCAGGTCTCCAAGGCAGGTTAAGTTAAAAATGTCAGGGCTCTGTGGGATGGAAATCTCTCCTGAGGGGTTGTTTTGTGGTGTTTATTTGCAGTGTTGGGAATTCACATGTTCCCACTAAGAACCTTTGGCAGGGCCCTCCCTCCCTTTGGAGGGAACTCGCTCGGAATCGCCCCCAGCTGGGCTTGAGGGATGGGTTTGGGTTTAATGCTGGGCTCAGATAAGCTCGAATTCATTAAAAGGACTTAAATTGGTGTTAATCACAAAGCAAAACTTGAAAAATATTGTGAATTAAGCTCGTTGATCCATTGTGTAATAATGGATGGAAAAATGAGGAATTCTCCCCGTGGGCAGGGCTGACAATTGGATTGCCAGAGAATTCTTGTCAGTCCTGATGTGGATCACTCACTGCCCATCACCTCTGTCACTGGGCATCATTCACACTCAAATACCTTTCACACTCACATTTCAGACCAGGTTCTTCCCTCATTTTGCTGTTAATTAACTTATTTTCGCTTATTATTTAAATCTCAAAAGCGCAATTAAATGGAAAACCAGGATTTGCCTCAGTGCTGGAGGGTGGGAGAGGAACATCAATGGTGGGACTTGATCTTAGAAGTCTTTTCCAGCGTTTATGGTTCTGTGGTTTTAAGGAGCAGGAGATAATCAAGCACAATAATTAGAGCTGCTTTATTAATGGTGTAAATAAGGAGGATGGAAGCAAGCTCAGAAATATTTGGGGTTGAAGTTTTAAATACTCATTTAGAGTTTGGTGCATGGCAGTATGAGGTAAATATTCACAGATCTCGAAGAGATGGGATTTATGAGTTAAAATTTACAAAACCAGTGACTGGACAGTCAAAACTGGCGTCAACTGGGCCCCCAAACTGGGGACAACTGGAGAGGTCAAGCTGGAGACTCCAATCTCAGGCATTTCGTTGTCTGTCGGTTGGGGTTTGTATTTATTTCCCAAAATCTAATATTCGAGTTGTTCAGGATAAATTGCTCCCCTAAGCCAGGTCTTGGCTTATTTCTGATTTCTCTTCATGAAGGCAAAGAGAAAGAAATTCGAATTATTTCCAGGCTTCGAAGAAAACATTCCCTGTGCGATCAGCACCCCGGGTTCATTCATTCGGGTGTCCTGCGGTGGGCAGCGATTCCTTGGGGAAGCAGCAATTCGGGAATGAGTGGCAGCAGCCACTGTCACATCCCAGTTCCCTCCTTGGGAAGGGAATGGTCCCGGGGAGCAGTGACACAAACCGGGAATGGCATCGCCTGAGGCGGATCAGCCGCTGTCGGGTGGGTTTGATTTTGCAAAGATAACCAGCTGAGCTCCATTTCTGCTTTCTCCTCCATTCATGGCTCAAGGAAAGGGAAGAGGAGAAAGCGGAACAGATTATTCAATGTGCCTTTCAGCCTGGGATCACTCCAGGCGAAAGTAGGGATGCCTTAAGGAATCTTTGGGGGGAAAAGATGCGGTGTTTAGAGAGAAAAAGAGAATATTTAATGTGGTTTTGTCTAGCTGAAAACGACTGGGGGTTTGGGGAGAGCATTTGGCTAAATAGCTAATGAATAATTCAGGGTCACTGATTTAGGAACTCTGTCACAGAGCTGAAAATCCAGCGGTTTTGGCTGTAAACAAAGAGAATAAACACCCAGCATTTAACTAAACAACAAATTCAGGGGCTGGAGCCTGTGGACCTTTGAAGGGCACCAGCTCTTGGCTGAGAGAGGCACAGTTTAATTAGCATGGATTTTTTTATTAGTCAATATTAAAAATCTCTCCCCAGAAGCTGGAATTCTAATTCCATAATATTATATTCCTAAAGCACCAGGATTTATGGGGAGAAAAGTTTGGATCCAAGCACGCAGGGGGACTTCGGGCGCTCCATCTTTATCCCATAATTCCATGGATATTTGTTGAACCAAAAATATCAGAGGCTTTTTTGATGCTGTCCCTCTGCCAGGCCTGATACGGAGCTGGAAAACAAAGAGGAGGATGTTCCCTGGTGAGCTCGCAGCCTTAATTAACACGAGTTAACAAATACAATTACCACAGAGAAAGGTTAAAAAGAGATAGGAGAGATAAAAGCAAATCTCAGAGAGGGACAAGAATTAAAGCAGGGATGTCAGTGTTCAATCCTGGGAACAGCACACACAGATCCGGATGCTTTTCCCAGCTCCAAGTGCCCCATTTTCATCCCGGATCTCTTGATCTGCATTTGCAGGAACTGAAATGCTGCATTTCAAAGGCAAAGGAAGAATTCCTGAGACTTCAAGAACAGAGGATTGTGACATATGTCACCTTTCCAGGCAGACACAGTTTTGAGGCATTTGGGATTTACAGGAACGCAGAAATCTCCAGAAAGTGTTTGTTGTACTTGAAAATAACCCTTGAGTTCCCATTCCAGTGGGATCCCAGAACAGGGAATTTCCTGATGTTCCCATTGACAAATAACTCCTCATTTCCCATTCCTGTGTGATCCCAGTGTAGGGAATAATCTGATATTCCCATTGACAAATAGTCCTTTATTTCCCATTCCTGTGTGATCCCAGTGTAGGAAATAATCTCATATTCCCATTGACAAATAATCCTTTATTTCCCATTCCACTGTGATCCCAGTGTAGGGAATAATCTGATATTCCCATTGACAAATAGTCCTTTATTTCCCATTCCTGTGTGATACCAGTGCGGGGAATTACCTGATGGTCCCATTATCTGATACTCCTATTGACAAATAACTGCTTATTTCCCATTCCTGTGTGTGATCCCAGTGTAAGGAATAATCTGATATTCCCAGTGACAAATAGTCCTTTATTTCCCATTCCTGTGTGATCCCAGTGTAGGGAATTACCTGATATTCCCATTTGCCATCCCCCCTAGGCTGGGAATCCGGCAGTTTGTAAGAGGATGCTCCTACTCCCAGGGAGAACTGCTCCCAAAATCCTGACTAATTTTACCTGAAACAAAAAAATAGCAGCGATCAGTCAGAGTTTCAGAGCTGTCCCTTCAGTGGCCTTTTTTTGGGACAGACTCCTCCTTCAAATCCCCTTTTCCTTGATTTTTGCTGCTCCGCTGGTGGCTTTGGGCTATAATTTTTGTTGATTTGTTTATGTAGAAGAGGCAGCAGGGATGTGTTGGGGTTTTTTTCCTGAGGATCTGCTCTTCCATAGGGCTTTCCTGTGGATCTGGGAGCTGGGCTGGGAGGATTTTGTGGCGCTGGCAAATCGATCTCCGCAGCTCCGTGCCCTGAATTAAATTGATGTGAGAACTGTGCCGGGTTTTGTCACCGATAATTCCCGCCTCGAGCAGGATATTAAAGAGGACAAATGAATTCAAAACAAAACCACCACCGACCACACATTTTTATTTGACTTCCTTAATGTTCAATTAATTGTTGACGGAGATTCTTTGGGTAGATTGGGTTGGGGCTGCACTTTAAATTAAGCTTTTGTGGGTTTACTTTGCACGCAGGGAAGATCGTGCCCAATTTGGAAAAGGTCACCACCATTAATCATTTCAGGAAGGCAAGAAAATATTCTAGTAATGACTCAGCTGAAAGGAATAACCAAGATTAAAAGCTTCTTAGTGCTTAGTAAGTGTGATCTTGATTAATTCGTGGTTTTGTGACAAAGGTTTGATTATCGAGCTGAAAAACAGCATTTTTGGGGGGGGGGGGGGTTATTTGCTTTTAGGGTTTTTGGCTCACTGCCACAATTGAAAAATTGGAGATTGATGAGTGCACACCAGAAGGAATAACAGGGACCTGATGGAGCCATTCCTGCTCTGGAATTGTCACAAATGTATTTCCCAGCATGGAAAAATTGTCACAGGTCTCATAGGAACGAGATGCTGTTTTCATTCTCAGGCTGCTTTATTTGTCAGCATTTTTAGTCATCCTTTCAGCACCCCGAAGTGATTTTTGAAAATGATCCATCAGATTTCCATACAGCCTGAAATTTATGTTAAATAGGATGTATGGATGCAATACAAACAGAGAACTGACCATCTTTGAAGGAACTCAGAGATACTTGTTCTTGTTTTCCTTCCCCTCATCCCAAAGTCTGTGATTCCTGGCTAAATACTGAAGGATTTACCATAATAATATTCATTTATTGTATTTTTTACTATCTACCCTGTGTTTAAATGTATTTTTTAATACACCAAATTATCAGGACTATTCATATTTAGTAAATACTGTGGTCTAGAAGGTTTTTTTAATAATCCACACTTCTATTCTGCATTTCATTCCATTATTCCTGGTAATACTTTCATCTCTTACCACTCTAATATGATTTTTTTTCTTTTTTTGTATTAATATCTGCAAACAAATGTTGACAATCAGCATAACTATTTTAGCTAAAAGAGAGCTGTTTTCTTATCTAAATCCTTCTATATTCTAATCCCATGGGCTTTTTATGCTGCTTTTTAATTTCCTTCCAAAGCCATCTGGTTTCTCCCACACGCTTCAGGTGTGAGCATTGAGTTTCCATGGCTGGAGTCTCCCGATTGTGCTAATTTATCCTGATAAACAAGGGAATTTTGAATGCTTCAGACACATGATCCAAAGAATCCAATTTCATCCGAGTGTCCTGCTGCTCTTGCATCTCTCTAATGCATTTTCCTGCAGACAATTTGTTTAGCTGAGGATTTAATCAGCTGTAACATCTATTTTTGGTCCTGCTTTGACCAGGCTGGGCCTCGTAGGGAGTGGATGAATTTGCACTCAAGCTGAGGTGAAAAATGTCACATTTCTAATCTTGCATTTAGTTTTTAGAATTAGGGGGTGCATCTTCCTATTTTTCAATGTTTTTAAGGCGCTGGCTCGAGCTTTTAAAGCATTTTCCCTCGTTGCACTGCTCTAATCCTTCCCTGAACTGCTCTCGATTGGTGTGACATGTGTGGGCCTCCCGCTGCTGTCCTTGGATTTACGTTCCCTGCACAAGATTAATCTCCAGGCCATCGAGTTTAAGTCTCCTGAGGACAGAGCAGGAGGAATTTTCTGTGCTGGATGTTTCGGGGGCTTCACCAGCATGCGGGCAGTGGCTGTTCTCCCTCTTCCCCGGCCGTTCCGAGTCCCAGCAGGCAAAGCCAGGGCTGTGAGTGCCCGGGGGAAGGGGCAGCGCTGTCCTGGTGTCCCAGTGTCCCGGTGCCACTGGTCTGCACTGGCAGGGGACAGCAGCAGGGCTCTGATGCCTTGGGTTCCAGCTTTTCTGTTTTTAAATCCTGCCCTGCCTGGTGTGGGACTCTGGAGTTCCTTGCAGCCTGTTGGCTGCTGCTCTCTTCTGCCAGACAGACACAACAAAGCCTCTCCCAGCTCGTTGTTCAAGGACACTCAGGCTGTCCCAGGCCCAAAAGGTGCAAACCAGGGCCTCTGGAGAGGGGGAGAAATGGAAGAAATTCCAGCATCAGCTAAAGTTTGAATTTCTGCTGATGTGCAAATGAACCAAACCCATCAAAGTGTGAAGAACTCGGGACTCGGGGCCCATCTTGGGGCCCAGCTTGGATGTGGCCTTTGGCTCCCCAGGGTGCACCTTTGAAGGCCTTTCAGATAAATACCCACCTTTATTCCCTCCCTCCTGCCTGGGCTCTGTTTCTGGGTAACCCCTCAAGGCATCAGCTGGAAGTGGCTCTTGGCTCCCGTGGGATTTCATCCCACAGCCTGAGGCATCACCAGTGAGCTGGGTCATCCCTCAGGTCCAGGCTTGGATATTTGGGTGGGTATTTGGGGACTGGGAGCAAGACCAGTGCTCCCTCTGGATGTGGGGGAGGAGCAGCTCCAGAGGAGTTTGTGTCCAGAGGGACAAAGGGAGAGGAGATGGAGAGGGAGGCTGGTGGCAGAGGGAAGGAGCCACACGTTAGATACAATTTAAGTTAAGAGGGAATGATTTTAAACTGCCAGAGGGCAGGGATGGATGGGATATTGGGAAGGAATTGTGAGACTGGGGAGGTCCGGGCACAGGGGGCCCAGAGCAGCTGTGGCTGCCCCTGGATCCCTGGCAGTGCCCAAGGCCAGGCTGGACGGGGCTTGGAGCAGCCTGGGACAGTGGGAGGTGTCCCTGTCCATGGCAGGGGTGGCACTGGATGGGCTTTGAGGTCCTTCCAGCCCCCCCGTGGTGTGCTGCCAGCTCAGGGGTGCAGAGGAGCTGTGCCAGGCTGTCCCTCTGCAGAGCTTGGCGTGGGAATCATTCTATCACAGGCTCATGGAATGCTTTGGGTGGGAAGGGACCTTAAAGCCCCTCCATCCCCTTCCCTGCACTGAAGGTTTCCCTGGAGTCCCCAAGGGATTATCCCAAAGTGCAAATCAGTGAGAAGAGATTAAATTTCCTTTTTTTATTATATTTTTAAAAGCTGAACTTATCCCAGGTTGTGTTTGTAGGGGTTTTTTGGGGTTTTCTTTTCCTGGCAAACCAATATTCCAGGGCACCATGCTGTGTTTGAAGCAGTAGCAGACCCAATCCAGTAATTATCCCAAAAAAATGTTTAGGTTCATCTCCTATATTTAATTGGGTTTTGGTGCCTTAATAAGCTCCCTGTGGATAATTCTGTGGAAAGGTGCAATGTGATCACATTATTTCTTCATTCTCAAAATGCCTCTGTATGGAACCACCACGGTCAAACCTGTGATCCCTGACAGTGTTTTGGATTTTGGGGAGCTGGATTTTATGAGTTTGGGAAAACAATTTCCAATTTCCTTCAATTAATGCATTAACTTTTCATGGCTGAAGATATCCATGGAGTGTCCTGATGGAGTACGAGTGGAAATTGTCCCACTTTTGTTGTTGAAATAAGAATTGGAAATTCAGCCACTCCAAAATTGGAGTTGTGTGGTTGTGGGCAGTTGACCTCTGATAAAAATGAGGCTGAAAACCAGGAATTTCCAACAGAAATCCCAGTTCCTTGTTCTGCTTCCAGCACAAATTAGCCAAGGGTTCTTTCCAGTGCCTATGGGCGAACCTTGGACTCAGCACAGCACGAGGGGAACCTGCAGGTCCCATGAAATGTTTCATTTTTAGGTTCTTTTATTATGGAGGTTCACAGTCATCCCATTAATTCTTTTTGGGATTTTAGTCGTTTTTCCCTAATGGAATTATTAATATTGCAGACAGAAATGATTTGTATCTGTGGGACTTCAGTGAGTGCTGTGGTCAGGATTTATGGGCACTGAGTGTGTCTGGTTCATTGTTTTCCAGTCAAAATCATGGAAAAAAGGTTTGTGGAAGCTCTCTTTGACCTAACCACAGTTACCGGGCTCTGGTGTAAATTGTGATGGGAAAAAAGAGGGAAAGGGTATGGAATTTGGAGATTGCTGCCTCATCCTGGCTGCTGATCATACCCTGCCTGGGGAATTCCCTCTGCTTGGAGGAGCGCCCATCCCATGGCTGTTTTCCGTGGGATTTTGGGGCTCTCTGCAGACACCTGTCAGGTGAAGCTGCTTCTGTGTCAGATCCCAAGGACCACCTGGAAGCTGTGGGGAATTCTGGAAGCCGGGAGTCATGAGAGATTGATTTTCCCCATTATTTCAGCATATTCATGGCTGATTTTCCCTTTGAGGAGCATGACTGTTGCGATGATTCACGGCTGCTTTCCGTAGGCATTCCAGCAAGGAATCACAACCACACCGCTCCTGGTGCTGCTTGTTTACTGCAGAAAACATCCAGAACACAAATTGCAATTCATTAATCCGGCTGCATCTTCCCAATTATGATTGTTAATTAATTTTCGGGGGTTTTGAGCCAATTTCATGGGGATGATCTCTGTGTACACATCACACTTCAACGCTGGCCTTGTGCTGAAAGCTGAGCTGCTTTAATATTGAAATCTTGATTTTAGGCCAGCAGAGAGGATTGATATTTGTGCCTCCAGCACTAAAAAAGAATTGTTTTGTGCTTTGTAATCTGTCACAACAGCTATTTGCTTCTTCTTGCAATACATCTTTTTATTTGGCTGGCTGAGCAGTATTTTCCTTTGTAACCTCTGTGTCCAGAAAGGAAAATGTAACATCAGAGCAGCCCGAGGAAACATCCTCAGAGCAAATAATTTGCATTTTCACAGGTTAATTTTAGGAAATGTTGTGGAATTGTGCTGTGAAAAAGTGTGGCAGAAGCAAAGTCAGATTTTCAGCAGAAAAGAAAAAGGCAGAAATAGCAAAACATCAGGGGAGATTTAAAAATTGGTATTATTTACTCTCCAGGCAGTTGCTTTCTCTTAGTTCCATGGAAATGGCAGGAGAAGGAAACTTCTTTCCATGTAGGGCAAGGAATAACGAGCAAAACCTGCAGCAAGGGACACAGTCAGGATCTGGGCACTTGGAAAAGCTTTGGAGGGAGCATGGAGAGGACCTGAGCTCCATTCCCTGGACAGGCTGGGAGGTCCTGAGCCTGAGTCCTTTGTTGAGTGAGGCTGGGAAATTTGGGATTACTTAGGACCAGCTTTGGATAGCGGGAAGAGAGCAGAACATCCTGGAAACCCCTCACAGAGGTGGTTTTCAGTTCACAACAGAGGCACAGTGGGAATTCCAGGGAACTTCTTTGGAGAACTGAAGGAATTCATAGAGCAGATTGGGTTGGGAGGGATCTCAGGGATTATCCAGTCCCCTCACCATGGGCAGGGACACCTTTCACTATCCCAGGCTGCTCCAGCCTGGCCTTGGACACTTCCAGGGATCCAGGGGCAGCCACAGCTGCTCTGGGAATTCCATCCCAGCCCCTCCCCACTCACAGGGAGGAATTCCTTCCCAATATCCCATCTATCCCTACCCTTTTCCAGCTTAAAGCCATTCCCTGTGTCCTGTCCCTCCATCCCTTGTCCCAAATCCCTCTCCAGCTCTCCTGGAGCCCCTTCATGCCCTGGAAGGCCGCTCCATAACAATGTAGTACAAGTAGTGAATCAACAGCTCTGAGCATAAAAGAACATTTATCCTGAAAACCATTACTCATTTATCTATTTAAAGCCCCTTTTTTATGCAGGTGAGTACAAATCTCGTTGTACTCCATAAATCCAGGGAAAAGGAGCCTCTGGCAGCAGATCCAGGATGTTCTGCACTGTCGGTTGTACTCCACTCCCACCTCTGCCTCTCCCGGGCTCTGTTGGCCCACATGACTCCAAAGGAGTAAAAGCTGGATCTGCTCTAAAAAAAAAGCTGGAGAGGGTTAGAGTGCAGTGGGAAGGGAGGGTTGGAGCAGTCACATCCCTGCTTTGCCTGGAGGTTTTTTCCCTTAAAAATCCGTGGTTTTGGTGCATTTGTTGTCACAGTTACCCTGCACAGGCTGATTAGTCACTGTAATTAAAGCCTGAACCTCCCTGGGAAGGCAAAAGTCCCCTGATTTCTGTGTGTGTTGTTTGAACTGCAGGTCAGGGAGGGGAATAATTGCTGGAAAATTGATGGCTGCAGTTCCAAAACTCATGGATCCCACTTTGCTCATTCCTGCACTCCCAGGGTGTGATGTTAAACGTGTCAGGACTGTTACCAGGGAACAGCAGCGTGGGCAGCAGGAAAGGGGGGATTCTGCTCCTGTGCCCTGCTCAGGTCAGACCCCACCTGCAGAGCTGCCCCAGCCCTGGAGCCAACATCAGGAGGACGTGGAGCTGCTGGAGAGATTCCAGAGGAGGCCATGGAGCTGCTCCAGGGCTGGAGCCCCTCTGGAGCCAGGCTGGGAGAGCTGGGGGTGCTCACCTGGAGAGGAGAAGGCTCCAGGGAGAGCTCAGAGCCCCTGCCAGGGCCTAAAGGGGCTCCAGGAGAGCTGGAGAGGGACTGGGGACAAGGGATGGCGGGACAGGACACAGGGAATGGCTTCCCAGTGCCAGAGGGCAGGGATGGATGGGATATTGGGGAGGAATTGTTCCCTGGGAGGGTGGGCAGGCCCTGGCACAGGGTGCCCAGAGAAGCTGTGGCTGCCCCTGGATCCCTGGCAGTGCCCAAGGCCAGGCTGGACGGGGCTGGGAGCAGCCTGGGACAGTGGGAGGTGTCCCTGCCCAGGGCAGGGGTGGCACTGGATGGGCTTTGAGATCCCTCCCAACCCAAACCATTCCAGGATTCTTTGGTCCTACAACATTCCCATCCTCCCTGGGTCTGTTCCCAGGAGATTATTGACTTCCATAAAGACTCCAATCCTCCAGGTCTCTTCAGTGAACTCATTTTATTTATAGGACTTTCTCCTTGTTTAAGCTGGAGCAGCAGCTGTGTCTCTCCTGCCTCTCTTCTCCAAATATTGGTATCTGGATTGTTGGAAAAGCTGGATTCCGTTGTCCCTCCACTGTGGGTTTCCCTCTCCCTATGAGACCAAAGCCCTCTCTCCAGAGAGGTGCTGCTGCTGCCACCTTTACACCCCCGAAGCAGAAAATCTCCCTAAAACTCTTGTCTCCCTAAATTATATCCACGTTTTCATGGAAGAGGAATGGAATTTTTAAAAATAATCCATTGGAATTGTGCCTTGTCCAGCACTGGAGTGAGACTGGGATTGCTTTATTCCAATTATCGAAATGAGTGGTCTGTGAATTCCAGGAAATTCTTATTTAATTCCATTTTTTGGATTGAATTGAGCAACTGGCAAATGGTGCAGCTCTCCCAGGGGAATTTTCACCTGGTTTCAGTGGTGGGAAATGGTGCCGGTTACTGCCTGTATTCCTAATTTCTGTGTATCCATTCTGTGATGCCAAAGCCCTGCAGGATTTTCCTGGGCAGGATTTCATTTTGTACTTCTTCCTTACTGAAGTGTAAATCTTTGTGTTGTTAATCCAATTCCTTGGTCTCTTGTCTTACAGAACAGAATAAAAGCAGCCCTTTATGTTAGGCAGGACCTGGATCCAAGGTTAATTAGAATTTTATGGATAATCCCTCACTCTGTTCTGGACACAATTGGATAGACCTTCCCAGAATGTGAACATCACATCCTTAATAAGCTTTTATTTTGTTTATAAAGCATTGGAGTGGCAGTGGATGAATGTTCCCACTCAGGTATCACCTCAGGAGTGTATTCCTTGATTGTTTTATTTTTAATGTATTAAGACATTACTTTGTCTTTACTCGGAGGTTTAAAAGCTGCTCTGCTTCCTGGGACGCTTTGTCCCTTTCCCCGGGAGTTCATTCAGTGAGGTGAACTCATGGAATTTGCACTAAAAACACAGCAATCTAATTTTTGTTAATTTTGTTATGCGAATAACTGCCCATTTTCAGGGATTCAAACCAAATTATATCTTTTTGCTGTCGGCTTCTCTTCTTAAATCCCTCAAAATGTCATTTCTGTTGTGAGGATATTATGGAATGGTGGAATGGGTTGGCTTGGGGTGGCACTGGATGAGCTTTAAGGTCCCTCCTGACCCGAACCAGTCTGGAATTCCATGTTCATGATGAGATGACAAAATGAATTCAGGAATGGAATGAATTCTGTTCCTGGGAATTTCTGCCTTGCTCCACAGTGCTGTCCAATTCCCAGTACTGGGAATCCTTTCTGCTGGAATCTGCCCTTCTCTGCTTGCTGCTGTGGATGCAGATCCTTATTTTCAAACGGATTCCCTCATTCCCAGATTGGCAGGACCCTGTTGCCTCCATGTGGAGCAAAGTTCAGTGCCAACAAATCCGGAACAAGAGGAAATGATTGGATAATTCCCTGGGTCAGCAATAATGGGCACTAATTCAGGGTAGTTTTGGAGATTGAATTAGGATTTGAAGTGGATTCTTTATTAAGAGCAATTTCTGAGGGTCCCCTTCTCCATCAAGAACCAATTCTCAGGGAAAAATGCTCCAGACACCTAAAACCAGACCCACAAAATGGAATTTTCTGTGCTATTTGTACGAGGGAGCACTGGGAGTTTTGATCTCTAAATAGACACATTTTTTGCCTTTTTGATATTTAAATCAAACAGGGATTTTTCTTTCCTGTGTTGGGTGTTACACACACATTAAAGGAGGTGCCAGCACCCAGGTCCTGTTTGGTTGTAAATAAATAAGAAATAAATACTGATTTGGGGTTGAAACGCCCCAAAGAGGGCATTGCATGCAGAAAAACCATCCTGTTTTAGGGAATGGCATCAGCAGAGCCTAATAAAGGAAAATAAATTCCCACCACTGAAATAATTCCTTTTAAAAAAGTATTTCCATGAGTGGAAATTTCCATTCTGTCCTGCAGTTGGATGTGTTTGAGTTTGACTTTAAGGTGACTTTGTGAAATGCTGGATGTTATTCCAACACTGGAAAAAGCAGGAGCTGCTCCTCTTTAATCATCAGGAACCAATAGATTTTACTTCAAGTCTGACAATATTCATTTCTGACAGGGCTTTTCCGTAGGATCTCCTGGTTGGAATTGCTCTCAGAGGTCTCTTCCAACCTAAACAATTCTGCTGGAATCTTAAAACCTGTTTTTGTAGGAACTCTAAAGGTTTAAGGTGAGGGATGTGGATGTTGTAGCAGTGTTGGGGGTTTTTTTTCAAAGAATCTTTCCCTGCTTTTATTTCAGTGGAAGCCTTGTCTTCCTCACTGATGTACTGAGAAAGGTTCTGTCAGTGTCAGAACTTGGGAATTAAAGCAGATTTCACCAGAAATTGGGGGGGTTTAATTGAATTTCATTTAAATTTTTAATTTAATCGTGCCAAAGGCTGAGCATCTTTGACTGCAGACGCATCTCAGGCATTCAGCTGATAATTAAAACCCAAATAAAAGGTGCAAAGGGCAAAAAAACCAGCTGAAAACAGAAAGATTTGGGGTTTGGCCTTTTCGAATTTGTTTTAATTGGTTTGAACTCTGTGGACGCTGTGGCAGGGAGTGGCCTGGAGTAGGTTCAGTCCCCAATCCTTCGCTGTCATTGCCAGTTCCCTGTGACATTTAATGTCTGTCACTTGCTCATCACTTTAAAAACAGTGATGGAGGGGAAAAAACCTGGGAAATAATGGGAAAGCAACGGTTGTGTCAAGAAAATGCTTGAAATTCTGCACTTTAATTATTGCCTTCTGCCGTGAAAGGCACAGGTGGGAGTCATTAACTCCAAAATAAGCCCCAAAAAACAACACACCCCAAAGCAGCCTCTTTGAAAACAGATAATGGGGAAATTACAGGTGAATTCAGTCATGATAAAAATGAGAAAATTGCATAACGAGGAGAAGATTGACAGGAGTAATCTTCTTCTCAGGAAGGACCAACAGGGAACAGAAAAAGGGGAATGTTTTGAAATTCCAGTGAAGATTTCGAATTGCACACAAGGCCCGAGATGCGAGCAAATATTGTGAGGGAAAAACCACTGCAAACCCAAGCCATGGGGATTCCTGCCTGGAAAAGGGTCCCTTACCTGCACTCCAGAGCTGTTATTTGGGTATTAATCCCAGGAATGTTTGGAAATTCTAACGGAGATTCTGAATTGCACACAAGGCTTGAGGTACAAGATAATATTGTGAGGGAAAAACCACGGGAAAGCCCAACTGTGGGGATTCCTGCCTGGAAAAGGGTCTCTTACCTGCACTGCAGAGCTGTTACTTGGGTCTTCATTCCAGGAATGTTTGGGAATTCTAACAGAGATTTCAAATTATGAGCAAATATTGTGAGGGAAAAACCACTGCAAACCCAAGCCATGGGGATTCCTGCCTGGAAAAGGGTCTCTTACCTGCACTGCAGAGCTGTTACTTGGGTCTTCATCCCAGGAATGTTTGGGAATTCCAATGAAAATTTGAAATTGCACACAAGGCTTGAGGTACAAGATAATATTGTGAGGGAAAAACCACGGGAAAGCCCAACCGTGGGGATTCCTGCTGGGAAAAGGGTCTCTTACCTGCACTGCAGAGCTGTTACTTGGGTCTTCATCCCAGGAATGTTTGGGAATTCTAATGGAGATTTCAAATTACGAGCAAATATTGTGAGGGAAAAACCACTGCAAACCCAAGCCATGGGGATTCCTGCCTGGAAAAGGGTCTCTTACCTGCACTCCAGAGCTGTTATTTGGTTCTTCATCTCAGGATTGTTTGGGAATTCTAATGAAGATTTTGAATTACACACAAGGTCCAAGATAAGAGAAAATATCGTGAGGGAAAAACCACGGGAAAGCCCAGCCTTGGAGATTCCTGCCTGGAAAAGGGTCTCTTACCTGCACTCCAGAGCTGTTATTTGGGTCTTCATCCCAGGAATGTTTTGGCAGGATGGAAAAGGAGTGGGTTTAGAAATGAGGGGAAATAGGATGGAGAGCAGGCTGGAATTACACTATGCAGGGAAAAGGGTCCAAAGGCCTCTCCTGGAACTTCCAGGGATTGCTGAGTGTCCCTCCAGTCAGGAATATTGCTGGTTGTTCTTCGTGGCATGGAATGGGGGCTGTGACAAGTGACAGAATAATCAGGAGAGCTCGGAGCTGGCTCGGGAGCCTTTGGAAGTGTTAAGTAACTTTTTTAATAATCAAAGCCATTAAAACATAATGAGAAGGTGGAGGGGGGGGGCTCATCCTGGCTCATCCCGTTGTTTGCTGCTGTATGGGGGCAAATTTCCCTTGGATTCTTCCCGGGATATTAAAACACTGCCTGCCCCCTCCAAAAACCCCCCTGGATGTGGGATTCAGCCTGGGGAAGGGATCTGTGCGTGGCTCAGCTGTTCCCGAGCGGGAGAGGCGAGGGATGCTTCCTGCGGCATTGTTGTAACCATGACTCCACGGACGTCATCCCGGGAAAATAGCGCCGGGAACATTTGTGGAACAAAGCTGAGGGTCCTCGGCGGAGCGCTGCCATATGCACGCCGCTCATTTGCATATAGATTAACTCCCTGGCTGCTCAGAAATTGGAATTGGAGCTGCAGACTGAGCCACAGGAATCATCTCAGGTTTCAGGAAGGTGCTTCCAGAGGGGTCTTGGGATGGGGACTGGGAAGGTTCGTTCCCGATGATGCTTTGACTCTGCTGATTCAGCAGCTTTGGTGCTGCCCTCTCTGGAATAATCCTGATGGGAGCTGGGGTGGAAAAGCATCGGAGCCCTGGAAATGCTGCTAAAGTCGTTTTTATGGCTCTGTTGGACCCTAAGTGACCCTGTAAATAAAAATGCTGGGAAAAGGGGGGAAACAGATGGAAAAACAGTGTTAAAGCAAAGAGAGGGATGAAGGAATGCCCATGGAGAGGGAATGGCGTGGAGGGGAAGGGACCAAGGGGATGGAGGCTGGAGGAGGAGCGAGGATGGAGGGAGGCCAAGCAGGGCAGGGGGTCAGCGGAGCTTGGACACTGGGGCCTGACCTCCCTCCTCTTCCCTATCCCATCGAGATTCCGTTCTGCTGCCTGGCTTTCCCTAGAAGCTGGGAAGGGAGCAGGAACAGCGAGCCCTGGGAGCATTCGTAGGCACAATCCTCTCTGGTTCCACATGGATCCTCTGCTCCTGGGAATGTGGGGCATCCCTCGGCCCTGCTGCTCTGCTGGATGCACATTCCCTCTCCTTCCCGGCTGCTCCATGCCGTGGTTGGGATATTTTCCACCTGGGAGAGCCTGACAAGGTACAGACATCGCCCCTGAAGGCTTCCGTGTGCTGGTGCCTTAGGATTTGTCACAAAAACACTTCAAATTGAATTTTTGGGGGATTTTTGTTTATGCCAAGGCCTCCAAGTTCTGTTCCAGTTTCCCCTGGAGTGGAATGGAAAAAAAAAAATGGGATTATACAGGAATGATCCCATTGGAAATGCCCAAAAAGTAAATCCTGCCTCGTTCACAGTGGAGTTGTTTGGCAGGAGGTCAGAGCAACAAGAAATCATTCCAAGGGAATCCTCAGGTGTCCTTCCAAGCTAGAAATCATTCCAAGGGAATTCCAAGTTGTCCTTCCAAGCTGACAGGGTCTCCCTGGAAAATGGAAACCCACTTCCAAGGAACAGGGGCTTTTTCCTTCTTGAAAATTGAAAGTTTATCGATAATTCCCGATTTTTTTTCCATGACAACTGAACGTTTACTGATAATTAACAAAACGAATTAACAGGAAGATTAATTCTTATTTTGGATATTTGACCTTTTAGAAAAGACGGAGTTATCCATGTTTGTGGATAAATATTGTTATCAGAGCTTTTTCCTGCATAAAAGAAATTGTCAGGAAATAAATTGATATTAAAGATTTTTATCTCTTGATGTAGTGAGAGGAAAATGAAGTTTTGGATAAATTCCCAGATTTTTCTTTTGTGCTGCTCAGGGAAGTCAAGGGAAAATTTACTTCAGGGAATAAATTCAGCAGAAATGCTGGAGAAATTAAAGACTTCTTTTAATTCCTATGGTCTTTTCCAGTCTGAAAACTGGATATCACTTTCCCAGTCAGGAACATTCCTGTGCTCAGGTGATTTTCCTGCCTCTTTGTAGCAAAAAGTGCTTTTTTTTCCCAGTAAAACAATCCAAGAAATCCTAAAGTAGTTACAATCCATGCCGCATTCCATGAGGCTGCTGCTGTTGGGATTCTCCCATCATTTAGGAAGTTTTTCCCTGTGTTTTGAGGGCTTCCAGATCATCTCCAATAGTTCAAAGTCCCTCTCCGTGGAGTGATGGGTCTGACTCATCTTCAGCTGAGTCATCCCGAATATTGGGCCATCCTTCAAAGGAAGGAAATCTTGGAAAACTTTTCACTCCTGGCATCCCCCACAACAAAGACTCGAGACAATAAATCCAACACGAGAGAGGTGACATCAAAGGATTCCAAGTTTTCTTTGGAAAACACGTCCCGGCGTGAGAAGAAAGGTGAATCCCTTCCCAGCCGTGCCAAAATCATGGATCATCTGCATCCAAGGGGCCGTGTCCTGGGATGGAAGCTTCCTCTCTCCATAATTTATCCTCGCTGGAAATCATGGATGAATTTTCCGTAATTCCCTCGTGCACTGCAAATCCCCGAGGGTGGAGTTTGGAGCGAGCCACGGGAGGGAGCAGGAAGAGAGGATGGGTGGGGTGAGCTCAGCCAGAAACTTGGGAGCAGAGGGCGTGGCTGCTGCGGTGATTCCCTGCCGGGGGTTGACCGGATGCATCCCTGGGTTTGTGCTGGGTGTTGTTGTCCAGAGAGATTCCTGCCAGCCCTGTGCCAGCCTGGGCGGAGGCGTTGGAGTGAGGAACATCCAGGCTGCAGCTCAAACATGGAATCCTGGAATGGGTTGGGTGGAAGGACCTTAAATCCCAACCCATTCCACCCCTGCCATGGGCAAGGACACCTCCCACTGTCCCAGGGTGCTCCAAGCCCCGTCCAACCTGGCCTTGGACACTTCCAAGGATCCAGGGGCAGCCACAGCTTCTCTGGGAATTCCATCCCAGCCCCTCCCCACCCTCCCAGCCAGGAATTCTTCCCACTATCCATCTAAATCTACCCACTTTCAGCTTAGAGCCATTCCCTGTGTCCTGTCCCTCCATCCCTTGTCCCCAGTCCCTCTCCAGCTCTCCTGGAGCCCCTTTAGGCCCTGCAAGGGGCTCTGAGCTCTCCTTGGAGCCTTCTCCTCTCCAGGGGAACATTCCCAGCTCTCCCAGCCTGGCTCCAGAGGGGCTCCAGCCCTGGAGCATCTCCATGCCATCCTTTGGAATCCCTCCAGCAGCTCCACATCCTCCCAATCCCATACTCCTGGTGTCTGCAGCTTTAAAACTGAGCTGGATTGACTCAAATCCTTTCCCTGGGATGCGTGGAAGGGGGATTTGTACTACTCCATCTGCCACCTGAGGAGGAGGGAGAGAAAGGCGCTTGAATAAGGAGAGCTTTGGGAAGACAAACATATGGACTTGGGAATTTGATGGATTCTTTTTTAATAGTTCAGAGCTCTCAAAGTGGGCTGAAAGCATTCTCATTCCCAGGAAAAAGGCACAGGGAACAGCTCTTTAATTGGACCTGAACAAGATGATGTGAATGGAAAACAGGGAGTACTGAAATAGCTTCCCGTGGTAGATTCTCCATCAGGGAAGCGGAGTTTTACAGGAGTTCTTCCCTCTTAAATCAACAATTTAGGATAAAACCCCAGGAATTTCTCCACTGGATTTTTAAGTGTAACAGGAATGTATAAATCTGGGGAGAAATGGAACAACTGGGGACTTCCAGCATGGTTACAAAACCCACACTGAGCTGTTTTTATTCCATATCCAAGTGGAGTGAGGTGGAGTTACATGCATGGGGTTTGGAAACAGAACAGATCCTTTGGGAATATTTATTTGCCACTTGTAGTTTTTCCCTGGCTTCCACCTTTCCAGAAAAAATTCCCTTTGGATGGCAGGTCACACCCAGCAATGCTGCATTCCCACCTCCTGATTCCTCTGCTTTCCACCTCCAAATTTCCAGGTTTTTCCTTCCCCTTTCCTGGCTTTCCCCCAGAAATTTCTGAGCTTCTTTAAAGCCTTTAAACCAAAATTTTAATTAAATGTAAAAAAAGCAGCAGAGTTAATTTTAATTTAGATTTTAAGAATTCATGGAGTATCCATTCCAAACTTAGGGAATACCACAGTGGTGTTGCCACAGAATTCCAGTGGTGCTTTTTATCTCTTTATCCTCTTCCAGACCTGTATTTTTAAGGATCCTGATCCATAGGCACTATAAAAGCAAAAATCCAATGTTTTGTTCTCTTAGAGGATTTAAATGGCTTTGGAAAAGAGCTTTGCCATGAATTATTCAAGTAATAAATATATCTGGGAAGTGTTCAAGGGTGGATGGGACTTGGAGCAACCTGGGATAGTGGGAGGTATCCCTGTCCATGGGATGGGATTTAAGCTCCTTTCCATCCCAAACCACTCACAAAATACAGATTTTATCTTTTCATCCTAAATATGAAATCCATGTTTTTATTGACTTGATATATTTAGCATTTTTCCCGAATTTCTTACATCTATGGAAAGCTTCCTAATTGCCAGCCATGGGATATGGTAGTTTCCTTGAATTTCTTCCCAAAGAAGTCTGGGAGGATATAGGGTAATAATGAGGTGCTACTTTCTTATATATAGATATAAAAATACATATAAATAGATAAATACGGATCTAAAATCCTGGAATGACAAACACATCCACAGCCAGGATGCAGCTGTCTGGGAAAAACATCCCTCAGTCACGGGAACAATTGGGAAAACAAATCCTGTGCCCTTTTTAGGCCGTCTCCAGAGGAGTGCTCATCAAATCTGCATGAATTCCATCCCACAAATGGCTCCCAGTTCTCCCTGTGCCCGTGTTTTCTCTGGAATGTTGTGTTCTGCACATCCAGGCAGGGTTCAGGGGGGTCAGCGCTCCCGGCCGGCTCTGATGGATTGGACTTGGCAGCTCCATGGCCTCAGGGCTTCCTTGGGAGCTTCCTTGGAAAGCAGCTGAGCTGCTGCTACAGAGGAGTTAGCCTTTTGTGTCCCTCCTGCAGTTTTCCCCTGGAAATTTCCCTCTTTTTTTTGCATTTTTATGGATTAGTTGGTGATTTAAAGCATCCATCAGCATTTCCAGCTGATGGAAAAGGCGGAGCAGCTGGAGCCCTGTGGGACACACAGGGTCAGAGGTGTCCTTGGGAGGTGGCACTGGGGCTCCTTTGGCTCATCCGGGTGGAGGATTGGATTTATTCCAGTGGGATTCCATCAGAGTCAGCCAGGCTGGGAATTGTCACAGTTTGGAGATTGAGGGAACTGGGAATGTTGTGTGAGGGCTGCTGAGAGCTGCTGTCACCACCTTTGTCACCAGGGATGCCACCGGAATTAAACCTTGGAGCTGGAGAGGAGAAGGCTCCAGGGAGAGCTCAGAGCCCCTTGCAGGGCCTAAAGGGGCTCCAGGAGAGCTGGAGAGGGGCTTTGGAAAAGGGATGGAGGGACAGGACACAGGGAATGGCTTCCCAGTGCCAGAGGGCAGGGATGGATGGGAGATTGGGAAGGAATTGTTCCCTGGGAGGGTGGGGAGGCCCTGGCACAGGGTGCCCAGAGCAGCTGTGGCTGCCCCTGGATCCCTGGCAGTGCCCAAGGCCAGGCTGGACATTGGGGCTTGGAACAGCCTGGGACAGTGGGAATTGTCCCTGCCCATGGCATGGATTGGCTTTGAGATCCCTTCCATCCCAAACCATTCCAGGATTCCCTGCTGCACAGCTAAAGCAGGGAGTGCCACATTCTGATTCTCTGGATGTTTTACGTGGAAAACAAATGGGAACATTTACAACAGCCTGGAGTTCCCGAGCTGCTGCCTTTTCCTGGCAGAGGTTTGTTGGGAGCTGCCGTGGGATCAGCACTCCTGGAATGCTTTTTAATCTCTCGGAATCAAGTCCATCATCAACATAATGAATTCCCATACTTCTGCTCTCTTTGCTTCTCGTGGAAAACCATCCAAAACGGCTCCATTGCTCCTAATTCAGGGGGAGGATTTTCCTAAAATACTCCAGGTAATTCCCATTTGATCCAGGTGCTAATTGCTAGTTTTGACGGCATTTGTTTTACCTGGAGTTACCTTTTCCCAAAGTGTGGAAAAGCTTTGGCAGGGAGGTCTCTTGGCATAAATTTAAACCCAGGAAAGGATTTTCCTGCACATGGAACTTTTTGGGGTTGTGTTGGATGTTTTCCGTGGTCGACTGGGGCTGGAATTTCACGTGAAGGGTGAACTTTACATTCTCATTTTATTTGATGATTTTAGTTGAATGCTAATGAGCCTTTAATGATCATTTCTGAAAGTTAATGACTGAGATAACGGGCTCTGGGCTGTTCCCTCTGGTGCTCCATGGGGGATATCCAGGATTCCTGCACATCCTCAGGATGAGCAGGTTGGATGCACCCTCCAGGGTGGGAATTAACCCTGCTTTCCCCAGCTCTGGTTGTTTGAGGAAGAATGGAGAGGCAGGTGCCAATCCTTCCTCTCCGTGACCAGGATCCAGGGAATGGCTGGAGCTGTGCCAGGGAAATTTTAGGTTGGATACTGGGAAAAGGGGATGGTGGGGCATGGAACAGATCCCTAGGGAATGGTCACATTCCCAAGGCTGCCAGCGCTCCAGGAGCATTTGGACGGGGTGGGATTGTTGAGGTGTCTGTGCAGGGCCAGCAGTTGGACTGGATGATCCTTGTGGATCCCTTCCAGCTCAGGAGATTCCATGATTTTATGACTGTGACATTCCTTTGGACTGGCACCACCTCGTTCCTGTCCCTCTCCACCCTTGCGTGGTTCTTCCTGAACCTGGAATCACAGGATTAATCCCAGTGCTGGGCAAACCCAACTTTCCATCCTCATCCTCACATTCCCTATGAAATTCCCAAAAACTGCTGAACCGGGTTAATCAAACCCAAATTTTGAATTCTTTTCCTCAAGACCCCGGCGCTCGTTGTGCTGTCGCCGCTGCAGACCCGCTCTGCCTTCCCCAAGTTGTTTTCTTGTTGCTTTTCCGTGGAAAAAGAGGATTATTCTGGTTGCAATTTCCATGGAAACAATTACCATAAAGTATTGATCGCCCAGGATAGATTAGGAAGCATGAAAGGATAGAGGTTGTCTCCATGGAAACACGGACATTTCCAGCTTTTTATTCCTTAAGAAAAGCATTGTCGTGGCTTTCCTTGGAGC
Organism: Eulacestoma nigropectus; assembly: GCA_013397775.1. Taxonomy (NCBI): domain Eukaryota; kingdom Metazoa; phylum Chordata; class Aves; order Passeriformes; genus Eulacestoma; species Eulacestoma nigropectus. Next base: position 185,625 of record VZTE01003363.1, read on the forward strand.
AAGTTTCTGGTCCAGTTGAAAATAATTGTGTGGTTTTAATTAAAATTGTTTGTGTAATCAATAATCTGTTTTCATATCATTCCTACTTTGCAAGGAAAAGTCTGGAATAGTGTTTTCCTAAAAAAAAAATAAAGGATTTGCATCATTTTCACAGCGTTTTTCACACTGAAAAGGAGCTGAGCCATATCATTAATTGTCCATGAAAAACAGGTCCAAAATTGGCCTTTTCCTTCTGGGATTTAGCGTTTTGTAGGATTTTAATGGATTGATAAAGGAATCCCCAGCCTGGGACAGCTCCGGGTGGCACAGGGAGTTCAGCTCCTCCCGTTGGATTTGGTTCGGGAAGAGCTGAGGTTGGGCTTGAATTCTTCTGATGTCACATACTTTATTCCTCACCTCAGAACCTGCAAGGCTTCAGTTGCTGGGGATGTTTTGGGCACTTCAGAAATTCCTCCAGAGAAACGGTGGGAGAATGGATCCTTTGTTGTTTCAGGAATGGTTTGGATGCTCAAACCACAAATCCCAGAATCCCAGACTGGCTTGGGTTGGGACGGACCTTAAATCCCATCTCGTTCCAACCTCAGACACCTTCCACTGTCCCAGGGTGCTCCAAGTCCTGTCCAGCCTGGCCTTGGACACTCCCAGGGATGGGGAGTCCATAACCTCTCCCGTTGAAAAATCCCCAAATTCACAACCAACCCATCCTAACTGCCAGCCTGGAAATCATTCCAAGCTTTTCCCTGGGTGCTTTGGTACCAATGGAGACGTTACAGGAGCCTTTAAATGGATTTAGAAATCTGGTGGAATAAACGGCCCAGAGGAAACCCTTGGAACATCCAAATCCCCATGGATGAGTTCTCGCAGCAAGCGGAGAATGACGGGGGTTACGCGACAAAAAAAAATAAGGATGCTCCTCAGGGAGCAGCTGGATGTTCATTTTCCAACGTTCTTCAGGGAACGTTTTATAATCTGTCCATAAAATGTTCAGCAGATTCAGGAAAATCTGTTTATGCAGAAATTCCTGGGGTTTTTGGGATGGCTTTGACAAGAAACAAGGGGTGAGTGGGGCAGATTTGGAGATGGAAACACCAGGATTTGTCCAAGGTAACACCAGGATTTGGAGATGGAAACATCAGGATTTGTCCAAGGAAACACCAGGATTTGGAGATGGAAACATCAGGATTTGTCCAGGAAAACACCAGGATTTGGAGATGGAAACACCAGGATTTGTCCAGGAAAACACCAGGATTTGGAGATGGAAACATCAGGATTTGGAGATGGAAACACCAGGATTTGTCCAAGGAAACACCAGGATCTGGAGATGGAAACATCAGGATTTGGAGATGGAAACACCAGGATTTGTCCAGGAAAACACCAGGATTTGGAGATGGAAACATCAGGATTTGGAGATGGAAACACCAGGATTTGTCCAAGGAAACACCAGGATCTGGAGATGGAAACATCAGGATTTGGAGATGGAAACACCAGGATTTGTCCAGGAAAACACCAGGATTTGGAGATGGAAACATCAGGATTTGGAGATGGAAACACCAGGATTTGTCCAAGGAAACACCAGGATCTGGAGATGGAAACATCAGGATTTGGAGATGGAAACACCAGGATTTGTCCAGGAAAACACCAGGATTTGGAGATGGAAACATCAGGATTTGGAGATGGAAACACCAGGATTTGTCCAAGGAAACACCAGGATCTGGAGATGGAAACATCAGGATTTGGAGATGGAAACACCAGGATTTGTCCAGGAAAACACCAGGATTTGGAGATGGAAACATCAGGATTTGGAGATGGAAACACCAGGATTTGTCCAAGGAAACACCAGGATCTGGAGATGGAAACATCAGGATTTGGAGATGGAAACACCAGGATTTGTCCAGGAAAACACCAGGATTTGGAGATGGAAACATCAGGATTTGGAGATGGAAACACCAGGATTTGGGGATGGAAACACCAGGATTTGGGGATGGAAACACCAGGATTTGTCCAGGAAAACACCAGGATTTGGAGATGGAAACATCAGGATTTGTCCAAGGAAACACCAGGATTTGGAGATGGAAACACCAGGATTTGGAGATGGAAACACCAGAATTTGTCCAGGAAAACACCAGGATTTGGAGACGGAAACTCCAGGACCAACAAATGGGAATTAGAGACAAATCCTACTGGCAACGTTTGTCCCTGATATTTGTTATCCTGGAAATCGGGGCAGTGTTTCCCTAAAACCTTTTGGTTAATGGTTTTATTTTCTCCTGCCCCGCTCAGTTCAGTTCTTATAAATCAAACCCCATTCACTTGGAATTCTAAAAGTGTTATTTGAATTTATTATCCCAAAAAATTGCTTCTTTTCCTGAAGAAATCCATCCCATCCTTTTAGAAGGAATATTAGGGAGTGGAATGTCAGGTTTTAATTCCGTTTGTTGTGGCTACAGGGAATAAATACCATAAAATTCAAGTTCATCCCTATGAAATGATTCCTGCTTTTCCATCCATGTTTTCCAGCTGGACTTGGAATGCAGTGGGATTTAAATACGATGTGGGTTCAAATTCGGATTGTTTTATCTAAAGAAACAAGGGATATGCAGGGATAGGAAAACGGGGAATGGCTTCCCTCTGACAAAGGTTAGATGGGATACTGGGAAGGAATTCTCCCCTGTGGGAGTGGGATTGATAAATCCCCGTTTCCCTGACACCAGACATGGATCAGATGCACAAATGAGGGCAGATTTCCTGGATTTTCCTATTCCCAATCCCTCCATCCAACTGCTCCCAACGGATTATCCCTGGGGAAAGGAGAAGCCTCTCCTGCCACAAAGCTTTTCCCAAATTCTCTTTATTTGTAACAAATCCTGGAGTAAATGGGAAAAAGGGCTTTAAACTGTGTCCATATCCAACTGGAGATTTTTCCAGACAGTCAGGAGTTGATCCTTGTTTTTAAAATACTGATTTTATCTTCCCAACTCCAAAAGGATCTTCCCTTTTCCTTGTATTTTCTTCCAAAGAGCAGTGAGGAGGATGTGGACAGGCTCTGGAATCCTGGATGGAATATGGAATTTTGGATGGATCCAGTGTCCCTTTTGGTCCCTCCCTTTGGCACTCTCCATTCCTGGAGGGATGCAGCAGCGGATTCCCATTCCCATCCTTTATTTCCATAAAAAAGGCAGCTCCTCCACCACCCCCATGGGCAGCCCGTTCCAATGTTTAATCTCCATTTCTGTGGAGAAATCCCTCCCAAATTCCTCCCAAATTCCTCCTATGGAGGGTGTGGAGCAAAGGGCAGGGATTGCCACCTGTGTGAGGGATTTTTTCATGGAATGTGACTCCACAAGGGATGTGGTGCAGGCCAAACCTTTAAAATTTAATATTTCAGCCTGATTATTTCATATATTCAATATTCAATGGATTCCAAGGGCAAAGAACCTCTTCCCTTTATTCCCAAATCATTATTCATGGATCCTTCTTGGAATTCCCTGATGGCAACAGTAGAAAAATCCATTTATTTTCCAAAGCAGCGTCTCCTTATGGTGTTTTTGGAGAGAATGTGTTTTATAAAACAAGGATTGGGATGGTTTTTAAAGTCAATGGTTTCTCCAGAGGCACAAATTCCTCATGAAAAATGGATGTTGGGATAACGGGAATTATCCCTGGGCTTCAGCTCCTGTTAAAATCAAGCAGTGAATATTGGGAACAAAGGTTGTTGTTTGTCCATGAACAGCTGATGGGAATGAGGAGTATCCTTGGAAAACAGCCAGAATTTCTGGAATTCAACGGGATTGGAGTGGGAAGGTGGCAAATGCTGGAATTGTGGGATCACCATCCATGGGAATGCTCAGGACTGGACAAACCCTGGGCTGGGTTGGGATGAGGCTCTTCCAGAGGTCCCTTCTCCATGTTCCATGCGGGATTTTCGTGGTCCAGGAGGATTTCAGAACCTTTCTGGAATATTGGATACCTCAGGAAAAATGCTATGGAATAATCTGATTTCCTGCTCAAACCTGGGCAAATTCCTGCTTGTGGCTGCTAAAAATCTTCCTACAACACCAGCATGGAAAAAGGAGGGGAAAATCGGAGGATGAAGCAGGGAATACTCTGCTGGATCCACATTATTCTGTGCCCCAAATGTTTCACTTGGGTGCCTGACAAATGTGGGATTTTTGGAGGGAATCTTGGTAAAAACGAGGCTAAAAGTGGATTAATTCCATGCTATCCTGGAGTTCCCTTCCTCCACGGTGTTCTGGAGAATCCCTGGGTTATGGGATAGCTCATTCCCACTCTCATCCCATTTCACAGCCCAGCAGATCCCACCTGTTTTCATTTCCACATAAAAAGCTGGATAAATAAAATATTCCTGCTCTTCCCCCCCCCCAGGCTGGATGTGATATAAAATCACAACTCCTTGGAAGAGTTGCTGCTATTTGGGGTAATTTGATAATTTGCTGTTTGGATATTGGGGAGGGGGATCTGTAAAAACACATCCAGATCCCAACCGTGGGGTCTCTCCTTGCTGACTCAATTCTTTGTGGGTCACGTGAGGTGAAATTTAGCCTGAAATCCCTTTTTCTCCTCTTCCCTTCCCTGATTTCCATGAATGGATATTCCCTTTTGTCCCCCACTGACGACCCTCCCGTGGGTTGCCCACTCGAGATCTGCTTCGGATTCTCTGTGAATTATTTGAGGGCTTTTGCTGCGAGCAGAACCCAATAATTTCCTTCAAAAGGACAGTTCAGAACACAAAAAAAATTTCCAGAATTTCAGTAGAGTTTTATATTTTCAAGTGGTCATTCCAGATTTGACTCCTCTCAGTGGCTGGGATGGTTCCCAGGGCATTTCTTTGGTGATGAAGAGATTAAAACTCCATTTTAACAAGAAATTTCAGCTCATTTCTGACATTCAGCACAAGAATCTTTATCCATAAAAGCCTTAAAATTCCCTGCCCTGTTCTTCACCTCAACTGCTGCAACTCAAAAGTGTCGGGATGCTTCCTTTGACTGAACATTCCTTGATTTATGGTGGAAAAAACCCCTAAAACACAATGTTTAATCCAAAACCGTGATGGGCAGAGGATAAATCTTCCTCATTTCCAAACATTTATACGAAGAAAAGGAAAATCCATCAAAATCCAAGGGAAGAATCTCCAGAGAACAAATAAAACCTCAAGGCCGTGGAAGGATTTCACTCCCAGCTTCCTTTTTTGCCGTGTAAAACACGAAGTTATGATTTTGTAACTCTGGTTTTTCGTCGTGTTTTCAATTTGATAAATTTGTTTTGAATGTTTTATTTCCCCGAGCAGCCCAGCAAAGGAATGGAACAGAAATGTTTGATGATCTGCTCAGTGCAGAGCAAAAATACCCTGGAATTTATCAAAGTATCCAAGGATCAAACCCAACAGTGGAGCTGGAGAATGATCCAAAATTACAGATTAATGGAAGAAATAATTCCATGAGTTTTGATACTTTTCTTAGGAGAAAAATTGCAACTTCACAGTGGAATTTCAGGGTGTATTCTTTTAAAATCCAGAGCGAATTCTTCTAAATTGATCTTTCCAGGTGGTTTTTAAATAGAATTCCATTGGCATCTCTTTAACTGCAGTGCTGCAGAGGTTTTCTCCAGAAAAACCAGCAAGGAATCATCAGCAGAGTAGGATTGGCCAATATATTTTCAATTAAACTCTCCAGTTCCTTGATCGAATTCCGTTATCCCAGGATCATTAGGGTTGGAAAAGAGTCCAAGCTCCGGGCAATGAATCAATTTTCCCTCCTGGTTGTTTCAGGTTTGTCACCTCAAGGTTTTCTTTGATTGTCTCAGGTTTGTCACCTCAGGTTTTTCTTTTAACCCCGGTGCAGAGGATCCTAAAATCCAAAACTATTTCTATCCAAATCCCATTTATTTTATATTTTCGAAAGGCCAAGCAATTCTTTTCCTTAGCACAATCCCGTGGGTTTCTTGTTTGGGTGGATACAAAGATTTCCTCCTCCAATAATTGTGATAAGTGTGTTTTCCTTGGGTTCCATTCCTGAGAAAACAGTTGGGATTTCACATCTCGGGGGGCTAAAAATAGCCAGGCCTTGGCTTTAATTACAGAGTTTTCTTTTCCCGAGGATTGTGTGCGCTGCAGGTTGGAAGGGTTTTGTTTCCAAGGAAACAAATGCTCTGCACTCGCCGTGCATCCGATGGCTCCTGCAGGAAAATGCCACCGCCAGGCTCCCGGGAGAGGGGAGGGTTGGGAGCTGGCATCACCTCTCTGACAGCACCTGGATTCCCATTTTCCCGGAACTGGGAGTGTTTGTCTCCAGCTGCTGTTGGGATTGCACGGAAGGGGTGCTGGCCCCATCCCAATCCCGGCCTCTCCGGTCCGTGGGTCACTGTGCTCCAAGGGCTCTTGGAAGGTGTGGGGCTGCAGGAGCATCATTCACAGCTGGAATGACACCCCTGGGATGTATTCCAGCTCTGCTTCCACATGGAATATTGAATTCCATAGTAAAGAGAGGAAGTCAGAGTGGTTTTACACTTCTGCATGGTGAGAGGACACAGGGAATGGCTTCCCACTGCCAGAGGGCAGGGAGAGATGGGATATTGGGAAGGAATTCCTGGCTGGGAGGGTGGGAAGGCTCTGGAATGGATTTCCCAGAGCAGCTGTGGCTGCCCCTGGATCCCTGGCAGTGTCCAAGGCCAGGCTGGCCAGGGCTTGGAGCAGCCTGGGATAGTGGAAGGTGTCCCTGCCCATGGAATGGGATCATCTTTAAGGTCCCTCCCAACCCAAGCCGTTCCAGGATTCCAGGATTTTGGGAATGGTTGTTTTGATGTGCTGCAGCTGCCGGGGGTACAGAGCTGTGCCCTTGGCAGGTGCGAGGTGGGAAAGGGCGGAGCGGTGCCAAGGGGAGAGGCTTCCCAATCCCATCCCCATTCCTCTGAAAATCAGGGAAATGGGAGCAATAAAAAACAGCCTGAAAATCATCGGAACGGGCAAACAACTTGGAAAGAGTCCAGATGCCAAAGTCCAGCTCTTTTTTGTGTGCGTGGAGGGGTTTTTTGGGAAAACTTTGGGAAGAGCCTCTCTTCTCCCTGTTCCGAGCTAGGGATATTTCGAGGGCAGGGAATGTAGTGCTAAGGAATTACAGATAAATTCATCCATTCACCACGTGTGACGTGGAATGTTCTGGGAATCGGGATTAAATCCCTCCAAGGACTTGAACCTCTCCCTGAAAACTGCTCTGGGAGCAGCCCTTCCTCAGCAGACCCAGAGGGGCTCCGGGAGAGCTGCAGAGGCACTTCCCAAAGCCATCGTTTTGTGCTTCTGAAGTTTCTTGTTGAGCCTCCTTGGAGAGCAGGTGAGCCCAGATGCAATTTGAAGGAATATCCACTTTTATTCCCAACGGAGCAGCTCCAAGGCTCTGCTGTTCTGTACCAGGCTCTGCATAACAAAGCTCGGCTTAACTGTGTGCAGCTAAGCCTGGGAAATGTTCTGGCACAGCCGCTCTTCCCAAATTATTTAAAAATGAGTGCTGTTGTGAGCATTCACAGCTCCCAGCGTGCCAAAATCTCCTGGCTTGGCTGAGAGCATGGAGAAATAAATATTAATGAGCTGCCGGGGGTTGGAATGGGAGTTATTTTCCATGGAAAAATAACTGCTGTCAAGAGAAGTTCACTTTGTGGCAGAAATTTAAGGTAGAATTGAGAGGGGAGCTTCGGTGTGTTGAGGAAATGATCCCAGAACTCCAGACTGGTTTGGGTTGGGAGGGACCTCAAAGTTGATCTCGTTCCTTGGGCAGGGACACATTCCAGCCTCATCCAACCTCATCATCCGAAAGATGTGTGAAACTAAATCCCAACGTTGGTTGGTTTTCCAGTATTTTCGCTTCTTTAGTTGGCAGAGAGGGTTTGGGAAACTGAAGATTCCCAACTTTTCAGGGCTTAGGAGCCATTTTAGAGTGAAAATCAGGGGTTGGAATGTTTGGTAAAGGGGGGTGAAGAGCTTTGTCCTTAGGATTGGAAGTAGGACCCTTCCCTCTGTCCTGCTCCAAGGCACGTGGTCCTTGCATTCCCAGCTTTTCTTGGGATGCTGTAGGGATGTGACCCCTGGCGATGGGACAGTGGTGACACCAGGCAGCCTTCAGGAGCTGCTGGTGGCCATTTGCAAAGATTTGGGATCTTCACTGGGATTCATTTGGGATCACCGCGGCCGTGGCGGGCGTAGAGGTTTAAGTGAGAAGGAATAACCTGTGGAAAACGGGATGGAATTCCCCTGGCTGCTCTGGGCCTTCCTCCCCCGCCACAAAATCCGCCGGCGCGGGAAATACGGTAAAACATTTCCGTGCACGTGGATTTGTGCTCCGAGGAACTCGAGGGTGGATGGGAGCGAGCACCGGGGGAGAGAGCAGAAAGGAGCAATCCGAGTGCCCGGGGAAAGCGCTGCTCTCCCTGGATCCTGGCAGGGAATCGCTCCTTAAGTGGCGCTCCCGAATCGTCAGCTGCTTGTTTTAACCCAAAATGTGTGAAAATCCGGCCCCGCCTCACTCCAGGAGATGGGAAAGCTCTGGAGAGAGCTTGGAGATGGGGAAAAAGAAACTGTGGAGGGTTATAAGTCATAATATTGTGACCTATTCCAGAGGCAGGGATTTTATTCCTGTGTAAATCAGCGCTGTGGAGGAGGAGGAGGAGGGAAAGCAGGAATGTTTGGGGATGCTCAGGGCCTTCCCACCCCCATCCTGCTCCTTGTTCCCTCTCTGGAGATCCGGATCTTCGTGCTGGGAGCTGAACCCAAATCCAGCTTTGGATGCTCCGGGCTGGAAACGCCGTGTCAGAACCCAGGGCTGTTTGTGGGGGTTCTCACCCATCCGGGAACATCCCGGGGCTCCGCTTCCCTTCGGACCTGCAGGTGGGAGAGGGAAGAGGGAAGAGAATTCCAGCAGCTGCTTTTCCAGAGGGTTTCCCTGGTGGAGGAGGACCCAGAGTCAGGGCTTGGAGAGCTTGGGAAGCCTCAGGATGCTGGGTAGGAGAGATGGCTCATCCCTGATCGTCCCACAGGGGTCCTGATCCACAGGGAATTTGGAGCTGGAGAAAAGGAGGCTCCAGGGGGGATCTTGTGGCTCTGCACAACTCCCTGACAGGAGGAGCCAGATGGGATTGGGCTCTGCTCCCAGGGAACAGGGACAGGAGGAGAGGGAACGGCCTCAGGCTGGGCCAGGGGAGGCTCAGGTTGGACATCAGCAGGAATTTCCCCATGGAAAGGGTGCTCAGGCCTTGGCAGGGGCTGCCCAGGGAGGTTTGGAGTCCCCACCCCTGGAGGTGTCCAAGGAATTCCTGGATGTGGCACTCAGTGCTCTGGGCTGGGACAAGGTGAGGATCAGGCACAGCTTGGACTGGGTGACCTTGAAGGGCTTTTCCAACCTCAACGATTCCATGAATTCCAGCACTTTTCCCCTGCTGTTCCATTTAGTTTCACCCAGAGAACAGCCAGCACTGCTGCTTCCCTGAGGGAATATCTGCATTCCAAAGATGTGGAGCATCGAAGGGATTTCATTCCAGGCCCAAAGCCTGTGGTGGTTTCTGCTCCCGTCAGAGAGAGGGGGCCGGGTTTTCCTGGAATCACTTCCATGCCAGGAACCCACATCCCTGCAGCAGCTTCTCCACAAACTGAGACGGCTCCAGAGGCTGGAAGGAGCTGAATTGGAACTTAAGAGGTGCAATAAAACGGGAGGTCAGGATCCGATCCAGATGGGAACGTGCTGGGAGCACGCGCTGCTCATTCCCAGCTCCCGGGTTTGCCGTGCTCCCGTCGGCGTGTGCCGGGAGGGTGTCAGCAGAGCTGGTGTTGATGGAAAATAGATCCAAACATTCATTAATTGCCAGCTCAGCGAGTCCCAGACCCCTTTGCTCAAAGCAGCTGCTGCTGTTGAGTCATTTGGTTGGAAAATGTTCAGGAACTTTGCAGGGATGAGATGATTTTCCTGCTTTTCTTCCCGTGTTTTCCTTCCCCCTGCTCCCGGTAGAGCTTTTCCTGCCTCTGTCGCGCTCCCCCCCAGTCTGGTGGCTCTGTCTCTCAGTTTAGCCCCTCTGGCTGAACTCTCTGCTTGGAAACGCCTCCTCTTCCACGCTGAGTTCCTTGGATAGAGCGTTGCCCGCCGGAAAACGGGATTTTATTTGTGGGAAGAGGGGAAGGGAAGTGTTGGTGGGAAAGACGAGGGGATGTGTCGGCTTCGGGAAGGTGAATGGTCCCAGGGGCACGGTGGGGTCAGATTTGTGGAGCACAGATCGGGGGTGGTCGGGAGCAGCGCTCCAGAAACAGCAAATTCCTGCTGAAAAATGACTTTTAGGGATCCCGTTTTTGGAAAACGTCAAGTGCTTGTGCCATCTCCTGACAGTTTTTATCCAGAGCTCTGTAAACCGGGAGCAACCTTCTGGAATGAGTCCAGAGGAGGTCCCGGAGCTGCTCCAGGGCTGGAGCCCCTCTGCTCTGGAGCCAGGCTGGGAGAGCTGGGAATGTTCCCCTGGAGAGGAGAAGGCTCCAGGGAGAGCTCAGAGCCCCTGCCAGGGCCTAAAGGGGCTCCAGGAGAGCTGGAGAGGGACTGGGGACAAGGGGTGGAGGGACAGGACTCAGGGAATGGCTTCCACTGCCAGAGGGCAGGGCTGGATGGGATATCGGGAAGGAATTGTTCCCTGGGAGGGTGGGGAGGAGCTGGGATGGAATTCCCAGAGAAGCTGTGGCTGCCCTTGGATCCCTGGCAGTGCCCAAGGCCAGGTTGGACATTGGGGTTTGGAGCACCCTGGGATAGTGGGAGGTGTCCCTGCCCATGGCATGGATGGGATTTAAGTTCCCTTCCCACCCAAACCATTCCAGGGTTTCATGATTCAGCAGCTGGCACACCGAATCTCCCGCAGGTTTCAAGCCACCCTACAGCAGGTACAGCTCATTATTCGCTGGATCGAATTCCCGAATTTCTGGAAAAAATCAATGATCTGAAAATGAGGGTTTATGAGCTAATTCCTGTGAGTGGGTCTGTGTTTTGTGATCTGAAATAAGAGTATTTCTCAGGATTTCATGGAGAGTGGGGGTGTTTATTGTAAAAGGGTTGGCAAAATAATATTCCTGGAGCTTTTGGGCAGCCTGTTCGGGAAAAAGGAGGGAATTAGAATTGCAAATCAGGATTTCATCATCCTCAATCAACGTGGCCAGCAAGGAGGGATGAATGAAAAGCTGCTCGGGAGCCCCAGGAATCGCAGCCTCCCCAGATCAATAAATGGCTCCGTGCTCCCAGAGCGGCACTGGCACGTGGCAAAAAACACCAGGAATCTGGATATTTGGGAAAGGGTTGATGCTGCCCTACAGAACAGAGAATAAAATGCCGGGAGCAGCGTGGGGGAAGTTCCTTTCGGGGTGGTTTTTGATGAGCAGCCCGGGTGGTTGTGTGTTATCCCGATTATTCCACTCCTAGCAACGAGGGGGAATAAAACCGTCCCTGAAAACACATTTAGGGTTTATTTATCTGAGGTGAAACCCCATTATCTGGGGAGAAACCCTAATCTCACATTAGTGTGGGGCTTTAATCCGGGAAGACAGAGCCCTGAATGAACTTCTTTTTATGTTCTATGCTTCTGGTTTGTCTCAAAATTCCCAAAATATCCACTGCTGCTTTCCAGGCTGCTGCGAGGACAGGGAACATTCCTGAGCCTCCACAGGCTCCTGCTGCTGATTGAGGGAATAAAGGTGTCTGAGCACCGAGGGCCTGGAGAGCTTCAAGGCAGCAGGAGAGCAGGGGCTGCCTTATGTAACTTTGCTGAAAGACGTGGTAAAAAAACCCCATTCCGGGCTGGTTTTCCGGTTTCTGTGGGATTTTTCAGGAAATGTTTGAAGTTTCCCTGGAGGAGCATCAGTGCTGGGGCTGCCAGGCTGGCCCGGTGGGAGGAGGGCTCCTCGTTAGCGCGGCTCGCGAAGGCTGATTAATAAATCGATGGAGCCTGGAGATGCGGCTTGGGATCCAAATGAACAATTTGGGGATTTGGGAAGCGTGTGGGAGCGGGAGGGAGGGAGGCCCAGTGGGTTCTGATCCCAGCCCTGGGAGTTTGATCCATTTCTGTCCTGTTGATCCTGCAGTTCCTGGGTTTGCACTCGGGATAGTTGTTGAACTGTCTGAGAAACCACGGGAGAAAAATCCCGGGGAATGATTTTATCCTTCCCAGCCAGCCACCCTGTGATTACTGCCACGCTGCCTGCACTTAGCCACGTCAAATTCGGGGTGCTGGCTGCAGGGAAGGGCTGGATTGTGAAGAGAGACGCCAGAAAAATGGGAATGGGGAAGGAAAACGCACAAACTCGGCTTGGTGGGGTGGGAAAAACCAGCAGCTCATGGAAGTGTCTGCTCGGGAATTAGCAGGGAATTAATTTTGGCTTTCTTTCCAAGAATGATGAGGAGAATGTTGGTGGCCGATGTGGCAGAAGTTTGTTCCACAGGGTGGGGTTTTCCAGGCGTGCAGGGTGGAGGGACAGGACACAGGGAAATCCCACTGCCAGAGGGATGGATGGGATATTGGGAAGGAATTCCTGGCTGGGAGGGTGGGCAGGCCCTGGCACAGGGTGCCCAGAGAAGCTGTGGCTGCCCCTGGATCCCTGGCAATGTCCAAGGCCAGGTTGGATGGGGCTGGGAGCAGCCTGGGATGGTGGAAGGTGTCCCTGCCCGTGGAATGGGATGGGCTTTAAGTTCCCTTCCATCCCAAACTATTCCATGATTCCATGATTAGGCTATATCTGTGTATCTGTGTATTTACCTCCATCCATGGATGTTTGGCACCTTTTCCATGGATAAGATGCAGAATTCCATGGTCTCCACAAAATTCTTCACCACGGAGAGTAAAAGTGGCCCCTGCCAAACCAGATCGGAGATGCGGCAAAGCCAAGGAGAGGCGCGAACTTTCGGAGTGTGGATTATCCGTGCTCCATCCCGACCTTTCCCCTCATCCTTTAATTTGCCCCTATTTTAATAATATTTCTAAAATTTATTTTTATAAATAACAATAGAAAAATATGAATAGAAATGAATAATGCATGGAAAAATATGGATTTATGCCTCATCTCCCAGGTGGAGGAGAGAACCACACCATTTTTCCAGTCGGGAAGAGCCTTTCCTTAGCTTTGAGTGTGTCGGAGCAGCCTGGGAGTGGGGATGGAATGACACTGCCACTCTCCCCCTTCCCTGTATTTTTAAATTGGATTTGGCATCTTAATTGCTACAACAGCTCCTCGTTCCGCCTTTCCTGCTCGGAATTTAATGCAGGGAGGGGGGCTTGGATTGTGGATCCTCTGAGATCCATGGGGTGACCCCTGCTGTCCCCTCCTGCTGCTTTGGGCACCTCCTTGGGACACAGGGAATGTTATGGGTCACTGCTGGCTGATGGAATTTATCCATCGCCTCTAAAATCCCTTTTATCCATCGCCTCTAAAATCCCATTTACCCATCACCTACACAAATGCACCACCTCTAAAACTCCCCTTTGTGCCCGTTCCCCGACACCTTTGATTCCAGCTGATGGATAAAATCCCTTCCCTTGGCTGGCAAGGTGAAACGCCTGGAGACTCCAGGGAAGGGAGAACGTTCCTGTGGCTGCTGCGCCTTCGGTGCCCCTGAACTTTGCGCTTCCCGAGGGGCGGAAGCGCCGCGCCCGCCCGGCCCCATTGGCGTCCCTTTGTCACCCCCGCAAGGTGCGGGTGGCGCAGGGCGGCGCGGGCAGTCCCCGCCGGCATTCCCGATCCATCGCCTGGCGCTTTCCTTCTCCTCCATCCCTGCATCCCCGGCTCTCCCAGCCCTACCTTTGTCCCCGGGTCCCCTCCCGGCTCCGGCGGGGGCGCGGGGGGGTGGCCGGAATTTGGGGAGCGGCTCCCGGGGCGGACGCAGCCCCATTCCCACCCACCCCTGACGTCTCCATGCACCAGGGAGCCGCGGCGGGTTTGATGTGGAGCGGCGGGATTCGGATCCTGTAAATCTTGTAAAATTCCATCTTCTGCGGGCAGAGCCGCGAGCCCGCCGGCGCTGCGCGGGGCGAGGCTGCGGCTGGTCCCCGCTGCCGGGATTTTCCCGCAGGCACGGCACCTGGAGCCGGGCAGGGATGGGCAGGGCTGGGAGCCCGTGCGGAGGCACAGCCCCGCTGCCGGCTGGCGGGAGGGACGGCGGGAGCGCTTGCCGCTCGCAGTGACCCCTGGCAGGGAGCTGGCGGCCCCGGCAGCGCTTTCCTGCCCTTCCTGCTTCGGCGGGATGGAAAATCCAGGCCTTTTCCCACCAAGCCCCGCTCCCTGCTGCCTGTAACCCCTCACCTGGAGCTGCATCCCTGCCGCACCCCGGGAATCTCATCCCTGTGGATGCTCCGCGGGAGGGACCCGCCAGCGGAGTTTCTGCAGCGTCACAAAACTTTCGGCTCCGAGGGAAGGAGGGATGTGACCTGGAAAGGAGAAACAGGAAAAGGGGGATGTGGATGCAGCTTGGAAAAGCTTTTTTTCCCCCCTTGTCTCGGGATCACTGGAAGGGATTATACCGATGAGAGCAGGAATCTGCAGTCAGGGGGGTGCCAGAAATAGATTCGTTTTCTCTTTCTCCTGCTAGAAATGAAGAAATTCAGGAGTTCCTAGAGGCTGTTCCACAGGCACCCCCACTTTTTGATTCCTCTAGAAGGTGACATCCACCTGCAACGGGAGTTTGTGTAATCCCAAAGAATAAAAACTCCTGGAAACCTCTCCGTGCCACTGAGGCAACTTCAGAGAGACACGAGTTTGGGATAAGCAGGACACGTCCTGACTCTTCTCGGATCATAGAAGGGAAGGATCAGCCGGGAAGATGTTAAATATTAATATTTTACCCAACCGCCGCCACTCGTGGATTTGGTGAGTATGCCACGGGTTTGTCTGGATGGCAGCAGTTCTGGTGGGCACAAAAGCTTGGGAATGGGGATTTTTCGTGGCTGGGAAGCAGCTGCTGGACAGGAGCACGGATAAGGGGGTTCCTGGAGCTGTGGGGTTGCTGGATATTTTCTTCTCCCAACTTCCCTGCTCAGAGTTTGATCTGAGGCGCCCTTGCGACGCCTCCGAGCGAGGGCTGTGGGGACAGGGTGGGGAAAGGATGGAAAACTTCCTATTGTCCTGGTTTATTTTCCTTCTCAGGTGTTTATGAACCTCCGCTTTCCTTTAAAAATTAATGAGTCCCCAAAACGTCCTTTCGCTGGAGCGATTCCGTGGTGCCACCTCGGCACCTTCTCCCGGCTCTTGGCAGCCCCTGTTGCATTTTAATGAGCAGAAGGAGCAGCTGCTGCTGCCTCTGCTCTGGCCAGGGCAGGGGGAGAGGGAGAGGAGAGGGAAATTCCAGAGGCATTCCCAAGTTGGGGTTGGGACACGGCACCGAAACCTCATTTTATCGGTGCAGATCCGCTGGTGGAGTTCAGGGCTGGAGCCTTTGGGTGGTGTGCTCCGTGTGCTCTTCCAGCGTGGATAATCTATGGAATCTGTGGGAATACAGAGATCATGTTGGATTTGAAATATTCAAATCCTGCGCTCTGGGATCTCACCTATACACAAATATTCTGGTTTTACCCAGCATTTTATTCTCTGTGATCTCATTAGGGCTGATAATCGTTTCACCGTGGCCCTGGGATGAGCCTACAGCTCAGTATTTGTAGATAGGAATAAAAATATCTGGCTCTGGAAAAACATCTGAGCCTTGGAACGCTGCTGGGGAGGGATGGGCTTGGGTTGGGTTCTCCAGAGCTCGTCCTGCTCCTCGAGAAGAGCCCTGTGTGGACATCCAGGGACAGGAGAACGGGAAGGGAAATGTTTAGAGAAGAGGAAAAATGCAGGGCCTGGATTAAAGTCATGGAATCCTGGAATGGGTTGGGTTGGACATCATCCCATTCCATGGCAGGGACACCTCCCACTATCCCAGGGTGCTCCAAGCTGGCCTTGGACACTTCCAGGGATCCAGGGGCAGCCACAGCTGCTCTGGGCACCCTGTGCCAGGGCCTCCCCACCCTCCCAAGGAATGATTCCTTCCCAACATTTCATCCCAACATCCAATCATCCAGCCTGTCTTGGAATTTTTCCCACAGCTTCCCCTTGATGTTTTGCAGGGGCTGTTGTTGGTTCGGTTTGGGAAGTTCCTTCTGAGGAGGAGCCCAAATAAGCTAAAAAGAGGAATATTGGGTGGGAAGTGTTGATTAATTTGCCAGAGTTACAAATGGAGGGAAGAGGAGAGACCGTGTGGATGAGTTCTGGACAGCTGAGGGAATTATGGAAAGGAGCGTTTCCTGTGGAGAAAGGAGAACCCCCTTTCTGTGGTGGCAAGAGAACAGAAATAATTTCAGCTCTGGGAACTGAGACAAACCCTGAGCAGCCCCGAAATCCCAACGGGAGAGGTTGGCAGGGATGGGGCCTGGGGCAGATCGGAGCCGTCGGATCAGTCAGGGAAGTTGCGGGTAATTAAAGCCGTGCAGCTCCAAGGGAGCCTTGTCAGGGGATGGATTTAGGAAGGAAGGGATAAAGTTATCCCATAAAAGCTCCCTTCACCTGTGCCCAGGTGGAAACAAAGCCAGTTCTTCACCCCGTGCTGGCCTAGCTTGGGTCAGACCGAGCCTTGCTAATCCTGACCTGCTAATCCAGCTCCTGGTTGCTGTTCAGAGCCCACATCGTGGGTGAGACTCGTTCATTCCTGGCTGAAATTTCTTTGGGGATTTCTTTCCTCTGGAATAAATTTTGGGAGCTTTTTTGGAGCTCCTCCCTCCTCTGTCCCGTCATCCAAAAGGAAATGTTTTACTGGATCTTCATCCTGGCCATGGGGAAGGCGTCCTGCCCATGGCAGGGGTTGGATTAGAACCTTTCAGGCTCCTTTCCAAACCATTCCATGATTCCATGGACGCCTTCAGCCTCCGTGTTCTCCCCGAAGTTGAGGAGAGGAGCCGGTGGCTTCCATCCCCGCGTGGTCAGCGTGGGACGTCGGTCACTGCTGCTTTTGGGGTGCAGAGGGGAGGGCTCTGCTCTGTGCTGAGGGGTGGGAATGGGGCTTGGGAACAGGAAACTGGGGCTGCACTGGCACAGCAATTCCTGCTGGAGAAATGTGGGGATTCGTGGTTGTTCACAGGGATGGCTCCAAACTCAGGCCTGGCCCCTGCACTGGAGCTGCAGAGGCTGAACTTTGCCAAGGGGAGCAGAAACTCTGTCCTGATATCAAGTGGTGGGACCAAATCCCAGGATTTCTGACAGCTCAGGAATCTTGGAGAGGTGCTCCAGAGCTCCCAGATAGCAGCTGGAGTGGCAGGTCCTCCTGGAATACAAACAGATTTATCAGTGCAGTGATAACCACGGGATCAGGAGTCACCCTGACCTTGATCCCCTCAGCTCCCCGGGGTCTGGCTGAGATGTCACAGCTGGATGTGAGGCTGGAGGAGTTTTCCATAATGTGGTACCATAATCATGGAATTACTGAGGTTGGAAGAGCCCTCTGAGACCATTGAGTCCCCCAGCACTGACCAAGTCCCCGGGTGCCCCATCTGTGTGGCTTTCAAATCCCTCCAGGGGTGGGGACCCACCCCTGCCCTGGGCAGCTGTGCCAGGGCTGGAAAGGAAGAAATTTTCCCAAATATCCAATCTAAACCTCCCCTGGCACAACTCAAAGCTGTCTCCTGTTGTCCTGTCTCTGTTTCCTGGGAAAAGAACCCGACCTCCCCTCACTCCACTGACAAATTTCACTTTGCTTTTTAAAGTGAGTTTCCAAACGCTCAGTATTTGCTCTGGGAATTACCGCTCTCCAAACCTGTGGGTTAAACCTTCCAGTCACCTTCTTTCCATGGATTTCAGCTGGATCTTAAACCATTTTTGGTTTTCCTCACGGATTAATTCCGCAGCCTCCTATAAATAGGCAGGATTGCCAACAAAGCGCCGATTGCTGTGCAGGAGGTAGATTTGAGAGACAGAACTCTGAAAGCTGTAGGCACAATTCAGAAAGGAGAGGCCAAATATTTCTCCTGTGCTCACGAGTGCCTGGAGGAAGCACAAAGAACTCGCTGTGTCTGCAGCAGAGACAATGCCTGCCTGGAAGGGAATTCGGGATAGAAGGCTGGGATTTAACTGGCAGCGTTTGGCTGGGGGGAAGCGGGGCACGGAGGGATTCCGGCAGAGGGATGGGGCTGGCATTTAGTGACCTTTCCCTTCTCTTCAGCCTGGGTCTTTTCAAGTTGTTCCTGGCTGTGTTTTCCTGCTGCTTTTGAAAGGCAGCAGATAAGAGGTCACGGCTGCTCCTGACGCGTTTGCATTCCCATATTTCCCTTCGTTATCTGCGCTTCCAGGGAAAGGATCTGGGGAGCTTCCCTGGGACGGGAAACTGCTCAGCCAAGTCCATGGGCATCTCTGCCTGTCGTGCACACAGAGCTGTTTTTCCAGGCTATTCCTCCTCCTCCTGCTCCCTGCCTTGTCCAAGAGGCACAGTCCGAGTCCTCCTGGGCTGCAGAGACCCTCAGGATGAGCCTGGATGGAGGAGCTGCTCCCCAGCCTGGCTTTGGGGGGGTCCAGTGAGCATCCCCTGGGATAGTGACGGCCAGGGATGAGCGGGGAGCCCCAGGATGAGTTTCTCTGGGTTCATTTCTCCTCCAGAAGGACTTGGAGCTGCTGGAGAGAGTCCAGAGGAATCCACGGAGCTGCTCCAGGGCTGGAGCCCCTCTGGAGCCAGGCTGGGAGAGCTGGGGGTGCTCACCTGGAGAGGAGAAGGCTCCAGGGAGAGCTCAGAGCCCCTTGCAGGGCCTAAAGGGGCTCCAGGAGAGCTGGAGAGGGACTGGGGACAAGGCATGGAGGGACAGGACACAGGGAATGGCTTCCCACTGCCAGAGGGCAGGGATGGATGGGAGATTGGGAAGGAATTGTTCCCTGGGAGGGTGGGGAGGGGCTGGGATGGAATTCCCAGAGAAGCTGTGGCTGCCCCTGGATCCCTGGCAGTGCCCAAGGCCAGGCTGGAGCAGCCTGGGACAGTGGGAGGTGTCCCTGCCCGTGGCAGGGGGTTGGAATGAGATGATCCTTGAGGTCTTTTCCAGCCTGAACCATTCCGGGATCCTGTGAATGCAAACTCAGCTCTCAGCATTCCTATGAAGTTCGGGGCTTTTGCCACTCTCACGTCTTAGCAGGATTAGGGATGCAGATTCCTGTTCCGAAAGCTTGATCAGGATTTCTTTCCTAACCCTCTTCTCCAGGGGCTAATAACTGGGATATGGATTTCTTTTAGCTGCAGACTCCCTGGCAGATGAGGCAACCTCCGGCTCTCAGTGAGCACCACCATGAAAAAGGGGTTTCTTTTCTTCTTTCCAGCAGACAGAAGGGAAATTTAATCAGGGAAATTTGTGCTTCCTGCTGCCCTGGAGTTTGTCACACACAAAGAATTCCAGGAGTTGGGTGAATTGTTCTGTTTGAACACAGCCTGTGATTCCCAGCTCTGCCCTCCTGGGAGCAGCTCCCCCTTCCCACTGAGCCAGGCCCCTGCAATTTATCCCCTTGGAAGGGGGAATAATGGAAGAGCTTCTCCAGGGGCTGGGCAACATTCCCCTCCCAACTCCGCTCCGGTTGCTTCTGCCCAGGAGAAATCCAGGGGCTCCGTGTGTCCAAGTTCCCTTCCCAACACAGAGCAGGGCAGGTGGATGTTGGGAATTGCCCTCTGCTCCCCAGGCCCAAAGCTCAGCCCGAGTTTAATCCTAAGAGCTAAACAAAGGATTTTCCGCTGCTTTTCCCTGTCCTGACTTCCACAGGAGCCTCCTCAGGACTTCTCCAAGGAATCCAGCTGTGATTAAAAACCTTTCCCTCTAAACTGCAATCCCAAACCTATCGTCATCATCCCTCTCCTGTTCCCACTGTCCTGGGAGTTCTGGATTCTGGCAGAGGGATTCAGTGCCCGGATGCCACCAGGGCAGAACTCTGGGACCGGCCAGGGAACGTCTTTGCTGCTCGTTCTGAGGGCAGCAGCTACAAAAGAAAGATTCTGGAGCTTAGAACCGTGGAATCATGGACTCATGGAATAACAGAATCATGGAATCACAGAATCCCAGAATGCTGGAATCACAGGATGTCCTGAGCTGGAAGTGACCCAGAGGGTCGAGCCCAGCCTGTATCACAGAACTCCTTCACTCCATCCTTTATGAAATGGGATTTTTAATGAGGGCTGGAAAATCATTCCCTAAACCGTGTGAACTCCAGTAAAAAGAGCCACTCCATTACCTCTGGAAGCACTCAGAGTGTCCTTCGCTGCATTTGCTTTGTCTTGGTTCCGTTTATCACAGAATCCCAGGCTGGAAAGAGCCTTAAAACCCCTCCCATCCCATTCCCCCAGCACGGGCAGGGCCGGCCCTCGCTGCTTGTTTCAGTCGCGTTTTGAGTGATTTAAACGCTCGATGAAGGGTGGGAAGGAAGCAAAACAAACCCGCGAAAGGTTCAGGGGAGAGAAAAACCCCTCGTTCTGCTGCTGCTGCTGCTGCTGCTGAAGGAGCCGCCAGGTTTTTCAGCCTTTCCTTGCGGAGTTCACAGACGTGCGGGGCTGCTTTGAACGCTCCCGCTGACGTCAATGGAGCGGCGGAATGGGAGCATCCGCACATCCCAGCCCTGCCCTGGCACCGCTCCAGCCCCGGGCTGCTCCCCAAACCCTCCCCAAACCCCTCCCCGGCACTCAGGGAATCGCTTCTGGCCGGTGCAATTAACGGTGCAATTAACGGTGGGATTAGGGATGTGTCAAAGTGCTGAAAGTGCTCGTTGAGTGCTGGGATTTTCGTTTCTTCGCGGGAGGAAAAAGCAAATTGCAAAGTGACAAAATCGTTGCTTGGCTTAAAAAGGGGTTTAATAATCGTTTTACAGGATTTATTAATCACTTTATAGGGTCTATTCATCATTTTATAGGGTCTGTCCATCATTTATAGGGTCTATTCATTATTTTACAGGGTGTGTCCATCATTTATAGGGTCTGTCCATCATTTTACAGGGTGTGTTTCCCCCCAGTCCCAATTATTTGTGTGGTTTTGTCGCTTTTTTGATGTCAACTCTTATTTCTAAGTCTCGGTTTTTTATGTAACTCGGAATTCTGGGGCAGAAAATGCCTGCGAGCCTTTCGGAGCAGCTTCGCTTTTTTTAGCTTTTTGTCGGCAGGAAAAGCCCGGGAAAAACGTGATCATTGTCCCGGTCTGGGAATGCTGCAAAGCAGCTCAGTCAGGAACCAGCCCATGACACTGAGCTGAGGAATTCCTGCTGGGAGGCCTCATCCCGCAGATCCTTCGGTTTTCAAGGGATTGTTCCAGTTCATCCAACCTTTCTGGTTAAATCTGAGCACGGGACAGCATCTCCTCAGCCCCCACGGAGCACGGGAGTTGGAAATGCTGGGAGAAATGGGAATTAGTGGGGGAAACAGGAGTGGGAAATGCCAGGGAAAACGGGAATTAGTGGGGGAAACAGGAGTGGGAAATGCTGGGGGAAATGGGAATTAGTGGGGGAAA
>VZTE01003363.1:208102-229396 GCA_013397775.1 Eulacestoma nigropectus
AGCAGGGAACAGGAAGCAGGGAACAGGGAACGGGGAACAGGGAGCAGGGAACAGAGAGCAGGGAGCAGGGAACAGGGAACAGGGAACAGGGAACGGGGAACGGGGAACAGGGAACAGGGAACAGGGAACGGGGAACGGGGAACAGGGAACAGGGAGCAGGGGACAGGGAATGAGAGTGAAGTGAATTAATCCAAAGGGTTGGATTCCTTTATAAAATATTTTTGGAAGCCATGGATGAGACACGATGGGTTGATAGGACCAGCTCCTGGAATTTTTGCATTATTTGAGGATTTCTTGGGTAAGAATAGGTAAAAACAGAGGACTGGGAAAAGCAAATGTGGTTGGAAAAGATGCCCAGGTAGTGGTGTGGATTATTGCTCCCACTGGATTGAATTTTCCCATGGATAGCTCCCAGAAAAGCAGATTTGCCCCACCGGAAGCAGCAGATTCCGTGGTGCCTCCCTGGCTCGGGAGTATTCGGATTTCAGGAGTTTGGCCCAGGCTGGGAAGCCCCAGCAGGAGCCCAACACAGCAGCTGGGATCGGTGGGATTGTTTCTGGAGTCAGGGAATTGGGAGAGGAGCTGCCTTTGGCAGACTGGATATTTTTGGCTTTTAGGAGAGCACGAAATACAACTCGGAGTACTCGAGTTGAGGCTCCCAACAGGGGAGCTGAGGATGAGAGTGGGCGATCCCGGAGCATCCATGGGATCCCACAAGGACAGGCTGCTCCAGGGAGCCCGGGATCACCCAGCCGGGAGGAATTCAGAGCTGCAGGGGGATGAGCGGGACTCCCGGTGTGTAAATGTGGGAAAATGAGAAATAAACCCTTGGTTTGCTGTGTGATGGAGGAGGAGAGGGAGCTGGGAAGGGCTGGACGTGGGTAGCGGGAAAGGTGAAACGAGGATGACCCCAGAACTGGTGGGGATAACATGAGGAATGATGTGGAGTCTGGGAAGGACCGTTTGGAGCAGCAGCCTCGGTATCTGGGGCAGCACTGACGTCTTTCCCGGGAAGGCAGAGCAGCTCTCAGGAGCCTGGGGCTGGGAGCAGCAAACGAGGCAGATCCAGCACGAGGCAGCCTGGGGAGGGCTGGGGGGACCTGCAGGAGCCCCCCCAGGCCAGACCCCACCTGCAGAGCTGCCCCAGCCCTGGGGCCAGCAACACAGGGACCTGGAGCTGCTGGAGAGATTCCAGAGGAATCCACGGAGCTGCTCCAGGGCTGGAGCCCCTCTGGAGCCAGGCTGGGAGAGCTGGGGGTGCTCACCTGGAGAGGAGAAGGCTCCAGGGAGAGCTCAGAGCCCCTTGCAGGGCCTAAAGGGGCTCCAGGAGAGCTGGAGAGGGACTGGGGACAAGGCATGGAGGGACAGGACACAGGGAATGGCTTCCCACTGCCAGAGGGCAGGGCTGGATGGGAGATTGGGAAGGAATTGTTCCCTGGGAGGGTGGGGAGGCCCTGGCACAGGGTGCCCAGAGCAGCTGTGGCTGCCCCTGGATCCCTGGCAGTGTCCAAGTCCAGGCTGGACAGGGCTTGGAGCAGCCTGGGACAGTGGGAGGTGTCCCTGCCCGTGGCAGGGGTGGCACTGGGTGGGCTTTGGGGTCCCTTCCAACCCAAACCAGTCTGGGATTCCATGATCCAGTTACAATCTCTCCCCCTGTGGGATTAGCTGTTAGCTACCCAGAAGTGTTCTCTGGCCTTACGTGCCACACTGAAGTGTGTTTGCCACTTTCCGGGAATATCAGGATCCTTTGGGAATTGTAGGACAGATCCCACACGGGGGAGACTGACAGAATGACAGGGCTCAGAAAGGCCTTTCCCCAGCTGACTTCACAACCTCATTTCCAAACAGGTTCCGTTCTTTCCTCTCCTGCTGTTTGTGCACATCTCCAAGTGCGTCTGCAGCCTTCACCTTCCAACATATTCACTGGAAAGAACATTGGGAACATCCAAAGTTTCCTTTTGGGATGATTAAAAACCCTCTCCTTGTGCATTATCATAGAATCCCAAACTCGTTTGGGTTGGAAGGGACTTTAAAAATCGCTGAGTTCCACCCCGATGGAGGGACACCCTGGGCAGGGACACCTTCCACCATCCCAGGCTGCTCCAAGCCCCATCCAGCCTGGCCTTGGGCACTGCCAGGGATCCAGGGGCAGCCACAGCTTCTCTGGGCACCCTGTGCCAGGGCCTGCCCACCCTCCCGGGGAACAATTCCTGCCCAATATCCCATCCATCCCTGCCCTCTGGCAGTGGGAAGCCATTCCCTGTGTCCTGTCCCTCCATGCCTTGTCCCCAGTCCCTCTCCAGCTCTCCTGGAGCCCCTTTAGGCACCGGAAGGGGCTGAGCTCTCCCTGGAGCCTTCTCCTCTCCAGGCTGGGCATTCCCAGCTCTCCCAGCCTCGATGATTTCTTCCTTTTGGGTTCCCTGTATCCCAGCCCTGGACCTGTTCCCTTACGTTCCCTGATTCCGTGTGTATGGGTTTAGCAGTGGTGTACAGGAAGGCTCTTCTCTGCTGCCAGGACCGAAGTGTGGGATGGGGAATCATTCCCTGCAAACCCCTGGGGTCGGTTTGACCCGTGCCAATCCTGTGGGATGGGCAGCAAATCCCTCCAGCTCGGGCGTGCCCCAGTCCCTGCATTCCAGTGAAATATTGCCCGGCTTTTGTTTTTATGGCACGGCCACACCAGTGCCGACCCCAGAGCTGTTCCACTGAGCAGTGAGCCCCTGCTGGCTGATTTTCCATGCAGCACACACAGGAGCGGGGCTATTCTGGGATCGGATCCCGGGAACAGCGGTGACTCATCAGCTGCAGCAGCGCGGGGAGATGAGGAGCTATTTATTACGGCTCTTCCAGGCTGTGAATTCTTCTGAGGAGCGAGCTCAGCTCGGAGTTATGTAATTATTCCTCCTGGATGATTTCTCTTATTGGTTTGTAATTAGAAAATCTTCTCAGCACACTCCTGGATTTTCAAATGAAATCCTGGGAATGACTTAATGTGAGGAGAAGGGAGAGATTCGATCTTCCCTCGCTGATGTTTGTTTTGTTTGGCTTTGGCAGGGATGGCTTTGTGGTGCTGTTGCACAAACTTCACCTTTTCCTGGTGAAACTTTCACTCGTCATTTCCTGGTTTGGAAGTTTATAAACAAATGTTTGGGGTGAAATCCTCTGGTCTTGGAAACTGCCAGGAGGGGAATTCCATGGGGGAGTTCCCGGCTCGTTGGGTGGGAGAAGGGCTGGAGCTGTAACTGTTGGAGGAGTTGTCCTTATGCCTCCCAAATCCCAGCTCTTCCCAGGGAGGGATGAGCAGATCCAGGAGTTTTTGGGGAGGGCGTGCTGCCCTCCCCCAGCTGTCCTTGTTTCCATAAACAGCCGGCATCGCCCGAACGTGCTCATCCCAGGAAAAGCATCCCCACTCCTCCCCAGAAGTGAGAGGAAGATTATTGGCAAAACCTTTTTCCTAAAAAAGAGAGGGAAGTGGGTGTGAAACCCTCCCCGGGCTCCTGGAACAGCCTGGGCGTGGTGGAAGCCTGGAGCTGGGGATGCTCCTGGTGCCACCCACAGCCCCTGGAGCAGGAGGGGAGCTCTGGAGCAGCATTCCCAGCCTGGAGTGTCCCTTTCCAGCCGTGTGGGAGCAGATCCTCCCCGCTGATGCTCAGGGGGATCAGGATCCTGCCCCGGGGCATCCAGGAGAGCTGAAAGCAGGGAACTGGGGCTCTGTTGAACCTCACCAAAGTGCTGGCTCCTGACAGGCTCCACTCGTGCTTTGCTGAGGGGTTGGATAAATATTTCTTAGTTACAATCCCCGTTAAAAGAGAAAAAAAAACATTTCTAATCTCAGAATTAGAATTATTCCTCTGTGCTATAAACTCATCACAGCCTGAGTGTGCCGGAAGTTGCACAGAGGCTGAGCTGGCAGAGCTCTTGGAAAGCTCTAAATCACGTTTTAGTGTCGGGTTATCTTGGGGAAGTCTGTTATTTTCACACCAATCGTGGATAATTTGGCTTTAATCTTTATTCCATGCTCTGTTTTGACATTGCTGGTCAATTTTTATCACTCCCTTAGGAAGGGACGTGTAAAGATGGTTTAGCAATGAGTTTGGGAGGAGGGATTATCCAAAATCCGAAGGCAGTGATGGGATGGGTCTGTCTCAGGTACATCATTCGAGGTCCTGTTGGGTGTTTCAAATTAGATTTTTTTTTTCCCCCAGGATCACGTAGGATCATGGAATGGTTTAGGTTGGAAAAGCCCTCTCAGACCATCGAGTCCAACCAGCACTGCTAAGGCCACCACTGACCCCTGTCCCCAAGTGCCACATCCACAGGGATTTTAAATCCCTCCAGGGATGGGGACTCAGCACTGCCCTGGGCAGCTGTGCCAGGGCTGGGCAGCCCTTTCCATGAAGAAATTTTCTCGGTATCCCAGGTGGATAAGGAATGAGCCATCCCAGTCCCGATGTCCCTGATCCCAGCTCTTGTTCTTTTGGGAGCCATTCCCTCTGCCAGCCCCTCAGCCCAGCCATGGGGTCAGTGGCTCAGAGTCCCCTGCCCGCCTGTGTCCCTGCCCCAGGAACCCCTGGAACATTCCTTGGCCTCGGCTGAGCGTTGTGTGGGGTGGGATTAGGGGGATAGGAACAGGGCCAACCATGGGCAGGCTGAGCCCTGGACAAACTTTACCGGAAAACCCCCCAGGGAAAGATCCTGAAGGCAGCCGGAGGAGCGCAGGCAGGAATTTCTTATAACTCATCCCTGTGTCAGCTAAACCGAGAATTCCCACACACGTCAGCGCTTCCCGGCTCCGGCGAGAGCCCCGGGGGCGTTGGAGCCGGGTGACATCACAAGGATCGGGAATGAATTCACGGCGAGGGTGACGCCAGGGAAAATTCCGGGCTTTGGCTGAGCTGAGCCTTGCAAAGCGGGGCAGGGAAAGGCTGAGCGCACCGAGAGGCTCCGTGTGTCTCAGTTTGGGTTTAGGACCAAAATCTGCTTGTTCTCCTAAACAAGCATTTCCTGGTGGCCCTGAGCGAGGAGCAGGCGGGATTCTGTGGCTCTGTGCGATCCCACCTCGATCCTGGTGCTGGATAAATCCTCCATTCCCCGTGACCACCTCGGCAGGGCCCTGGAGCTCCCGGGCTGTGGGACTGGAACTGGGGAGAGCAGCTGGATCCCAGCTGTTGGCACTCAGGGACACTGGTGGGGACAGGGATTTACTGGGGCAGAGTGGCACTGGAGGAGAGGCTCTGTCTGTACCTCTCCATTTGAGTGCATGAAAGGACTTCTGGAAAATCCAGAGAATAAATATTGGCTGAAGGAATGGAGGTCTGAGAGCAAAGGCTTGAAGTGGGCCTGGGTTGAATGTCCCAGTTTCCCTCAGCTCACGAAAGGCTGCCGACATTTTTCATCCCTAAAGACAGGGAATTGTTTGGAGTGGAGGCTGGAAGAACAAGCTGACCCCCTTTTGCTTTGCTGCGTTCAAATTGTGCAGTGTAAGAACCATTCCATTAAACTCTGCCCTCACTGCTGCTTTCCCAGACCAGTTTAACTCCAGGAAAGAAAGCCCAGTGTTGACAGATGGGATATTATGGATTTACTTCAGATTAAAAGTGTGAAAAAATGGATTCTGGCAGAAAAAAAATCCCTGTTTTCCTGAGGAAACACAGAAAATTGCCAAAGCTCTAAGAAAAGTGTCACCTTCCGTGAGGTCTGATGTGTCACACAGCAGCTGTGGGGGGAGGAATTGTGTGAGGCTGACAAAGGTCAGCTCGTTCCTCAGGCGGGCTGGGAGGGGCTGGGGCTGCAGGGATGGACAGGCAGGGGGAACATCCATGGAATCATGGAATCACCCAGTGCCACCCCTGCCATGGGCAGGGACACCTCCCGCTGTCCCAGGCTGCTCCAAACCCCGTCCAGCCTGGCCTTGGGCACTGCCAGGGATCCAGGGGCAGCCACAGCTGCTCTGGGCACCCTGTGCCAGGGCCTCCCCACCCTCCCAGGGAACAATTCCTGCCCAATATCCCATCCATCCCTGCCCTCTGGCACTGGGAAGCCATTCCCTGTGTCCTGTCCCTCCATGCCTTGTCCCCAGTCCCTCTCCAGCTCTCCTGGAGCCCCTTTAGGCCCTGCAAGGGGCTCTGAGCTCTCCCTGGAGCCTTCTCCTCTCCAGGTGAGCACCCCCAGATCTCCCAGCCCTGGAGCATTTCTTTGGATCTTTATGGAATAAGAGATGAAATTTTACGTATTGACCAGCCTCTCATGTAACCCTTCAAAAAAGTCTGGAATTCCATCCTCCCTTCAGAAGAGGTGGAGTTTCTCAGGCTGGTGCTGCAGGGCTCCGGGCTCCCAGCTGGGGACAGTGGCAGCCGGCACTGCCAGCCCGAATCCTGTCTTCTTCTGCTTCTCTGAGTTTGTGGATTTGCCACTCCCCTATTTTTATGCAATTTAATATCTTTTCCGTGGCTTCATTTTCTCTCCTGTTATTAGGGAAGCAAAGGAAAAGCTCTCCTGGGCATCAGTGAGGAGCTGTGTAGTGGGTTGCAATGGCTCCATCCAAACCATTGTGCTCTGCCTTGTGAATATCTATTTAATCAGTGCTTTTAAAAGAGCTGATTTGTGCTAAGTGATTTCTCTTTCTTAGACTGCAGCAAGAATCTCATCCTCTTGTGAAGATGCAGCACAGGCAGCCCGGCTATTCCGGGCTTCAATGGCTCCTTTGAGCCGGGAAGAGGTTCAAGTAGCAGGGCTCCTATTCAGAGGATTGTGGAGCTGCTGTGAGGCGGGAGCGCTGCAGGATGCTCTGCTGGGATGGAGTACCAGGGTTTATTAACTCATCCATCCCACTCGAGTCAATCAGCAGCTCGGTTACGTTTTCTACTCCACAGATTTGCTGCGCTTCGGGAGTTAGGCCAGCTCTGGATGTCTTGGAGACACCCAGGTTTCAGCTTTCACTCCTGGAGGGAACTTGGCTCCATCAGCCCTCACCCAGTCGGAGCAGTGGGTTCTTGAGGTGGCACTGCTGCCTCTCTGCCACCTCAGGAGAGTCACGGGGGTGAGACCCACCAGTGTGTCCATGGTTATGTTCTCTGGCTGTCTCAGTGGCTTTTGGCTTCCCCCTCATGAGAAGGGATTGGGGTTCATTGTGCCTTTGCTCCCTGCAGGTACAAATTCAGCCAGAATTAGGGGTTTGTGAGTTAACAGCACACAGAGAAACATTGATGGGTTTAGATTCAACCCCGGAGAGCATTCCTTACAAAGCACAGTACGAAGCCATCACGAAGGTGTTGTGAGCAGCAGTGAACCTTTCACCGAAGCAGGGTGAGCCCTGCACAGCTCCCCGGGCTGGCACAGGCTGTTCCCCCCTCACTGCTGTCACCAGCCCTGCACAGCCTCCCTGCCCAAGCACAGCAGCATCTTGGCAGAAGGCAAAACCCCCAACTGTTCTGGGCCAGGTGCTCAGCACAGAAGGCTTTGACACAAGGGGTTTGTTGCCTCTCCTGCCACCCAGCTTATCTTGTTTGCTCCTCACATGATGGCCAGCAGGCCCTGGCTATCTGTGTGGCATTTGCTGTCCCCTGGTCAGATGTTCTGCTGGGTGCCAGCGGGGTATTAATAGAGAGTGTCACGTTGGATTCTGGCTCAGGGATATCAGGAGAATCCCATTGTTTGCCTCCCACCCTGGCTCTGGATGTTGATGGTTCCCAGACGCTGCCAGGGCCGGCACTGATGGGCCTCACGGCCAGCAGCCAGCCCCAGGAACAGCCACACAGTGCCACAAAGGGTTCCTGACCTGAGAACCCAGGGCTGGCCCTAGAAGGACAAAGGAGATGGATTCCTGCTGGAGGCAGGGTCACCCAGAGCTGTGACACAGGGACACATCCAGGTGGGTTTGGAATATCTCCAGAGAGAAACTTCATGACTTCCCTGCTGTTCCAGTGCTCTGCCACCCTCAGTGTACAGAAGTTCTTCCCTATGTTCAGGTGGAACTTGTGTTTTATTTTAGGGCCATTACTCCTTGTCCTGTGGCTGGGCACCTCTGAAAGGTTGGACATCTCTGAAAGGTCTGACACTATCTGTTCCAGCAGCTCCTCACTAATTTCAGGTGTTTTCACCAACTCCTCACCAGTTTCAGGTGTTTCCAGCAGCTCCTCATCAGTTTCAGGTGTTTTTATCAGCTCCTCACTAATTTTGGGTGTTTTCTCTCCTCTGTTCCGTCAGTGAACTCAAACGTCTCTTCCTCCCCCTGGGAGTGATCCCTCAGTGCCTCCTCTCCAGGTTTCACCACACCGAATGTTTCCACACAGTGAGTCAATATTTTAATTGGATCCACTTTGGCCATCGATTACCTCTGCCCACTCATTCTTCATTAGCTTAGGTCAACCCTTTGTCAATACCCTTTATCAATACCCTAAAACACCCAGGATGGCTCAGTTCTTATTAGCTCGGGAAGGAAGCTTTAACTGCAATCAGATACAATGATTTTGTGCCAAGCCCACACGTTTGTGCCTATTCACACTGCAAACTTCGCCTTCTGTGTAATTAAGCAGTAACTAATCGTAGCAAGTGCTCTGCTCGTATTTATTCCAAATTCCCAACGGCTGTGGCTGCTTTGTTGCCTTGTTTGAAGCTCCTGGACTTGATGACTCGTTTCAGATTTTAGTTTTGGGCTGATTTTGCTCAGTGCCCCCACATCTCTTATTTCTTTTGAAAAGCTTTATGGTTTGGAGGAAGTGACTCCAAAACAGTGATTCCAGCAAGTGATTTTCAGCAGGAAGCAGAGCTTCTAAGGGATCATTAATTAAGGAAGATCAAAATGAGCCCTGGAGCGGGTCTGGAGAAGTTTTGCAGGTCTAGGGAACATTAACAGCGTTATTAAATGATCTTTTGGGTGCCAGCAGTGCTCTATCTGCTTTCACATCAGCGAAATCAACCCTTCCCAAGAGGGTTTTTTAGGAGCTGGTGGAGGTGGGGTGTGAGGAGGCTGCAGGAGCCTTTCCATGATCACCTGAGGTGGAGCTTGAGCAAGGAATGATTTGGCAGGGAGAAGACGGGGACTGCTGCCAGCACAAACGTGTTCTGGAGGAGTCACGGGGTGGTTGGGAAACCGGGTGGAGAGGAAGGGGCAAACTGGGTGTGTGAGCTCCAGGGATGGAGCAGAGATTCCTGCAGCGGGGAGAGTGGGAGAACTGCGGTGAGGATGGGGATCCAGGCTCCCAGCAGGGTTTGCAAGATTTGCTTTGGATGGAGGAGCTGGAAGGGTGCTGGAAAGGTTCAGGGGGAATGAAAGCAGGGAAGGGGTGTAGTGTGTACGGGGTGATGGTGTTCCCTCCTCCCCGAAGTGCTCCACAGCTGTCAGTCCTGCAAGGATCGATATCCTGAGCACCCCTGGAAAATCCATGGCCTTGTGTTTGCTGCCTGACCCCACCATTTGGCACAAACCCCATGGAATGTGCTGCAGGATTTTTGCCCTGCCTGGATTGTCGGGCTCACGGTCACTCCTTTAGAAGGTTTTGTTCTTGCTGCTCCCCACCTCTGCCTTCTCTCCACGCTGGAGAAGCTTTTCCTTCTGCCAAATCCAGTTTGCTGTCCTGAGTGATTAAAGCTCATTGCAGACCATGAGATTTAATAGCAGAAAATCAAAATCTGGGGTTTCACTTGACCCTCTTTTCCCCGCTTTTGTTTTGCAGCTGCCCGAGCAGGAGGGCAGGCAGAGCCTGTCCCTGCCGCCTCCTGCTGAGGGGTCCCTGCCGCCTCACTGGCGGTAGGAAAAATGCAAATTTATGGAAATACTGTCTGGGCCGGCAGGCTTTGTGCTCCCTGGCTCTGCCTGCGCCCGAGCTGGGCTGAGCATTTCACAGGATCCTGGAATCACACAGTAGTTTGTGTTGGAAGGGATCTTGGAGCTCATCTTGTTCCTGCCATGGGCAGAGACACCTCCCACTGTCCCAGGCTGCTCCCAGCCCCGTCCAACCTGGCCTTGGGCACTGCCAGGGATCCAGGGGCAGCCACAGCTTCTCTGGGCACCCTGTGCCAGGCCCTTCCCACCCTCCCAGGGAACAATTCCTTCCCAATATCCCATCCATCCCTGCCCTCTGGCAGTGGGAAGCCATTCCCTGTGTCCTGTCCCTCCATGCCTTGTCCTCAGTCCCTCTCCAGCTCTCCTGGAGCCCCTTCAGGCACCGGAAGGGGCTGAGCTCTCCCTGGAGCAATGCTCCGTGAATTACACTATTAATCCCACCAGGAATATCATCAAGTTGCTGTTTACCCCCATCCCTCCCACGGGAAAGCTGTTCGCTGCTCTGGCTGCTCTCGAGGCACAGATTTCCCTCTGATTTCCAACCTCAGTTTATTCCTGTCCATTTTATCCCCTCTTGTTTTCACACCACCGTTGTCCTTTAGCACAAAGATCCCGTTTCCTTTGGTGGCCTTTGCCTCTGGCACTTGTGACACCCCTCCATGGGGGAACAGCAGATGCCATTCCCAACATCCCTGCGATCCATGTGCCAAACCCCTCGGACAGAGCAAACGCTTTGTGCCAAAGGGCCAGAATTCAGGATTTTCCATCCTGAATATTTTCCCCTCAAACAGCACCAGTTGGCAGCTGCTCACGATTTGGATGAGGCAACTTTTGCATTGAGCTTCTGCTGGCCCTGAAATGATCAATGAGAGCTATAAAAAAGATTGCCCTTGGAATCACATCCATGGGCTCTGGCATTTGCTATTGCAGTGTCCTTTCCCATGGATAGAAAAGATGGAGAGTGCAGGCATTTGAGAGATGCGAAGCAAGGAAAATTTTGCTGAAAGGTACCCAACTGGATTAATTCTTGTAAAAGGCTGAGTCTCCAAAGGATTTAATGATCTGAATACCATCTTAGGACATTTCACTGTCTTTTTACTGACAGGCTCCACAGATCCCAATTATGGAGATAAATCCAAAAACCAGGTCAAATAATTATTCCATGAATCAACTGGAAAGGCTGGATGGATGGATTTCCGAGCACAGCAGCTTTCCACGCACCCACTGCTGGACTTTTGAGTACCGTGGAAGGGCTGGGGGGAGTTTAAAACTTTAGTGCAGGAAATGTGTAAATCTTCCACCTCAGAGGCTGCCTGTGCAGCTCAGGTAAAATGGAAACTCTGTGGTGTCTGGGAGTTGTCACCACGGTTGTCACTTTGTTCCTGTCTCCAGCGTGGCTGACAGCAGATGAGAGGAGCTTTGTGAAGTGAGGCTGGACAGAGCAAAGCAGCTCAGAGCGTCCCCCCTGCTTGACAAGGCAAAAGTGCCTCTGGAGTCATGCCAGGAGATCCTCTGTTTAAGGGCAGGATGGAATAAAGCCTGGCTCTGGCCAGCGGCCGCCTGATGCTCTGGCTCCGTGCGGATCCGGGAATGCTTTCCTGAGTGCTGGAAGCAGAGGTCATTTGTGGATGGGACCCTTGAGACCCCTGCTGAAGGCTTGGCTTTGCCATCAGTGCTCTGGGAGGGGAGTTAAGTGCAGATTGCACTTAAGAGGAGTCGGAGATACTTGAAGACACATCAATAAAAGATGGGATGTCGGACTGGAATTCCCCTTCTGTTGCCGGTAATATCCTGGTGGGGAAAAGCAGGGCTGGGCCCCGTGTTCCCACTTGCTGGGTGGAATTATCCCCCCAAGCTGGTTCTGGGCAGGAATCAGGGCTTGTCCAGAGGCAGAAGGGCTGGAAGGTGTCCTGGAGCCCCACCAGAAGGCACCGGTGTCCCTGTACACGAGCCAGACCACCGCGGGCAGCCTCCTCCGCGGGAGGCAACGCCCCTGTGCTGCAGGTTGGGAGAGACCGTCTGAGAAATGCCACAGGGCTTCGCTGGGGCTGGGAAAGCTGGGAAAGCTGAAGTGACACTGAACAGAGCAGAGCAGCAGGCCAGGCTGGGATAAACACTGCCCTGGAGCTGGAATGGAAACATCTGTGCCGTGGGACAGCGGCGTTTCACAGAGCAGGTGCTGCCAAAATCCAGTGTCTGGAGCACCAGGCTGTCCCTGTGCCACCTGTCCCACTGGCCACGAGCCATTCCACACTTTCCAGCAGGGAAAAGTGGCAGTTTTCCCCCTGGGAGGCTCAGCTGGGTTCTTCCAGGCAGCAAAAGCGCAGCTCATGTGCTGGAGATTTGGTGCTGGTGAGCTGTGGGTGGGTGGAGGGCGCTGGGCAGGAACACCTGGAGGGTGAGGAGAGCTGTCAGTGCTGCACGGGGAGGGGCAGCAGAGAATCCTGGGATGCTCTGGACTGGGAGGGACCTTCAAGCTCATCTCATTCCATGGCAGGGACACCTTCCACTGTCCCGGGCTGCTCCAAGCCCTGTCCAGCCTGGCCTTGGACACTTCCAGGGATCCGGGGGCAGCCACAGCTTCTCTGGGCACCCTGTGCCAGTTGTACCTTGGCTGGGTAGGAGGGGAAGCAACTACTCCATCAGTTGTTAGCTGGAATATTTTCAGGAGGAGAAAGCCCTTAGGAAATGGCATTGCTGGCCGTGTTGGGAATGATCACTCTCACATTCATATGTCTTTCCAAGCTCTGGAAGTAAAAACACAGGCGGGGTGTCTGCTGTGTTCGCCTGTGCCTCGCATTTTCCAGAGATTAATGGCAATGAACCGTTGGAAGAGGATAAACTAGCCCAGGATGTACATTTAGAAAAATAACAACTGGATTTTTGCACTCAGGATTCCTTCTCTGGGGGACTTAAACAACCCCGTGATGTTCACTTGTTACAGGATAATGTCGAGCTGCTTATCTGTGGGAAACATGAAAAGGATTACATTTTTTGGAACCCTTCGTGCTAAGAGAGAATCCAAACTCATTTTCCCCTCCCGCTGTACTTTTCCAACCATCTCCTGGTGGCTGCTCCAACTCGGCATGGTGCTGGATGCAATCCCTGACATTTGCTGTGCGAACCAGGAGCCTCCCCAGGGTGCTGCTGATGGGTTCTGAGAGCTGGGAGGGCTCTGGAGACTCATTTTTGTCTTGGGGCTCTGCTGAAGGTGGATTTGAGTTGCAGAGGGAGCAGCAGCAGCTCTCAGGTCTGTTTTGGGCTCTGGGTGTGAGCAGGGCAGGGGCTCTGGTTGTTCTGCCTCTGTTGTACCCATTGAGCAGGAGAACAGCAACAGAGAGTGAACTAAAGTCACAGAATGGTTTGGGTTGAGAGGGACCTTAAAGATCATCCAGTGCCACCCCCTGCCGAGGGCAGGGACACCTCCCACCAGCCCAGTTTGCTCCAAGCCCTGTCCAACCTGGCCTTGAACTTCTTTAGTCAGAGATTACAAAGTCAAGTAAACACATATTTTTGCTTCTGGATACATGCAGAGGCTTAATGATGTGTTTAGCAGCAGCTGACAGTTTCTGTTGCAAACACTTCAGTCAGTGCTGCCGGGTTCCTGTGCCAGGCAGCTGTGACAGCGCAGGGAGGGGCTGCAGGGGCTGCTGGCTCTGGCTGGGGACCCTGAGCTCTGGAGATCGCAGGATGCTGGAACCACAGAGCACTTCGGGTTGGATGGGACCTTAAAAATCACCCCATCCCACCCCCTGCCATGGGCAGGGACACCGTCCACCATCCCAGGCTGCTCCCAGCCCCGTCCAACCTGGCCTTGGGCACTGCCAGGGATCCAGGGGCAGCCACAGCTGCTCTGGGCCCCCTGTGCCAGGGCCTCCTCCCCCTCACAGGGAATAATTCCTTCCCAATCTCCCATCCATCCCTGCCCTCTGGCACTGGGAAGCCATTCCCTGTGTCCTGTCCCTCCATGCCTTGTCCCCAGTCCCTCTCCAGCTCTCCTGGAGCCCCTTTAGGCCCTGCAAGGGGCTCTGAGCTCTCCCTGGAGCCTTCTCCTCTCCAGGTGAGCACCCCCAGCTCTCCCAGCCTGGCTCCAGAGGGGCTCCAGCCCTGGAGCAGCTCCAGGGCCTCCTCTGGACTCATTCCAGAAGCTCCACATCCTGATGTTGGGACCCCAGGGCTGGGGCAGCTCTGCAGGTGGGGTGTCACCTGGATAAAAAAGTTAGGACTACATGGGGGACAAATGCAGCAGAGGGATTTGACCACTTTTAAGAGGCTCCTGAGAACAATGAGCTTTTCCCTAAGTGGGAGAAGGTCAGGAGGGGAAGAAGGTCACTAAATCCTGTGGAGCTGTGAGGTGTCACCCCGGGGAGCCCTGTGCCCATGCCAGGGTTGTGCTCAGCTCCGTGTGTCCCATCCTGGGCCATTAAGTGCTGATGGTTTCAAGCACAGCCCTTTCCACATGGAAGATTATTTAGGAAAAGCAGCAAGCTGTTCTGATAATGGGGAACAGGTGCACAGCGTTAGAGAGCGGCCAGGCAGCGGAAGGAGCAGCATTTTTCCTTGCTTATGGTTTTAAGAATCCTGAGGGATGGTCTTGGTGACATTCGCGGGTCTCAAAAAGGATCTTTATAATTAACAAAGTCTGCCCAAACCTCTGGAAATATTTTGGAAACATACTTGATATCATAAAGGTGGTAATGTAGTTCAGAGATGGGGAGTGATGTCCTCAGGAATGAGTCTGGAAAGGCAAAGCAGATGGTAAACCTTCTTGGAGAGTCAGTGCTGTCATCCTCAGGAAAAGTGTAAATTCCCAGCATAAACAAAGATCCATGAGCCTGCCTGGGCTGCTGGGCTGAGATGTGTTTGTGTTTCATACTCCAGAGCAAACTGTG
Source organism: Eulacestoma nigropectus (assembly GCA_013397775.1). Classification (NCBI taxonomy): domain Eukaryota; kingdom Metazoa; phylum Chordata; class Aves; order Passeriformes; genus Eulacestoma; species Eulacestoma nigropectus. The sequence continues at coordinate 222,779 of VZTE01003363.1, forward strand.
GGGCTGTGCAGCTCTTGTGGAAACCACTTGACTTGCAGTGACTGTTCGAATGACTGAATTACATCCAAATCATGGCACATTCCTGGTTTTCAGTCTTTTTGCCGAGTTTTGCCACGTTCTGAGACTGCCGCTGGGCAATGCTAATCCAGGGACATCAGTTGCTGATGCTGGTGAGGGGTCTGGAGTGGAACCTTATGCGGAACGGGTGAGGGCACTTGGGTTGTTCATCCTGGAGGAGACTGAGGGAGACTCACCGGGGTCTGCAGCTCCTCCCGAGGGGCAGTGGAGGGGCGGGCACTGATTGATTCTCTCTGTGACCAGGGACACGATCCCAGGGAACGGCTGGAGCTGTGTCAGGGCAGGTTTAGGTTGGATAGCAGGGAAAGGTTCTTCCCCCAGAGGGTGCTGGGCGCTGCCGAGGCTCCCCAGGGAATGGGCACGGCCCCGAGGCTGCCAGAGCTCCAGGAGCGTTTGGCACCGCTCCCAGGGATGCCCAGGGTGGGATTGTTGGGGTGTCTGTGCAGGGCCAGCAGTTGGATCGATGATCCCTGTGAGCCGCTTCCAGCTCAGGATATTCTCTGATCCTGTAGTTGTTACAGTAACGCTGCAGCATTTGAACAGCTGGGGGTTGCTGTTATGATTCTCTTTGTTTGCAGAGTGACTCACGAAGCCTCGCTGTGTTTTACAATGATTTCTCCTGGCTCGCCGTTGTCTGTTCATTACTGTGTCTCAGCACAGCTTTGCACAGGTCCAAGGCCAGTGCCCGCTCGCAGCTAACTCCTGCCACCTGCTGTCTCCTTCCTCCCTCCTCGCGTCCGTAAGATCCTGGCTTATTTCGGAATGCTGAGGGATAAAGGAATGGAGCTGCAGCTGCCCCGCGGCCCGTGCTGAGCTTTGCTGTGCAGCCCCTGCCGCTCCCTCTGCCCGCCCTGCGCCTCCCCTGCTCCACCGTCCCACCGGCATCCCAGACAGCCTGCGTGTGGGGTCTGGGGAGAAATCCAGGGAAAGGCCGCCTTCCTTCCCAGCTCTGCACTGCTGAGAGGCGGGACTGGCCGGGCTAAGGCCCGTCCTGTATGGATCGTGGAGTCACTAAGTTTGGAAAAGATCTCCAAGATTATCACATCCATCCATTGCCACCACTGCCCCGTGTCCCCAGGTGCCACATTTACACGGCTTTTAAATCCCTCCAGGGATGGAGACTCCACCAGTGCCCCGGGCAGCTCTTGCAGTGCTGCTGTCACCTTTCCTCCTCTGGAGACAGTTTGGCTCTGGCTGGGCTCAATTCCCTGGAATCCCTTGGTGGCTTCCAGACACACGGTCACCCCTGAGAGCGTCCAGCACTGGGAAATGTTGGTAAATAGATCTGATAACACAGGTTGGAGGCAGGCAGGGAATGCTGGCAGCTCCCACATGTCTTAGAGTGGAGATCTCCTATGGGGACAGGGATTTCTGAAGGATTTATAGGGACCTTAGATAGCACATTTCTGGCCCATATGTTTAGATAAAACAATTTATATATCACAGATGGGGTGTCTCGCTGTGAGTGCTGTTGCTTGAAGATAAACTGCGAAGGAAATTTTGGGGTTTTTTGGTGCTTTGTACTCTGCCATCCTTATTTTTAAGTAGGCAAATGCAGCTTTTTTTCCACTTGGACAAAGCCTGTAAGGTGTGCAAACTTTGGAGAGGACCCTCACAGTCTGTTCTGAACGTGATGATGAAGTTTTTCCAGCACAGCTCAGCAGTTAACTTCCAGTAAAAAAAAATTAGTGGGAAATGCAGCTCTGAGAGGGCAACTTTACAATCCGATTGCAATTCTTACCAATTCCAGCAAATGTTTGTTTGGGGGATATTTTTGGCATCAGGACACAGTTCCATGTGGGTGCTGTGCAAACCAAGAGCAACTGGTGACAAACACAAGGTTAAGCTCTTGCTCTGTGTATCTCAGGTCACATTTTCCTAACGCTGGATCATCCAAGAGGAATAGTTTCCCGTATTCCACTTCTTGTAACATTTAAAATGCCATGGCAGCAGAGTTACTCCTGGGTTTTGAGGATCTTGCTCCCAGGCTGTACCCCTGGGAGTGCCTGTTCACATGGGATAGTCCTGGCAGAGGTAACTCCAAACTCTGGTATCCGTCACTTTTTTGGGGAATTTTCTGTTAACTTCTGGCTGAGCACATAGGTGGCTGAGTGCTGGATCAAGGCCAAGGAAAAAGAGCCTGAGGAACGCTGGTGTGGCTGCACATTAAACTTGAGGAAGGGAATAAAAGCACTTTTCAGTTGGATTAACCACGTGATCTGTGCAGCAGCGTTCCAGGTGCTGGAACAGAGAGCACGGGAAGCGGGCAGCCAGGAGCTGGAGCAGCCACGGTATTCCCAGCTGGGCGTTGGCTGTGCCACGCGTCTCACTTAGGCAGCCTGGATGTGACCAGCTCATCCCAGTGCTGTGGAAATCTGGAAAACTTGCAGGATTCAGGCAAGTTCAGGTGTTAATAGTTTATTTGCTCCTCCTGCCGCAGTTAAAGCACTCTCTGCAGAGAGGAGGGAGAGCTGGGGTCTTCCCTGGCACTGTGCTCAGGGAACCTTCTGGATTAAAGAGTGGAGGGATGGAGAAAGGCATGGCGGGGACCACAGCCCGGTGTCCTGGTGGGACAGCATCAGGCATGGGAAGAGGCACTGGAGCAAGCACTCAGCTCCTACTGCAAGGAGACAAAACCTGACTTCCAAAGGCAAGGAAATTCCTCCTGAGCGTGGCCGTGCCTCACTTGGCTTCGCTGGGCCGCGGTCACACATCTGGTGTTTCTATCAGGCCCAAATGCCTGGGCAGGGGAGGCCAACCTGCTCATTTTCAGCGTTTACGAGGGGTGTCACTTGCTAGAGTGGCCAGCGTGACTTCAGCCACAGGTTGCAGCAGCCAAGTCATGAAGCCACAAGAAAGTGGGTGTAAAATGGAAAAGGTGACAGAAAGTTTTAGTGCTTTGTTTTTTTAGTTTTTAAACAGCCCTTCATTTTGCAGCCCAGCTGTTTGAAACTCACTGAACTGATAGCTTGAATGGCTAAAACACGATTGGGGCATCCAGCTCCCACAGCTGCCAAGTGCTCGCCCATCTTGCAGGATTTCAAAAGTTTGGCTCCAGCGCTGGGCTGGAGGGTGGTGTCACTTTGTGGTGTCTTTAGTCCCTGTTGTGCTTGTAAGGCTTGGAGTGAGGTTTGGCAAATTGGACCCCAGGGCTTGTGCAAACGGCCTGGAGAGTGGAGTGGGGTGTTTAGAACCATGGAATCCTGGAATGGTTTGGGTTGGGAGGGACCTTAAAGCCCATCCCATTCCAGCCCCTGCCATGGGCAGGGACGCTTTCCACTATCCCAGGCTGCTCCAAGCCCCATCCAGCCTGGCCTTGGACGCTCCCAAGGATGGGGCAGCCACAGCTTCTCTGGGTATCCTGTGCCAGGCCCTCACCACCCTCACAGGGAAGAATTTCTGTCGTCTCTAACCTAACCCTGCCCTCTTCAGCTGCTGTGTGGTCATGCCAAGAGCTGTGCTGAGCTGGGAGAAATTCATGCTGAAGGAAGCATGAGCAGAGGCAGTCAGGACAGGAGCCTCCAGGGTGAATGTTTATGGTCATGCAGAGAGTCCTGCTTGCACATGAGAGAAACGTGCCAGCGGGCGGCTCTGGTGACCGCAGCCCTGTGACACAGCGTGGGGCACACTGAGGTGACACAGCGTGGGGTGTGCTGAGGGACACGGTGTGGGGCGCGCTGAGGTGACACGGTGTGGGGCACACTGAGGTGACACGGTGTGGGGCACACTGAGGTGACACGGTATGGGGCACACTGAGGTGACACGGTGTGGGGCACACTGAGGTGACACAGTGTGAGCCACGCTGAGGTGACACGGTGTGGGGCGCGCTGAGGTGACACGGTGTGAGCCACGCTGAGGTGACACGGTGTGAGCCATGCTGAGGTGACACGTGCCCTGCAAGCCCTCTTGTGGCAGACGTGTGACTCGCAGTGTGTGTTCCCTTCACAGCTTCGATGTGGAAAATGGCCCGTCCCCAGGGCGCAGCCCGCTGGACCCGCAGGCCAGCTCCTCGTCGGGACTCGTCCTGCACACGACGTTCCCGGGCCACAGCCAGCGCCGGGAGTCGTTCCTGTACAGATCCGACAGCGACTATGACCTCTCACCAAAGACCATGTCCAGGAACTCCTCCCTCCCGAGTGAACAGTAAGCGTCAATTCAGCTCGTATTTTACACTCACCGAGAGCTGTCCGTGCTGCTCTTATCCTCAGACCTGTGTTAAGAAGAGCTTGCGGGTGGTGCACACACATTTCATAGCTGGAATGCACAAAACAGGTGCTGATCCAACATCGTCCCCCGTCCTGTCCTTCAAATATTCCCATTTTCTCCAGAATTTAGCGGAAGAGCTTGCAAAGCCGTATCCTGGAATAATAGAGAAGTGGTGCTGTACTTTTATTTACAGTAGTGCTGTTCTCCATCCTGTTTTGGGGGCTGTTCCCTAGAACCGAGTGGAAAATGAGCTGGGACAGATGGCTGAGCTCAAGAGGGTCAATACCCACAGAGAGTCCTGGATTCCCAGCCCTTTATTTTGAAAAGCACAGTTTAAAGTTTTGAAGTGGCCATTGAGCTATAAGAAAAGTGCTCATAAAAAGAAGTTGAACTGTTGCGAAAGTTTTGTCACAGAATGGAAATCTGAATATCAGCCAGATCCATGAGAATTTGGCAAGAAAATACCCCGTGCTGTGAGTTAAAATGGAGTAAATATTTATTGAAGGAACCACTTCAAATTATGCAAATAGTGTTTGGTGTAAACGGTGGGTTGTAACGATTCCCAGCAGTGTGCTGGGGCGGGGGAATCCCATAATTTCCCCCAATTTCATGGCTCTCTGGAGCTGAAGTGTCCATCCGCTGTGGGCACTGAGGCTCTGTTAGCACTTGGGAGAGAGTCTCCATCCGTGTGGAGTCAATTTTAATTAAACTGTAGTGTTAATAGCACTGATACCCGAGGCAGGACGAGGGGATGAGCTCTGTGGCAGCACAGCAGGGACAATTCCTCTTTGAAGGACAGCTCTCCAAAGGGTCCTGTGGCAGCCTGGAGCCGGCTCTGCTGCCCTTGCTTAGTGCATCCTGTTACTGATTATGAATTAATAATAGAATTGACTACAATGTTGCTCCTAAGAGTGCCTAAAGGGGCTCCAAAAGAGCTGGAGAGGGACTTGGGACAAGGAATGGAGGGACAGGACAAGGGGAAATGGCTTTAAGCTGAAAGAGGGTAGATTTAGATGGGATATTGGGAAGGAATTCCTGGCTGTGACAGTGCTGAGGCCCTGGCACAGGGTGCCCAGAGAAGCTGTGGCTGCCCCTGGATCCCTGGCAGTGCCCAAGGCCAGGTTGGACAGGGCTTGGAGCAGCCTGGGACAGTGGAAGGTGTCCCTGCCCATGGCAGGGGGTGGCACTGGATGGGGTTTAAGCTCCATTCCAACCCAAACCCTTCAATGATTCTACACCGTGCCATCTCTCAGTTAGGTAAATCATACAGGATTTTCCATACGTGCACAAGTACCGTATATAGTACCACCCAAAAAAAAAAAAAAAAAAAAATTCCCTTTTATTGCTGGCAATGGTGTGTTTTGCTCAGAACTTCTGCTCAAATCTTCCATGATGAAAACAGCCGGACAAAACCCGGTGTCTGAACAAGATTAAAGACTGTGACAGAGATCAACAAAAGCCAGGAAATTCAAAGGTGACCTTCCCCCCACCACTACGGTTGTTTTTTTTCCACCACGGTGCAAGCGTGAGCCTTAACTTTTGAATTTCCTGGCTTTTATTGCCTGGCGTTCCCAGTCCAAACGCTTGGTCCAGCCGGTTGTTTTGGATATACACAGTGACCTTTCCATTAGGAACGAGGTTTTATGTGGTGTTAATTAAATGCTGCGTGGGTTTGTTCGTGAGGAAAACCCCCTCAGGAGGACGCTCATTCCCTGAGGTGAATTTCGCTGTTTGAAGGTAAATTTATACAGAAATTTATACATTTTCTCCATTTTTCCTTAGGCATGGCGACGACCTGATTGTCACACCTTTCGCCCAGGTGAGTTGGTGGCGTATTGTCTTCTAAAATAGTTTTTATAAAGCACTAAAGCGGAGAAGGTGATGCCTGCGGTTTTGTCTCCCTCAGGTGCTGGCCAGCCTAAGAAGCGTGAGGAACAACTTCACGCTCCTCACCAATTTACACGGCACCTCCAACAAGTAAGCCTGGCTTTTTAAGTTCCTTTCGCACACAAGAGGAGCCGGCGGGGGCTGAGCAGGGGCGGCGGGGGCCCGGGAGCCGCGGCCGCGGTGCCTCAGGCTCCGCCATGGCCTCACGGCTCCGCCGCGGTTCGCGCGCGACGCCAGGGGGCGCCATCTCCTCTCCCCTCATCCCCTCATCCCCTCATCCCCTCATCCCGTCATTCCTTCATCCCCTCATGCCTCATCGCCTCATCCCCTCATCCCCTCATCGCCTCATCCCCTCATCCCCTCATCGCCTCATCCCCTCATCCCCCCATCCCCTCATCGCTTCCTCCCCTCATCCCCTCATCCCGTCATTCCTTCATCCCCTCATCC
>VZTE01003363.1:230335-259273 GCA_013397775.1 Eulacestoma nigropectus
TCCCCTCATCCCCTCATCGCTTCCTCCCGTCATCCCCTCATCCCCTCATTCCTTCATTCCCTCATTCCCTCATCCCCTCATTCCCTCATTCCCTCACCCCTCATCACCTCATCCCCTCATTCCTTCACTCCCTCACCCCTCATCACTTCATCCCTCCATTCCCTCATTCCCTCATTCCCTCATTCCCTCATACCCTCATTCCCTCATTCCCTCATTCTCTCATCCCCTCAGCCCTCAGGTTCTCCCTGAGGAGCGAGTGATGTGTCTTGGCTTGTGCAATGTCCACCGCGAATCATGGGGGCAGTTTGGGGCCCCACGCCACAAAAAAAAACATTGAGGGGCTGGAGAGTGAGAAGAGAATGGATCTGGGAAAGGGTCTGGAGCCCCAGGAGCGGCTGAGGGAGCTGGGGAAGGGGCTCAGCCTGGAGAAAAGGAGGCTCAGGGGGGACCTTGTGGCTCTGCACAAGTCCCTGACAGGAGGGGGCAGCCGGGGGAGGTCGGGCTCTGCTCCCAGGGAACAGGGACAGGAGGAGAGGGAACGGCCTCAGGCTGGGCCAGAGGTGGTTTATTTGAATATCAGGAAGAGTTTCTTCACAGAAAGTGCTGTCCAGCCCTGGCACAGCTGCCCAGGGCAGTGGTGGAGTCCCCATCCCTGGCAGGATTTAAAAGCCATGTGAATGTGGCGCTTGGGGACATGGGGTCAGTGGTGGCCTTGGCACTGCTGGGTTGGACTTGGTGATCTTGGAGGTCTCTGCCAGCCTAAACAATTCCGTGATATTCGTCATGCTGCCACCCTGGCTATCCCAGGCGTTCCCCAGGTGCCCAGCTCGGAGCAGAGGCATCATCTCTGTTCAGTCGAGCCATGGTCCTGCCCTGCGTTTCCACCACTGCTCCACAGAGCAATAATAATCCCAGAATTGCCCAAGCTGGAAGGGATCCAGCAGAATCAAGTCCAGCTCTGAGCTGAACGGCCCCGTACAAGGATCCAACCCACAACCTTGGTGTTATCAGCACCAGGCTCTACCCAACTGAGCCAATCTGACAGTTTTCATGGCCAAAGGGCAGATGCCGTGGAGGGCACCCCAAGCGTGAGGCTCTGGGAACAACAAGGATTTCCCGGCAGGACGGGCAGCAGCATCCTGGAGCTCGACTGTGAGGGGGCTGTCCAGAGAACTGAATCCCGCATCACTTCCTTTGACACTGATTGCTCTGAATGAGGAAGGTGATGCACTCAGGAGGAGGATGTTGTTTTTTCTACCTGCTGAACAGGAGAAACCAAACAAACTCCTTTTTACGCCTTTGTCCGGAACCACCGCTTCCCCTTGGCTATTTATACTGAGCCAGTCATCGCTGTCCTCTGGCCTGCTTTGCCCCAGGAGAGCTGTTTTGCCTCAAACCAACATCATTCATTCCTGGCGAGGTCTGGTGTGCACCCACCCATCCCACTGATCCCACCCGGGGACTGGCAGGCGCTGCTCGCTCCGAGCATCCTGCCGGCTCCAGGAGGGAAGGTTGAGGTGCAGGGATGCGTCCCAGTGGGATATCACGGGCTCGCACCACGCTGCAGGTGTGAGTGGCGTCACCTGGTGCCCACCACGAGCTCACAATCTTTGTTTTACTTAAAGCCCAGCGTTTTATCCAGGAGTGAAGTTTTTCCTCCTGTTGATTCCCGTTGGCAAATCTTGATGGGAAGGAACCGCCGCATTCCAAGATGGAGGTTAATAAAAAACCAGATGGCTTAGATATTCCCTTTTTTAAGCTTTGCTTTTTTGGACAGCTCAGGCATTTTGGCAGTTCCTAATGAGGAATCTGAAATTGGACAGGGCCGGAAGGAAGTGAGGGCGTAACCTATAGGACACACAGGCATCTTACAGTGTCCTTTGGAAAACATTCCCAGATTTGATTGAGGTATAAAGTCGTTTGCCTGGCCAGAGTAAAAGTCATTAAATTTTTAAACCATCCTATGCCAAACAACCCAATCCGTGGCGGAATGTGCTTCCAGGTGCCGCAGAGTTTCCAAAGAGCTCTGCGGGGTTACAGCCGTGCTGCCAGCTCATGATTTTATCATCTGTCTCATGATACGTGATATTTTACTTAAACTTCTAAACTACTGCTCTGGGGATCATGAGAATCTCAGCTTTTCTTTAACCCCTCCTCTCTTTTTTCCTCTTCCTCCTCCACCCCTCCTGGCCCGAGCAAGGAAAAAGAGGATGCTGTCCCACATATTTGCTGGAAAATATGAATGTTAAGTCCTGGAGGAAAAAAAACAACTAGCAGTCATATTTTTTGGACTTTAACGTCAGGGTTCTTGAGGCAGTTTCCTGATTGGAAAAGAGGGAGAGGATGATTAATGGGTTTGGAGTGCCGGAGTTTGGCAATTGCAGCCCAGGACGCGGTGGTCAGAAAGCATCCGGAGCCTGCTCCTTGTAATCCCCTGCGGCAGGAGGGAAGGAGCAGGCAGCGGGAGCCCTGTCCACCGGAGCACAGTGGCTCGGTGGTGGCTGAGAAGGGACGGTGCTGTTGAAACCCAGATCTCCAATCCTGCGCCCTGGCTGCCTGGAAAACAGGATGGGCACGGCCAGCACACGGATTTGAGGATGGCGGGAGCGGTGCCGGCTGTGGAGCGGGGAATACCCTACAGAACAGCAGCTCATCCCTCCCCACCCCCCCAAAGCATGTCTGTGCAGCTCAGGGTTTGGAGATCCCTGGAGCATGGATCCCTCAGTTCTGGGAGCGCTGCAGCCGTGGCGTGGTGTCCCTGTCGGGGAGTTTCTGTTTTTTAGAGATTTCAAGATTTGGCTTTTCAAAGGCTCAGCAGAGGCAGGTCGGGGCACATTTGCAGGGAATTCAGCACTCAACGTGTGTGCCCTGTGCTGAACCCTTCAGAGAACCTGGGTCCTGCACATCCTGCCAGTGCAGCCTTTGAATTGCAGGGAGGCTCCTGCCGGGAGCAGGCTGTGGAGGCCGGTGGGGAGGGATTCGGGATGGAGGGCTGGAAGCAGGGCTGGAATTGCGCTGCCTTCATGCAGATCTCACCTGGGCAGCGAGGCCTTCCCGGAGCACTTCTGAAGAACCCCCCGGAGCTACAGTTGCAGCACAATTGAGCCGCTCTGCCTGCTTTGATTCGAGCTTCAAAGGAGAGCTGGCGAATAATGGATGTTGCAGTTCAGTGGCTGACTCCGAAATTTGGGGTTAGGAAGGAGGTTGGTGAGGGGAGAGTGTGGGGAAATCTGGCCTCAGTTAAAATGGATCTGAAACTTCTTAGGGAAGCAGAAGCCTAAAGTTTCATTTTTGGTCAGCGTGAAGAACTACAGCAACCCAAACTGAAGTATCTTGATTTTGGTGTCAGCTCTTCTTAACTCCTTTAAAAAACGAGTCTCTGATGATGGTTTCAGCTTGAAAAATTAACAGTTTTGTTTGGCAAGTCTCACAGGGAACTGTGTTGACATTTGGAGAGGATCTGCACCTTTTTCCAGTCAGACCCTGTTGGCTTGACTTGAACCAATTTTTTCAAATAGCTTTTGGCCCCTCCAAAATCCAGGAATTGCTGCTGAAATTGTTGCTCAGAGTCCAGAAAGTGTCCTTCAGCTATTTCAGAGCTAAACAGTAGTGACTGCAGCATCTTCTTCCTCGCTTCAGGAGCAATTCCAGTGTTAACTGGAGGGTTTAGAGACATTTCTGACCTTACCTATGGCATTGCCTTGCAGCAGTTTGACATCACTTCAGGGTCCGTTCCAGACTCTGTAGGGAAAAGCTTTATGGGAAAAGGCCTTGACCATGGGGGAGCCACCAGAGCCTTCAGGCAGATTTTGAGCAGAAAGTTGCAAAGGCAGCATGGGATGGTGGCACATTTCTCCTCGTTTCCAGCCCATGGAACAGGCAGGGAGCAGCCATCTCTGGCTTTTCCTAACACACCTCTCAGTACTGCTCAACAAATCATTGTCAAGTGCTTGGGCTTCTTTGGGAGAATGAAAAAGGATTTTTAACTGAGGGAGTTTGCAGAGTTTGGAAAGATAAAATCCTACCTCGTGACAGAGTATTCTTTCCCCCTCCTAGGAGATCTCCAGCCACGAGTCAGCCACCTGTCTCCAGAGTGAACCTGCAAGGTACGTGTGGGATTTGGGGATCGGCTGCCAGGCCAGATGCACACAGCATTCATTGCACAGTTCTGCTCACAGCTGCTTCTCTGCCCCCTCCCCGGTGCAATTCTGGGCTCCTCCTGCAAAACCAATAGGAGAGAACTGTCAGGCTCCAAATATTGTTATTTTAATCGTTTGGTTTGGGGTTTCTGCTGGTATATTAGCACAGGAGATGAACATGATTTTGGTTTGATAGTCATGGCCACAGTGGCTGCTGTTCTTGTGAGTCCCTGTGAGCACAGGCCTGGACAAGTCCCAGCCTACGAGCCTTGAACAGGCTCAGACACAGCTGGATCTTTTTTTTTTTTATATTCTGTTTATTTCAGTTTGTTTCCATGTGATCTGTGTACTCAAACCTTTCCTGGGTGAGACTTCTGTGGCTTCCTGCTGGGAAGGGGGTGCCAGGGCAAGGTGGGGTGGGCAGCACTGTGAGGGCTGCTCGGGCAGGAGGAAGGATGAGGGTGAGCAGCAGGAACTGATTACTTAGGACAGGTTTATTCGTTTTAACAGCTGGGTTTAGCCAAGCTGAGGGTCTGTAGAACCCCTCTCAGGATCTGAGCTGGCCCTACTTGCACTAATTCAAAGGTTGCACCAGAGAGAAGGAGATAAGATTTGGAGCAGTGCCCATTTGTAAGGTTTAATCTCAGCCTTTCCAATGATTACATGCTTGGAGGGACTAATAAAGCTTAATTTTTACAGCATGTGAAGCCTGGATAACTATCATTTCCTTTCCTGCTGTGTGTTATTTACTCTCAGGGGACACACAGAGTCCTGGACACTTCCAGATTAGGTTCCTCTAAACTTGTTAATGGGAGGTGGAAACCTCTGATGCAAAACCAAAACTGGACAACACCATCTTAAACTCCTTCTCTTTCTGTCAGAGCTATCAGGAATGCAACTCATCACCTGATTTAAAGTTGGGTCTAGCAAGGCTTTGAATTTGTGCCTGTGTGAAAAAAAAAATCATGGAAAATTTCCTGGGCTTTCCATAGATCTGTTTATGTAAGTCAGAGAATCTAATAACGAGGAGAGAAGGCCCTTCCAGGAATTTTTAGGTTCATTTTCTTAACACTTTCCATGGAAAAAATTGCTCTCAACTTTTTAACACTTTGGGGATATTTTTCTACAGTATTTCCAACGTGAGCTGTGGGACACTTGGTACTTTTTAGCTGATCCAAGATTCTAATTCTGGGAATACATGAAAATTCCTTTTGGAATGAAGTGTTTGACACACAAAATTGTAGAGCAAGTTTTGTGTTACCTTGTAAAGGTTGGATTTGTCGCCCCTCAAGTAAATAGGTTTTTAACCACGCATCTTAACTGCTTTTAGGTGAAACCTTCGAATAAAATTTTAAAAAGTGAGTTGGATTATTACAGCTTGATTAGGTTGTGCCACTTTCTAGGTAAGGAGACATATTTTTGAGAATAATAAGAACTGATGTTACTTCCTACATAAACCCAGCTAATATTGGCATTATTGGTAGAAAATCCTGGGGTTCTTGGTTAAATTCAGGTGATTGCTTTCCTCTTCACAGCCACTTTTGCCTCTTCACAGCCACTGTCACACACTGAATTCCTTTCCAGGCAGCAGCAAACAATCACAACCCTTGACTTTCTAAGGAAGTTTCCATTTAAATGCAGCAAGAACAGAGATTTTTAAGGCATTTTTTTTCAGTGTTTGCACCTTTTTTTTTATCCTTGATGGCTTCTGCTTTGGAAATTATGGATGGAAGGAGAAATTTTCCTATCAGAACCCTTCCAGTTCTGTGCCAGTGGCTGAGAGGATGCAGAGTGTTTTTCCTGAAGGTTTTGCAGGAGGAAGCAGTCATGTTTTGATTGGGACTAGGCCACCTCACATCTCTCTAGATAAAAGACTGTGTTTGGAATAAACTGGGTTTAGATTCTCTGGATTTGTTAAAGCTTGGAATTCGATTTTAACCCTCCCATGTCACCCATTGATTCATGGCTTTACCACAATCCACTGACATCACTGTGAGCACCTCGTGGATGTCTCCTTTGATTTGCCATTAGTGGGGTGATTTATATCCTGTTCTGAGAAGTACAGAACTCAGGGCTTAGAGCAAACCAGCCTGCATGAATAAAATTACCCCAGAGGGAGGCAAATTGCATCCAGCATTTGCACTGCAAGGAATATACGCCAGCTGTTTACTCCAGCTGGAATATTCCAGGATTTTCCAAGCGACAACAGCCAAATCTGTTGCTGGTGTTGCATCACTGAGGACCCAGGCCCGTGGTGAAATAAATGAGCTGTGGTGAAATGAGGGAATTCTTTTTTGCTTTCGTTTTCTTGAAAGGAGGAAAACTTCTGGCCAAGTTTTTCCTGGGACAAAGGGCTTTGAAAGGTACTGCTGGTGTCACTGTGAGTTTCAGAGCTTTCTTAACCTTGCAAGCACAGCCGGAGAAGGAAGGGGAATATGGATTGAACATCCTGTGTTTTGTCCTTGGTATCAGCTGAAGTAAATCTGGCAGATTTTTCCTGTTATTTTGTTATAGCTGCAGCTCACAGGAACGCACAAAATCGCTTTTATGAATTAACTGAGAAACCATAACGTGGAAGTACAACACCATAGCAAAAGTCCATCAAGCCCTAATTAGCTGGTGAGGCCACAGCTGGGCAGGATGATGGGAACGCTGTGGGGTTCGTACGTGGTGTGTGACATCCCCAGCAGCTGTGCGGGGCCAGGGCAGGAACGGTGCTGCTCAGCCACCTCTGGGTTACAGAAACAATGGGAGACACAGTGTCACACAGTGTCCCTGATGGTTCTTCCTCCTGAGGTTTCTTTCTCCTGAGATTTCTTTCTCCTGAGATTTCTTTCTCCTGAGATTTCTTTCTCCTGAGGTTTCTTTCTCCTGTTCTCCTTTGTTTCTGCCGAGTGTGGCCTCTGCCACAGTTACTTTGGGTGACCTTTGTGCCACCTTGGGCTCAGGAATCCATCAGCGCCTTCCCTTCTCCATCCACCTCTCCCCTTCCCCTGGCCCCAGTGAAAGGTCTGCAGTTCCTACCTGGTGATTCAACCAATAACATCTTTAGCCAGCAACAAGTCTGGCTTTTCCTGCCTGGTTTAGTTGCTTCTTTCATATTTATTTCCTTCAGTGACCCTTATTCCATCTGAATTAAGTCGCCTTTCGCTGGCTGCCGCCGTCAGTCAAAGCCTCATGTTCTTCCACAAATTCGGTACAAACTTTTCCCAACATGTTTTGTTCCCGTGGCCCATGTGCCACACCATCAGTCCCGGGATGGACAGTGTTTTCCCATTCCTGTTTGATCCACTGGCACATTTAATGTCACCAGTGGTGACAGAAGCAAAGCACAGAATTATGGATCAAACAGCACTAAGTTCTTCCCAGGCTGTGAGGGGTTTGCAGAGACTCTTCTCAGGAGCTCCTGGGATACTCTCAGCCCTCGCTGATGACAGTTCTCACAATTAATGATAAAATATTGCTGATGTGGCTGCAGCCCCAGGCTTGGGGGGTGTACCCTTTGGGATATGTCACCCACAGCATTTCAGGGCTCACAGGATTAAAGCTTTGTTCAAATTCCTCTCTGGGGATGGGAGGGAAGGATCGGTGTTTTTCTTGCTTGTGCCTTCGCGCTGCTTTCCTGTACCTCGGCACGTTTGCCTGCACCTCTCACATGCCTTTACACGACCTCCAAACTCGTACTCTTTCATTTTTCCTGTGGGTGTAGGATGTACACAGACTCGTGCACCAACCTTTGTGTAAAGCATAAACAAAGACTGGATAATGCTTGTGCTACTGAGAGCCCCAACTTATCGCAGGAGTTAAGGAGCCTTGTGCATCCAAGTGAGCTCTGGGTTACAAATATCTCTAAATCCCGGGTAATTAGCACGGAGCTGCTGCTCTTGCACCATCCTCGTCTGCTTGGCACACGGAGCATGGCTCTGGGCACACACAGAGGAGAGGATTCATTTGGAAGTTCTCTTTCTTTGCTGGGAGTTTGGCTGAAGATTTGACCTTTTGATTTGGAGAGCGGCTGTAGAAGTCAAGTGGTCGTGGTGCTTTGGGCTTTCACAGGAGTTCAGAGGAACCACGTGTTTCTGAGCAGCTGAGCTCAGAGTAACATTTGTGTGCACAAATGGAGCCTTGTTAGCACCTACAGATATGGTTTTTAACGGATGCAGTGCTGGCATGGTGCAGATTATTCAGAAACCAAACAAAACCGCGTAAGAAATCAAGTAGATAATGAGCTCAATGACGCACCTAAACGAGGGCTGGTGAGTGCTGAAGTGATTCTTGCCGCCTGTCGGGTTGGGAGAGCGTTTCAAAGCGATTTTCAGAATTGGGCTGAGGCAGCTCCAGCCAGCACGGGGCAATCCCGAGGCTCTTCCCGGCTCTCCGGGGGGAGTTCATTCCTGCTGGAGTCCGCTCCGCGTGTTGCGCCTGCCTGCCTCGAACACACCCCCCGAAAGTTGGACTCATGCATCTTAGTAAGTATTTCAGTTATGCTATTGACGTCAATGCAGTCATTAAATAGATTGCCGGCCCTCCCAGCAGCGAACCTGTGCCAAAGACCTAGAGGCAGACACATTTTAAAAGAAGAACATCAGGTTTGCTTTTAGCATTTGGAGAGAAATAAGGGAAAAGTTTCTTCTGAAGTCACCCTTTGCAATAAGGGTGGTTTTTTGCTTCATTTTCTAAGGCTCGTTTTCGGTGAAGATAATTGCTGTGTTTTATTGAATGCACGCTTGTGATGTTGCTGTGTGCATAAACAGCTCCAAACGAGACTAAAAAGTCATTTTTGTGACCAGCTCTGGCTGACAAGTGACACTCGTTTCAGGTCTCCTGGCTAGATTTATTTGCGTATCAAGTGACAGGAGGCATTCAGGCAAACCTGCTTAGCCTTTGACTCATGAAATTCTGCCAGGATTGATTTCATGACATCTATATAAGAAAATAGCCTTCATTTCTCCTCGGCAGGCTCTGAAGACACACAAGCTAATCATGACTCCATAGCAACGGATAAAAACTGTTTTCCCCTCCGCCCCACCTGTGGATGTCACATGAAGATGCTCCACGTGCTGCTGCCATCAGGAGCCTGTCACTCCCCGGGGCCAGCTGCCTCCCGCAGCCGTGGGTGAGCGGGACTCCCTGAGCATTCCCGCTGTCCCGCTCTATTCCCGAGGCAGGCTGGGCTGCCCGAGACGCTCCCCGTGGGAGATACCCGCTGCTGGGGGCAGCTCAGGGCCGTGCGGGTGCCTTTTCCCGGTCAGGAATGGCTCTGGACAGAGGCTCCCGAGGGGCTGGGAGCTGAGCCCTGAGGACACACATCCTCGGGCAGGGGCAGGGAGCAGCTTCGCTGTGCCAGGAGGAGCAGGTATGTTGTGACAGCAGCAGCGATGTGTTTCGGAGAGGTCGCGGAGCCGAACCTCTGGGTTTTGGTGAGGCTGTCATTTCACTGATGATCCCACACGCAGCTACGCAGGATAAACCATCCGGTGCCGAGTTATTCAGAGGGCTTCATCTGATGGGTGGCTCCTTTCGGAGTGACCCAGGCAGCTGCAGCCCCGCGGTGGCGGTGCAGGGACCTCCGGGGTGGCACGGTCGCGTGGTGTCCCTGCCTCCACTCTGCTCCTTAGGGCCGGCTCCGGCCCTGGCGGCTCCGCTCCGCTCCCGTCCCGCTGCGTTGCGCAAGGGCCCTGCGGAGACAATGGGGCTCTGCCATCGCTGATACCAGAGCTGATAACATCCGCGTCTCTTTTGTTTGCTGCACAGAATGATCAGGGCTGCTGGGGGGAGATTTTGACAGCGCAGTCCTCAGCACCCTGAATCAGTTCCAGATGAGAATGAGAGATGTGTCCTCGGTCAGAGGGGAAAACAACCCGAACCAAACAAAACCACCCCAAGCAAACCCCTGGCAGGCCGGGTTATTTTTTAGGTCGCGGGGCACAGTCTGTGCGTGCCTTAGGGATGAACAGGGTCCTTCATTGTCCCACTGCTTGAGCCCCCTCCATGTCCCAGCATTCCCAGGCAGTGGGAGCTGGAGAGGGCTCCCGAAAGCCCCCAGCAGCAGCTCGGCCCCACAGCTCTGGAGAAGTTTCTCCTTCCTCCCCGAGGCTGAGCTCAGTGCAGAGCGTTGTGTCCCGAACACAGCTGGCCATGGCAGTGGGAGAGGCTGCATCCAAAATCCGTGTGGAGGCATTCCCAGGGAAACGCACTGCTCAAATCTCAGAGCCAGGCCCAATGGCCAAACCTTTGTCTGCCTGCAGGATCTGATTCCCAGTGGAAGTTGCTTTCTTCTTGTGTTTTTAAAAGCGTTTCTAACGTTGTGTTCTGATTCTCAGCAGCCAAATCGTTTGGTTGATAGTTGGGCAGGAATTCTCAAATATTTGTTTGTATTTATTAGTCTTGGTGGGAGCAGGGGTTGGTTCCAGGTTGGAGGGGAATGTACAGAGGGGAAAGCGCTATTCCTGAACGGCAGAATTGGAATTTTCTGTCCTCTGCAGGGACATTCTGCCCCCCAAACTTAACTCTACAATTACAAAATAATAATTACAAAGATTAAAACCTCCAGAGCTTTAAAAATCAAGGTAGAATTAAAAGAGGGAGCAAAGGGTTGCTCTAGCACTTTTTCCTCTATTCCATATGGAATTGCATCCACCCTGATTCACACTCAGCAGTTGCCAAACAGTGACACTGAACAATGAACGTATTGATTGTTCCGATGTTCAAATCAGCCAGAAATGTTCTGGTTTTATCGCCAGTTTCATCTCCTGATGAACTAAAAATGATTCCTGTAGCCAAGCGAGGTGTGCTAATTAATGTAACCATCATTGTGCAACCGGAGAGGAATGTTACACCAAGAGTTAATGAAACATTTCATTGTAATATTTGCTCTAAGAAGTGCCTGTAAATGACAGCCTTAAGGATGCTATAATTGCAATACCTTTTTTTGACAGAAAGGAAACAGCTGCTAATTATTTATGGTTATTAATCAAACCTGTCAGTTTATTCAAAGTTCATTCAGTTCACTGTAAATATGTATGATTACCAACATTTGAATGTTTTAAGCAGTAGCCTTTTAAAACTATTTAAATGCACCTCTCCCTGTGGGATATATTCTCACATCTAAAGGTAGCATTGATTGGCTTTGCTGTGCATTCAAGCACAGAATCATTTTAGGAATTCAGAATTAAAAAAAACCTCCAAAATCCTGCAGGATGTTGATTTGACAATTAATATCTTTTGGTTTTGTAATCAGGACTGTGCTTCTGGAAGTGGCAAACATGAGCCAGGAGCAGGATCTGACCCAAGGTTCAGGTGTTTGCTGGGATCCAGGATCCATCATTCAGTGCTAAGGAACTGCATGGTTAAATTGAATTTTAAAGGAACTGTGCATTTTAATGTAGATATTCCAGTATAAATATCCTGCTGTCAGAAATCTCCCTCTCCAGGAGCAAATTAATCATCTGTGCATGCTAAACTCCTCCACCACACCTTCACACTCTTCAAAAGCTTTCTGAAACAGACTTTTTCCCTGTACCTCAAAGCCTCCAGGTTCCAAGCATTTGGAGAGAGGCCTTTGGATGCAGCTTGCCAGGTCCCTTGGAGCATTTTCCAGACACCCCAATGTTTTCGTTCCAAGTGGGTTGAATCCAGCCAGACCTTTCATGCCTCAAGCGTGTGTTTAGGGAGGTTTGACAAGCTTAGCACTTCATCCCGAAATGCTTCTGAAATGTCACATTTTACAAGCAATGTCTTTTTCTTTAAATACCATATATTAGGCTGACAAAAGCAGGACTTGGTCAGAGCAATCTTTGTGTTCTCTGAAAAACCAGGGGAGAATTCTGGGAAGTGGAAAAGCCAGCCTGTTTTCCTGTGCCTCTTCCCTCCCTCCTTGCCTCACTCCCTGGATAAGTTTTACAAGAAGTGACCCAAAATTGTGTCCCTGCTGTTACTGACTCGAGAACAGGACGTTTGGATCCATGCTGGGAGCATTTGTGCTGGTCTGGGACAGCCCAGGAGGATGTGGGATAATGTCTGTTCCGTGGGGATTGTCACTGAGCTCAGCGTGGGGCCAGTCCTGCTCAGAAAATTCCAAGAATAAGCACACACGAGTGCAGGGTTTGTTGGAAATGGCATTGGACAGCTGTGAAATGTTTTCCCCTCTTTTCTTCCCAAAGATCCTCTTGAAGAAGAGAACTCCAGGGAGAAGTTTCCAGTTGAACTGGAGTGTTTCTGGTTTAGACTTTATGGGACATGGTCTCATCCAGCTCCTCCTCAAATACTGCAGGGCCTCCATCTGAATTCCAGCTCTTCGGGCAGGGTATTTCCCAAAGTTCCTATTGCTGAACTGTTTGCAGCTTCCTGGGTTTCAGCTCTCCTGCATGGAGCTTTTCACCATTTCCATCCCCTTCCAGTGGGAAGGTCCCGTGCAGGTAAAAGCCAAAAAGCTGCTCCTCACCCTCTCTAGGTCAGGAAGGAGGAACCCGAGCAGAGATGCTGCTCACACCACATTTTCCAGCAGCAGCTGCTCCCTCTTTTGTAGCACTTCCAAACGTGGCTGCGAGTGCTGCTAGAACAGCTGCTGGTGCACGTTGCCTCGAGTGGGGACTCGTGTGCCGCCTGAAATCCACAGAAACGGTGTGAATTGTGCTGAATTTACTGCACAGAATTAATGACAGCGTGGCAGTGCAGAGACCTCGGCCGAGGCTGGCACGAGGTGCCCCTTGTGCTGCTAAATGTAAGAAGTCCTGGAAGGTGCCCCAGAGTGTAAAACTTAGAGCAGGAAAAGTAACCCCTGGAATAATCCCCAGCAGGCCAAGCCATAACTGACCTTCAGCGGGGAACATTTCCATTTCCATGTCCGTTCAGTCTGATATTTGGACTGGGATTGTTAATAAGAGGTGCTTTTAATGCTGACATTTTGATTTCCTTGAACTCGGATCGAGGTGCTTAAATAAATGTATTTTTGAGGGCTTTAATCAAATGGTTTTTGAAAGTGAAAGGCTGTTCTTACCTCTGCTGGCTGCAGCCATCTGGGGAGTGGTTACACTTTCAAGTCTGCCTCTCATTACGGGGCCAGGTTTGTCCCCATCTGTCCCTTCCAGGCATCTCTGTGGTTTAAACAACCTGATTTGGGTCAGGACTGACCCCAGGTTTAAGGAATGTTGTCATACAGGGCTCAGACCCTCACATTTGGCTAAAATAGTCCAGATGTAGGGAAAAAACCTACAAATAAATTAAAATCTGGTGTTCTGTGATATCAAATTCTGATTATGGATAACCAGGGGATGAATCTGATGTTGTTTCCCTGGTTATTTCAGAGAAAATATGGTCCCGTGTCCCAAACACCCCTTTTAAAATGCCAGGGTGAGCTGGCCTGAGCTCACAGGCGGAGATCAGCACGTGCAGGGTTTAATATGGAACATTAAAAGCTGTCAAAACAAGTGATGCTGGTTTGTAGGTTCCTGCCATCTCCCTCTTCCTCCCCACCCCGTTCCCCGCAGGACTCACTCCATGATTTTCAGCAGATTATTCCGAAAGCTCTGCATGCACTTGGGGAAACAGAAAGGCCAGTGAGTCACAAGCTGTGCACTGAGGGAGATGAATACCCAGGATTAGCACGGGGATGTTTTAGCTCTGCTGTCAGCCACTGAGGAGTTGGAGTTTGGGGCTCACCCCAAAATCGAAGTTACGGTGTGGGGGTGGACAAAACCTGCGTGTTTTAGGGAGTCACCACACAGCTCTCTGGCTTCAAGTGCAAAATAGTCTGCATTTTCAGAAGCTGGAGGATTGTGGATTAGGAAACAGCTTTTTAATTGCTGTGCTGTGAGGTTGTCCAAGCTCTCCGTGCTGGTTCTGCTCCCTGACTTTGCGCCGTGTCCCGCGCTGCAATCCCAGATCCGCCGATAGCGCTGACTCACGGCTTCACCTCACGACCCAATAGGTCCAAACAGGCCATTTTTTGCAACATTCTGCATTCTTGGGTGACTCTGCTCCGTGCAGATATCCCTGGATTTCAGCTGGGGGATGACAGTCCCAGGCATTTCGGTGAGAGGCGAACCAAGGGCACGGAGTTCAGCTGAGGTGAATCGGCGAGGTTGACATTTCCCCCTGGGTACATAAAATATCTCTTGGAGGAAAACAGATTCAAATTCCAAACTGAAGCAGGTTTTTAAGCTGCCATCCTAAAGGATAATGCTTTAAAGTAATTACATTTAGCCATGAGGAAAACACCATTTCATTCTGTTTTATAATTAATATCATTGAAATGCTCACTCAAAATGTAAGGGGTGACTTTATGTCCTGTCTTTCCATGGCTTGAGCAAGGCGTGGGGACACAGAGGGTGCTGTGTGTCCTGAGGAATTCCTATGGATTATAGCTGGGATGCTTCCAGAAACCACATTCGTCACTTCCATATTGAAAACCTCCAGGAAATTAAACTGAGAGGAAATAAAGGACAATTTAGTGTTAAACTATGACCTTTTAACCTTCCCAGAAGCTGATTTAAACAGGTCTAACGTTATCCCAGTGGCCTGTGCTACGTGGCTGAGGTGATGTGGGCAGCCTTGCTCTGACCCTTGTTTAACATTTCTGAATAATTTTCCTCATGAAGAGCTAAGGATTATTATAAACTTTGTCTTTACATCGAGTGCCAGTGGCCAAGTGGAGCTTTTCAGGTAGATCCAGCATCGTGCTTTGAACTTCCAGGATTCATCCCTGAGGTTCCTCCTCCATTTCCTACTCCAGCATTTGTTTCGCCACAAAGGACTTTCACTCTTGACAGACTCTTTAGACCATAAATTTTATTATCTCCAGGTTAACCCAGTTGAGAACCCAATTTAATGGCTCCAGATGGGTCTGGGGATGAAAGCAACACCTGGATTTGGGGGCAGATGCAAGCGAGGACCTTCCTGCTCGTGGTTTGCCAAACTCTTGTGAAACAGTGACACAGAGCACAGTTCATCCTCTGCACCTTTCAGCTTTGGGGTTGTTTTTTCCTCTGGTTGAGCTCAGATCGTTGCTGTGTGGTCTGGCTGGGGAGTTCCTTCCGTGCCGTGGGCCTCTTGTGAGAGTCAGCTCGGGGTTTCGGAGGAGGAGTTTTTGGGGCGGCTGCAGGGGTGCAGGAGGTGTTTTTGCACAGATGTGAGGATGGAGGGAGCTCGGGATGGAGGAGTTTGAGATGGGGAGAGCTCCTGGGCTCGGCTGGGGGCTGGCACGAGCAGAGCCCCTCTCCAGCACACCCAGCTCCCAGCAGGAATCCTCGGCCGGGCTGTGGCTGAGCCAGCTCCAGAACCGGAAGCCGTCCAGCCACAACAGCCCAGGATGGTGCCCCACCTAATTAAGGCTGTTGAAAGGCAGGGCTAATTAGTTTAGGTGGAGCACCTCGTTAGCACAAGGATGTTGCTTCCAGGATCCAAGTTGGTTTCCCTGCACGTGTGAGCTCCCCAGCGCTCCCGGAGCCAGCCCACATGGAGCAAATGAGATAATGCAGTGCCCAGGTAAATCCTAGGTGGGTACCGAGGTCATTGCATCATCATATCCTGAGTTTTCCAGGGCTTTCTCACACTCCTGCACTCACGTGTGCTCGGGAAGAAAACACTTCTGCTCACACAGTAAAATGTTCTTGCTGTGACCCAGCCTGGCCTCGTTTAGTTAGAGAAACAAAAACACAGTGTGGGCACACTTGTGATTTGCAGGAAGTTGGGATTGGGATTTGAAATCCTCAGGCTCAGCTCTAGGGCTGGGCTGAAGGCTTCCTTCCCATCCAAAATAATGGACATCTCCAACCCAGCCTGCAGCTCTCTGGGCTCTTTTCACTGCTCTTTGAGGACTGTGTGGAGTAAAGGTGTGATGGGGCTTCACCTAATTTAAAAATCCATCATGACCTTGGAAATTGTGTCTTCAGAAATGTGTTCAAAGTGTGTTAAATTCCCTACAAAACCATTCCCAGTGTTCTCCCTGCAGCTCCCTCCCTCGTGTGCACTGTCCATCTTCTGCACTCGTTGTTAGACCCTGAGTAGGACAATTCCTCTCTTGCTTCCTCTTTTTCCTCCTGTCTTGTGATTAAGGCAAGAATCCTACATGGAAATGAGGAATCAGCATGGTCAGTAAGAGGATAATGAGCCAAACCTTGAGACAAAGTTGGAACAGAGGAATCTTTCCCGTTCATCCGACAGGCCAGGATTAGATTCTGCCCCTCTTGCCGTTTCTGCTTCTCCCTCTCGGTGGACCGAGGAATTCCTACTATGCAGGCAAATCCCGTTCCCAGATTCCCCGGTGATGGCGCTGCTAAGTGACATCTGACAGGATGCTTCCTGCATTTTGTTACTTCCATCTGGCACCATAAAAGCACTGTCACTTACCCCTCTGATTTGTGGCACCTCCGCTGCGTTGTTCCCTCCGGGGAGGAAGGACACTGGGAATCGGGATTGCCTTGTGGTAAAACGCTCCATCCCACCCGACAGGAGATGCTATCTCCAATCGAAATCCTTCCTCAGAACGTCTCCAGTTTTCCTTCCTCGTTAGCATTTCAGATTAAACCTCTAGGCTTATCTCCACATCAGAAATTACCTCTCTGGGAAGCTTCATCGACTTCTATCAGCCACCTTTAGGTGTTCTTGGTGTTCACGCCTCGTTTTTGCACCTCATTGTCATGCAGAAGGTGCAGTGGAGCTTTGCTTTGGGAATCTGGAGCTTTCATCTCTTCCTGTAGCATCTTCAAAGCTGAGCTTTACAGGGTTGATGTACAATCGGCACATTAAGACACACAAAATAGATATAAAAGTGCCTTTTTAGTTTAATTCAGGACAAAGGTTTTTTATTAACTGGTCCTTTCCAGGCGTCCCCAATGCTCTGTTGGAGATTTTAGTGTTGTTTATTGTGTGGGGATGAAGATTCCTGGTGAAACATCTTCTGCAGTGCCCATTGCAGCTCAGATCCTTCACTCCCAGCAATATTTGGGACATCCAGATCTTGAAAAGTCAATACTTGAGTAGCCTCATCTCTGCATTTTTCAGTCTGTTCTTAAGGTGTCTGTGGGGGTATCCCAGGGTGTCCCTGAAAAACTCCAGCTGGGCCCCCAGTGGACTCCTCTGTCAGTTCAGAGCTTCAGTTTCTGGTGCTTAGCCAGGCACTGATCCAGCTGGGCTTATCCACGATGATGTCCCAGCTCCTGGCTGCCTCTTCCGTGTCATCCTCCTCTCCCACAAGCAGCATTCCCATCCTCCCCCAGAAGGGGTGGTGCTGTTGGCACTCTAAGTGCCCTGCTGCCCACCCCACAGGACCCTGGCTGATGCCACTGAAGGACTGGCTCCAATGGGAAGCGCCATTCCCACCAAGCCTGGCCAAACGGAGGACTTCTCCAGCTCCGGAGATAATGAGCCGCAATCACCGCGCCGAGCACTGATTGCTGAGCAGTCCTGGTTCCTCTGACAGTCAGTGGGCTGTCAGTGAGCTGCCAGCCCGTGCTGGTGGCCTCGGTGACCCGATTCTCATGACCTGGGTGGTGATCCACCACCCCAGCCAGCACTGGTGGGTGCAGTCAGGACTCTGCAGGTTTGTCCAGTTCTGCCCTAACCGGCTTCCTCGGGGCTTGGCTCCCGCTCCAGGCTGACCTCTTGGGATGAGCTCCCTTGAAATGCTTCAGTTCTGCTTCCAAACAGCGGCTGGGCCCCCATGGCTGATGTCCTGCGGCTCACCCTGGGGTGGGTTAAGGAACTGGGATCAAACTGGGACTGGCCAGCACCAGGGCTCTGCAAGGGCTCCTCTGTTTGCTGCCCAGGGCTCCCATTCCTGCTCACTCCCAAGACTCTGTCATTGTCACGAGGTTCATTTCACCTCACTTCAGCCACCTAAAAATTAAAGACCAATCTTAAGTGATGGCTGCTTTTTGAAGAAAACCCATGGTGAGCTCGGGAGCAAACCATCCTGTTGTGCAGGAAGATCAGGAATTTCAGTGGAAGCCAACTCGGTGAAGCAAGGAGCTTCTCCGAGAGTCAAAATGCAACAAGAGAGCAGGCAAAGAGTGAGAAAGACTGGGAGCAAGGGAGGCATAGAAGACTTTGGGCATGTAGGGTGAGCTGGGCTGACCAAGGGCTGATGGAGCTGTGAGTGGTGGGGGGACTCTAGTGTGGGTATGGAGTAGGGAAAGAAAATCCAGAAAAAAGTGTTGGTCCATGGGTGGAACAACCTAATGATAACTGGTACAGGAAAGGCCAAAATACTCAGTAGTTTTTTTTGTCTCGGTCTTCATCCCCCAACCTGCTTGGGAAGATAAGGGATGGAGGACAATGAGGGAGCTGCAGGTTAGGGACAACCTAGAGGAGGTGGAGGTGTCCAAGTCGGCGTCGTTGGACAAGGGTCAGGCTGGAAGAGCTGTGAGGTCAATGTGAGCTCATGAGAATTGTGGTGCTTAGGAAGGTCTGTGACAACAGGAAAAAGGTGCATCTTTGAGAAAGGTGGAGCAGATTTGGGGAACTATGAGCTGGTCAGACTCTTCTCATCACCGAGAAGTCGCTGAGGGTGTCCTCTGGCCTCTATTTCCAAACACATGAAAGACAAGAAAGAAAATTGGGACTGGTAGACGCAGACTTGTCAAAGATATGTTGGAAAGGCCCAACCTCGTCCTCCAGGGGCTGGAGGGTGGCCTGGCCCTGGGGCCATGGAGGGCCGTGGGTGGGTGTGCAGGGAGCACTCTGGCACCATTTCCCACAGCATTCCCACATGGCAGCTGCTGACAGGGCTGGATACTGCCGGACACCAGGCTCCCAGGGCGGGGGTGAAGGCTGTGTGCCCAGTTGGTGGCTGATGACAGGGAGGCTGTGGGGTGTCCAGCAGTGCCCTGCAGCTACTCGGGCATCAGGCTGGTGCTGGTGCTCAGCTGGGATGGTCCTGCTGCGGGTGGGAGGCTGGCACAGGTGACCTCTGGGGTCCCTTCCCGTGGCTGGGACAGAGAGGTGCCTCCCGCAGTGAGCAGCGAGTGACAGCACCTCCGGAGGGTGATCCAGCCCATCCCAGGGTGCTGAGAATAGACCAGGATCACCCCGTGGAGCTCCCAGCCACTTTCCACTGCTGCGCAGGGAGCTAAGGTGATTAACTTTGGGCTGGCTAAAGATAGCCCAGCTGGGCCCCCCACGGCAGTGACATTTCTGCGGGCTAAGATTCCTGCTCGGATTACCCCGCAGCTGGCCCGGGGAGCTCTCGGGGCTCGCTGTTGACTCAGAAACATCACTGCTACTATGGCACTGAGCGACTCCCCAGCTCTGCTGCTCTTGTGTCCCAGCCGAGTCACACTGCAGGAATTCCTGCCCTCGCTGGGAGCCTCTGCTTCCCAGCTGGGCCTTCTTCCTTCTCGGGATGCTGCAGCCCCTTGGCTTTGTGGCATTCCCAGCAGGCAGGAGGTTTTTCCTTCTCTTTTCCATTCCCTGTCGTGACCGGAGCTGGGGCTCCTTCTTGCAACTGTTTTGTTCTGTGGCATCCCCTGCATCCAGGAGGTTCTCCTTTCCATTCCTCGTGCCTTCACTTGGTGAGACATCTTCTCCTGCTTCCCGGAATCTTCCAGTTTGAACCTGGATGTGTCCTCAACGTTCTTGGCGAGCGCCATTTAATCACTACCGTGACGTCTTCAGCAGTTTGGAGCCGTTTTTCTTGGAGCTCAGTTTTCCCAGCAGCTGGAATGGTGTGTCCCAGAAAGGAGCTGTCTTTAATTAGGGAACTTAGAATGCCAGGCTCCTCAGCAATCCAACAAAAAAGTTCATTTCTCCCGCTCCCTCTTGTTTGGAAAAGAGAAAAGAAAATAAAAATGCCCCCCAAAATCTCGGCCGGATTTTGCCAGTGGCTGTAGCTCGTGTCAAACACTCTCATCCCCAATTTCAGTCTCCCACATTATTCCTGGCAGCTCCAGCTCACTCATTTCCTGGCATTTTTCGCAATTAGCAGTAGAAAGCTTTCGCTTCATTTTTTTTGTCTCTATCTTCCCCTCTCATCTCTGAACCCAGCCTGAATACAGGCTCCATTGTTCCTGCTGCTTTGGAGCCCCTGTTAGGATTTTATCCGCGTTCCCCCACAGCTGGATCTCCTCCAGTGCCACCTCGCCGGTGACCCCCTGCCAGTGGCTTTGCCAGTTCACCCCTTCGCCTCTCTCCGCAGGGATTTCACTTCCCAGGCCTTTCTGCCCACATCTCATGTATTGACGCTGGGTAACAGAGAAAAATGTACATTTCCAGAGTCTTTTTTTGTTTAAAGAGTAACTCTGAGACAACTCTGAGCTCATTTGCATGCGGTGCCCGAGCCCGCTCTGGCTGCAGCATTCCCAGCTCCTGCCGAGCTCTGGCCCCACTCCACAGCCAGCAAAGAGCTCTTCCTCTCACTGCCACCTCCCCTGCGCGCCGGAGGGAGGCTGCAGGTGTGAGAAACCTGAGAGGGGACAGCTCGAGTGACTGGTCGGACTGGAGTCCCAAAAATACGACGAGGGGAGAAGGGCAGGCTCGTCCATTTGTTGGGGAATTGCTCAAGAGCGCCGTGGCTCCACCTGTTCCGCGGGCGCTGGGGCTTTGTGCCTTTCTTAGCACATCTGCACTGATCTGTGCAGAAGATATAATTAGGCTGCCTTGCACACAATGGGACGGCGAGGAGGAGGGGAAGGGCAGCTGAAGGCTCCACGGTTCCCATGATTTTCGCTCGCTCCTCATCCCAGCCCTGCGGTCCGGCGGATCCGGAATGCGCGGTGTCCGTAGGAGCTGCAAGAGGGAACACGTTGGGCCCCGGCAGCGGTGCGGGCGCGTGTGGGGCTGGGTGGTTCTGCTGGATGCAGCTCGCTTTGCACTGACACCTTCTGTAGGTGCTCGTGTGGCTTTTGTGCTGGGAAAAAAGGCTGGGAATCCGTTCCGTAGGTTCCCTGGGTACTGGAATGCGCACGGGGGGATCTATGGAAGAAACCTGTAATTACAGGACTTTTTCAGTGCTTGCAGTTTGGGAGATGGGGCTGTAAGATTTGGACATTTCGTTGCAGGTTTGAAGTGAATCCGGGGGGTTGTGCTCTGTGCCTTTGATTGTTTTCCGTGTGAATTTCCAAACCCATCTAACAGAAGGATTTCCACGGCAATATTTTATGGAGCTGGTAGAACAATGCTTTAGTTCAAGGAAACAGCTCTCAGAATGCACTAACAGGATACATTAAACAAATAAATCACTCGGTGTCAGTTATTCCCTCGGCATTGTGAGGGATAAATATGTAAACATGTCCACACGATCCGTGAGCAACCACAGCTCCATTAGGGAAGGCAAAGGGTGAATGGCTCCCAGCCTGCACAAGGTCCTTTTCCATCAAGTTTTGGCATGTCCTTTGTTGATAAACCTGTTTTACTCAACGTGCCCCGGGGTTTTAGAGTGATGCTAGGCACTGGTAGTAATTAACGTGGGGCAATATTGCTGCTAATGAACCTCATGTTGTGGAGGTGAAATAGCCATTTTCTGACACTGCTTAGTAATTAATGTGGGGTGATATTCCTGCTAATGAACCTCGTGCTGGGGAGGTAAAAGAGTCATTGTCTGCTGGGGAATGGGAGGGCCCTTGGTCATCTGGGTCTGTGGGACTTTTGTCTGAGCCGTGGCCACATGGGTGCCTTGGTAAATCACTCAGAGCACCCTCCTCCTTCTCCTCCTTCTCCTCCTTCTCCTCCTTCTCCTCCTTCTCCTCCTTCTCCTCCTTCTCCTCCGTCTTCTCCTTCTTCTCGTTCTNTCCTTCTCCTTCTCCTTCTCCTTCTCCTTCTCCTTCTCCTTCTCCTTCTCCTTCTCCTTCTCCTTCTCCTTCTCTGTCTCCTCCTTCTCCTTCTTCCTCCTCCTTCTTCTCCTTCCCCTTCTTCTGGACCTTCCACATCTCTTCTCCATCTCCTTCTCCTCCTTTCTCTTCTCTTCCTCCTCCTTCTCCTTCTTCTTCTGCTCTTTCTCTTTCCCCTTCCCCTCCCCATCTCTTCTTTATCTCCTTCTCCTTCCTTCTCCTTCTTTCTCCTTCCTTCTCCTTCCTTCTCCTTCTTTCTCCTTCTCCTTCTGCTCCTTCCCTTCCCCCATCTCTTCTCCATCTCCTTCTTCTTCTTTCTTCTCTTTCCTTCTTCTTCTTTCTCCTTCCCTTTCTCTTCTCCCTCTTCTCTCTCCATCCTTTTCCTGCCCTCTCACCAGCCTCAGGAGTTCAGATCCCACAGTTCCCAGCTAAGCCCAGGTGGGATCAGCTGCTGGATCAGTTGGGATGGACTCTCCCACAGAGGGGCCCTCTCCCACCTTCCCCCCACACGAGCTCTTAGTCATGAGCAGCCAAGGAGTGAGGAGTGAAAACGAGGCCTTCAGTGACATTAATGAGATCTGTCAGCTCCCAAATAGTCATCTGCCATTCACGTGATCACCTCCAGCATCTGCCTTCTCTTCTGAATCTTTTGTGTCATCTGCAGTGATGGCAACAATTAGGATAATCTATAACAAATAGAGGACAATTAAAATGGGCTGGTTTAAGGTTCTCTGATGAATGCAAACTCTGGGCTTGGGTCCTACGGCTTCACCTGGGAATTAGGGACATTTTCAAATTGCATCCTCAATGTATTTTCCAGTTGGGAGTCTGGGATTGTGCTGGCAGACTTTTCCTAAAGCAGAGTTTTCAGGATAAACGTTTCCACTTTCCCCTACAAGGACACGAGGACTCCAAAATCCTCGTCTCGCCCAAGAGCCGTGGTGGAGCTCTGGTTCCCAAATCTGCTCCTTCTTCACCCAATTCCCTGTCACTCCTGGAGGGCAGGAAGCATTTTCCCATTTAATACTTGGATTTTAATCTTTCGGGTTTTATGAGTGTTCATCTGCTTTAGGTTTTGTTGAGGTTTATCAGCTTGTCCAACACTGGGGGAACATTTCAGTGCCACATCGTCCACACTGGATTTGGGAATAAATCCAGCATCAAAACCTTTCCAAGGCAAAAGGGAGCAACTGCTCTTATTAATTTTCCTTTTAGAGGAATAGATTTGATCCTGAGTCTGAACTGTTGAGGTAGGGTTTAGATAGAGTGATAATATTTTATTAAATCAGTTGGAATCACTGGAAAATGACTTTGGTGACCTCGAGTCTCAGCTGTTGTTGCTCCAAAGGCAGCCGGAGTTTGGGGTGGGAAGGACGGCCCCAAACACTGAAGAACTTTATAAATAGTCCCAATTTATTGCAGCCCGGATTCAACAAAGAGTAAATAACTCAGGAGATGTCTTATGACACTGTAAACAAGTGCTGTGCATGTGGAATAGGATGGATAGACTGGGTAAAGTTGGGAAAACTGCTGGAAGCTGCAGGGCCTTGCTTTTAACCTTCCTTGTGAAAGTTTCTCGTGGAATTTTTGGACAGCCTGTTTTGACAGAGTCCATCAAGGGTTTTTTTTAAGTCTTAAGCTCCGCATGCCCAAGGTTTACAAGGAAAGTTGTGATCCAGTAGAAGGAATTATTCTTTTTCCTTGCAGAAGTAGAAATGAAGACTTTAACCAGAACAGTGAGCCCACAATTTGATCTTTAAGAATTAAGGAGAGCTGAGTTTGAGAAGATGTTGGCAAATATTTGTCTTGGACATTTCTTGTCCACCAGATTGGACAATCCGTTCACAACTCAATCCCACTGGGAATATTCTTCCTAGATATTGGAAAGTGTAGTTATTTGGCAGCTGGAAAGGGAACTGCAACTCCTCTCTGAGGTTTTTAACTCACCTGGTTGGGATCTGGTATTTTGGCCATTGTTAAAACTCTTATGGCTTTATGGCCTTTGCACTTCCCTCCAGAAGAAGTCTGAATGTTTTTATTTATCAGGACTGGGGTGACAAGAGAGAGTCCTGGGGGAATCAGGAGAGAGAAAATAAATCCCACTTGAAATTTTGGCATTTGGATCTCATCTCACAATGTTTCCTAGCTCGGTTCATCTCCTGCGTCAGTCGAGGGCAAAGCCACCAATCCCTCCTGCAGACTGGGGACTCTGCCCACCATCCTGCCTCTCTGTGGCACTTGGGCACAGGATGGGGACAACTTGTGGGTTAAGAGAGGAACTCTGCAGCTCTGGATAGCGTTGGCCTCGTGCTCAGATCCCTGTGGGCACCGAGGAGCTGGAGCTCTGCTGGGAGAAGGATGGCCCAGATGGGATTTGGGGAGAGCCACCGGTGCGAGTTCGTCCCGTTAACCCCCTTCCCATCCGTGACACTTCACGGGCCTCCTGATGAAGTGTGTGCCTGCCCTTACGCTGAACTACTCCCAGGAAAGAGGATGTTCCCCAAAACCTTTCACTTTCCAAGGATTCAAGAATGACAAAAGGCCTCAAGTCCATGTTGATGAGCAGCTCTCACTTTTCCCCTGTGCCCAGCACTGGTGAGGCCACACCTCAGATCCTGGGGTCAGTTCTGGGCCCCTCATGACAAGAAGGGCATTGAGGGGCTGGAGCATGTCCAGGGAAGGGATTGGAGTTGGGGAAGGGTCTGGAGAATCCCTGAGGGAGCTGGGAAAGGGGCTCAGCCTGGAGAAAAGGAGGCTCAGGGGGGACCTTGTGGCTCTGCACAACTCCCTGACAGGAGGGGGCAGCCGGGGGGGGTCGGGCTCTGCTCCCAGGGAACAGGGACAGGAGGAGAGGGAACGGCCTCAGGCTGGGCCAGGGGAGGCTCAGGTTGGATATTTGGGAAAATTCCTTCCTGGAAAGGGCTGCCCAGCCCTGGCACAGCTGCCCAGGGCAGGGGTGAGTCCTCGTCCCTGCAGGGATTTCAAAGCCCTGTGGATGTGGCACTTGGGGACATGGGGTCAGTGGTGGCCTTGGCAGTGCTGGGAATGGTTGGACTGGATGGTCTGAGAGGGCTTTTCCATCCTCAACAACTCTGTGAGAAGAGGAGAGCACGGAAAGTCAGTAAGTGGGGAAAAGCCTCTAAAAAGGGGCTGCTAAGTCACCTCTGCAGTGAGAGATTCCGGGTGTTCCATCACCTCGCAGAGCTGCGAAAGGAACACATGGCAGAACATACCAGAAATGCAGTTGTTGCAAGATCCTGGCACGTAAAGGAGCTGCATTTCAGGACATTGGAGCATTCCGAGTGCCAGTGGAGAAGCACGAGGCGAGGGCTGCCTCTGTCCTCGGAGGGACTGGCAGCAGCTCAGCTCTTGTGAGGAAATGTCACCTCAGTTCCTGCTGGAGTGCCACCAGCACCAGCCCTCCTGCGCAAACACCGGGTAGGACTCAAAAACTGAAACTCCTGTTGTGCCTCACTTCCCTATTCCGTGTCAGCAGTGGTTTCACGCAGGGCCCTAGAAAACGGGACCAAACCACGGCTGTGATTTACGGGTTTGGGTTATGCAACCCCCAAATATAAACTGAAATGTGAGCCAGCTGAAGACGCATCCTGAAGTATTCCAGGAGCCCAGATCCCGAAAGTGCAGGAGTGTTTCCGTAAGTGACCATGTGCCTCAGCTGTACCGGGAAGGTGATCGAAGTCAGCCCCTGGCCGGGGTTTAGGAGCGATTCTGGCAGGGGGAGTTGCTCTGCTGATGTCAGTGGGATGCTCACGTTGGGTTCAGGGAAAGAACAAGTCATGGAGCATCTAAACTCGTGTTTACTGTTTGTGCGAGTCGCTGTAGCAACAGCAGATACCGCTCAGGGAGAGAATCCCAGGGCACTTCATCCCTGTCCTCTGCTCTGGAGCCGGGCTGGGAGAGCTGGGGGTGACGAGGCTGGACAAGAGGAGGCTCTTGAGAGCCTCTTCCAGTGCCTAAAGTGGCTCTGAGAGAGCTGGAGAGGGACTGGGACAAGGCATGGAGGGACAGGACACAGGGAATGGCTTCCCACTGCCAGAGGGCAGGGATGGATGGGATATTGGGAAGGAATTTTTCCCTGGGAGGGTGGAGAGGGGCTGGGATGGAATTCCCAGAGAAGCTGTGGCTGCCCCTGGATCCCTGGCAGTGCCCAAGGCCAGGCTGGACGGGGCTGGGAGCAGCCTGGGACAGTGGAAGGTGTCCCTGCCTGTGGGTGGAACTGGATGGGCTTTAAGGTCCCTTCCAACCCAAACCATTCTCTGCTATCCATGAATATTAAATATGAAGAAAGCCAGAAAATATTTGTTATTTTAAGATCATTCCCACACAAAGTTTTTAGATTGGTAGAAGAGCAACTCCTAATGGATTCTATATCTGGCTGTTATTTTGGGGTAGCTGTGCATCCTAAAATATTTCACGGGGGACTTGGAGGATATATTTTAATTTCACATGCTGGTTTTAAAAGCAAATTTAGCTTTAGGAGTGGGAATGGAGCCTCTGCTTTCATAACTTATTTGTAAATAGTCCCAAGTTCATCAGAGAGTTCGCGGAGTTGCACAGAGCCAAGGAGGGCTGGTTTGATAAAAGTTGGGGTTTCCGGGGCAATGGGCTCAGGCTGCGTCACTCGGTGGCTTTAGGGACAGTTCTGAGTTTCTGGGAAGGGTTGAGCTGGGCTCTCTTCCTGCTGTGGGCAAGGACAGTGACTCTTCCTCGCTTGCCTGTGTGATTCCGTGAAGTGAGTGGGAATGTGGTATCTGTGACGTCCTCACTGCCCGAGCAAAGGAGCCGGAGCTCGGCAGCAGGTTCAGAAATGACGGCCCGCTGACCACGGAGGGCAGGCAGGAGGAGCTGGAAGGCACACGCCCCATCAGGCGTCATCTCACCACTGTTTACTTGAGAAAATGAGTGAAAAAACGAGGTTTAGATGAGTCAAAAGCCAAAGAGCCCACGAAGAGCTGCACAGGGACGCAGGTGCTGCATCTCGCTGGGGACCAGAGGGAGCTGTGGGCAGGCTGGCCAGTGTCTGAAAAAATGCCAGTTCTGAGAGAAAATGTTCATGGTGCTTTTTAAAATCCACTTCTGCACTGGAACAGCAGCAGAACTCAGCTTTTCCCCCTTAAAATGATCCTCAGCAAGAGCTGTTTGCTCTCACTTTTTTGTGTCTTTGTGCAGTGACTTGAGGTGTCTTATGTGGCAGTTTTTGAAACGTCCACGTTTAAATCGTGAATCCATTGGCCTCTCAGTGGTTTTGGTGCACAGGCTTAGGCAAGT
Source organism: Eulacestoma nigropectus (assembly GCA_013397775.1). Taxonomy (NCBI): domain Eukaryota; kingdom Metazoa; phylum Chordata; class Aves; order Passeriformes; genus Eulacestoma; species Eulacestoma nigropectus. The sequence goes on from VZTE01003363.1 coordinate 257,526, forward strand.
GACAGTGCTCGTGTTTCACATGAGTAAACCCCACTGCAGCCTGGAGGGATCCCCGCTGCTCCCAGGATTCCTTCAGGAAACCTCACTGGAATGAAGCAGGAAGGCAGAAACAGAGGGATGGAAAGTCCTGATGCACCCTGCTAAAAAATTCTGAGGAACGTTGCAAATGTGTGAAATAGTCACTCTTTATTTAGCTCCCCTTCTGAAACCCAAAAATAAATATAAAATACTTACAGCCAAACCCTCTAAGCCCGGAAGTTTCCTAATTCACCTCCATCTCCTTGATATGTAATAGCTTTGCTTGTTTTGGGGTTTTTTTTTCCTTTTATTACATAAAACTCAGATACGAAGTAAAGGAATATCCTGAATATCAGCTCTGGGGAACATAAATCCTTCAACATCAAGAGCAGATTTCTGTTCTTGGTCCTGCATTGCCCTGATGGCTCTTTCCGAGGTGAAGATTGGGAGTGAAGTGACAGTGGCAGCGGGTGCTGCCGACCTGGGCAAGGCTGGAAATCCCCCAAAAGGCTAAAATTAGGGTCTGGTGTCAGAGGCGCTGGGAACCTGTTCCTTCTCCTGCTCCTGGAATGCGCACATGCCGTGGCTGTGCTTCCTGAGGAGTCTCGGAGCAGGGGAGCACAGCACAGTAACACGGGATTTTATTCGAGCGTAGGGCCTTCAGCTTGGCTGAGGAGATGGGTTTTACCTGTTCCTAAACCCATGATTTTGCCTGTGCTGGTTTTACTGATCCAAACATTTTCTGCAACAGGGGATTTGAGCCCTTCCAGGTCAACTAATTTACAGGATGAAAGAGTGGAGAGGGAACGCTCGTGGTGGAAAGGGAAATACACTGAGCTTCGTGTGATTTTGGCTATTTTCACGTCCCTTTTGATACAGCACAGAACTATGCAGGAATGAGGTGACTTCCCATGTTTGGAGCTCAGAAAAAAACCCATTAACTTCCAATGCCACAAAGATTTGGATTCACCAGCTCTTTAAAACGTGTCCATACCAGGTTTATGGCTGAATTACCCTTTGGCAGGGTTTATTTTATATTGGTGTAACTTCCAACGTTTAATGGAAGGTCTCTATCCAGTGGTGCCTTATTGATGAGGTGAGTGACAGAGAGGATCCGTCCTTGGGAAGAGATCCCAGCACAGGGTGCAGTTCCTTCCCCTGGGGACACTGGGACACCAGGGACACGAGGCAGGGAGGGCAGGGGGACACATCTGGAGCTCCAGCTCAGCTCCTGAGTGTGTCTGAGCAATCCTGCCCTGTGATGTCACCGGTACCTGCCAGCAGAAATGCTGAATCCATTAGCTCTGACAGATTTATGGGATGAGCATATGTCACCGGGATTATGAGAGGCACTTACATCCATGGGGAGATTTTATGATTCACTGTATCTGCTTGTGGAAACCTTAACTTTAAACCAGAGCTGCTGGGGAGCACGGTGTCCTGCTGGCAGGGTCAGGGAGCTGAGCCCGGTGGGAGCAGGGGTGGTGGGTTTGGGGTGCAGGGCTTGCTGGGGGGCACAGGTGGAGAGTGGGGCCAGTGGGGTGTGGGGCCGAAGGGGACAAAGCCAGCAAAGCTGGAGAGCCAGGAGTGACAGGGAGCAGGGCCGGGATTGGAGAGCAGGGCCGGGATGGGGGAGCAGGGTCAGGGTTGGGGAGCAGGGCTAGGATTGGGGAGCAGGGCCAGGGTTGGGGAGCAGGGCCGGGATTGGGGAGCAGGGCTGGGATTGGGGA